>CM039514.1:29705861-29852658 GCA_022432975.1 Begonia masoniana
ATCTTTGTGTGACACATGGCACCACCTCATTGGTGTTTAATTTATTACATGGACACATACTTCACAATGTTAGGAACATTTTTCCTTCAATGACTTTCTCTCAATTCTCACTATAAAATTCAATTTAGAGTGATTTACCAAAAACAATGCAGTTTTTCGATAAAACTGACTCAATCAATTTCCAACATGTACAACTTTCATTGCATATGTCCAATTGCTTCCATTTGAATCAAATTCTCTTTCTTTATGTGTCTAGTTTATCACTATAACGTTTCAAAATTATCCAAGTGCCATAGAATTCGTTATTAAATTTATACTCTCACGTGCTCCAATAAATAATTTTCACTTTTATCATAAGTGTGTTATCACTTTTAGTCATACTTAATTTTTCTACTTGTGATTATTATAGTTAATCTTCACTAGGATCATCCCAAATATCCTCTTGATAATTTGACATTGAAATTGTTCAAAGTATCAGGAGAATTCATTCTTCCAAACATGTATATATCAATAATATAAAATCATGCATCAATAGTAATCGTGCTAATCGTACATACATACACGTAAAAATAGACGTGCTGGCAACCAGACACATTCATACTTTATACATGAGACAACTCACCAAACTAGGGTTTTTAGAAAAAAAATGATTCAAGGCAAATAATATACGTTTATCGCACTTCTTGTGTTCTGGAGCGACAACCTCAGTAACTGACTCGAAGTCAACAAACTCGTTTGAGCCTAAAAATCAAAATCATGTAATAAATATCCCACTCAACACTAGGGAAGAAATGGATGATTCTTATACTGTGTAGTAGACATTTTAAGCCATGGGTCAACACTTCCTACCTCTTGGGTTAACTCGCAACCGAAACTTCCTCCAAGCAGTTGACACTTCATACAACACTTCATATCTCTCGGGTTTCTGCCTAAATACACTAGCAATCAACAGTTCCTTCTGAAGTGTCGACACCTTTTGAAAATAAAAATGTACGCAATTGACACTTCCCTTTAATGGTCGATGCTTACGACTCTATGTTTCCAGGCAGAGTTTGAAGTTTCGACCGGCCTCCACAACGGTCGACACTTGGGCAATTTGTCAGTGACAGAAAGTCACCAAAATTGCTCCACTTCACCGATTTGCACCACCAATCAACCAAGAACTTTAATGCAACTTAATAATACTCAAATAAACTATAAACCGTCCATGGATTTGAGTTTCCAAGCTTGAATCTGATTTACATAAAAACCGTAATCTTCAACACCAAAAATGGAGGCTAAAAACTTACCAACGTTTGAAATCTCTTCACGCAAGATGATGCATGATGTCTAGCGATCACTTCCTGCCTGAGAACGCAACAGTTCCCACAAATGGGACGAACCATCTCTCTCCCTCTCTTTCTCTCTTGCACGGCGGTGAGGAGGAAATGAGAACAAATATAGGGCTTCCAACCCTATAATAAAATAAACTACTTTTAATTTAATTTCTTCCATTTACACAACTCAATTACATACTTAATATGAAATCCTTCCAATTTTATCCTTCACAAATCCAAACATTCCCAAAATTCTCCATTTGAGGTAAATTTTAAATTATCCAACTTTGATTTCCTAAAATTAACCACACGGTAATTTTTCAAATTATCGAATTTGACCAGTTGACCAAAAAATATAAAGTGGTTGCTAAATGAAAAAACGTGTCAACCCATGACCCGTTGACTATTAATAACGTAAAAAATTAATATAAAAGTTTAATTAACGTGAAAATACCAATTTTTACACAAACAAACATTTTTCAAAAATCATGTTCACTACTTTTACTCAAATTGGGGATCATGCTTGTGTTCACATTCACTTTCAAATCGTGAGAATCATATTCTTGTTCATCGTTTTCATATCATGGATTAAGGAGGAGTTTGTGCCGAAGGGGGGTAGGCAGAGTGCGTGTACATGGCCCTTTACTGGCCGGAATCATGGTCCATCCGTGGACAGTGACATGGCCAATACCGCCCCCAACCCTCACTTAATCAAGGTTTCATACGTTTCGTTTTCTTGTTTCATTCATAAAGAAATATGCGTGTAAAACATTTTGTATACCCGGTAAATAAATCATGATGCATGGACATAAACATTCTCAAAACATGAGACCATGGAAGGAGTCGTTCATCAGAAAACAGAGCATACACTATTTCAAACATTATACTGAAACAGACGATCTTCCAAACATCATTGAATACCAGAAACAAACTCACCCTACTACCCTTGTGATGTAGGGCTCTAATAGCCGGAAACTTAACACACTCACTTACCTGGATTCCTTAGCAATGTCTTTCCTCCACTCGGAGCTTTTTCGCACCTAAATCATTTCACGTATTAATGTAAGAAAACAAATCCTAAGTAGTCTATAGTAGCTTTCTACTATGTATATACCTAAAAGTATTATTATTATTATTATTATTATTATTATTATTATTATTATTATTATTATTATTATTATTATTATTATTATTATTATTATTATTATTATTATATTATTATTATTATTATTATTATATTATTATTATTATTATTATTATTATTATATTATTATTATTATTATTATTATTATATTATTATTATTATTATTATTATTATTATTATTATTATTATTATTATATTATTATTATTATTATTATATTATTATTATTATTATTATTATTATTATTATTATTATTATATTATTATTATTATTATTATTATTATATTATTATTATTATTATTATTATATTATTATTATTATTATTATTATTATTATTATTATTATTATTATTATTATTATTATTATTATTATTATTATTATTATTATTATTATTATTATTATTATATTATTATTATTATTATTATTATTATTATTATTATTATTATTATTATTATTATTATTATTATTATATTATTATTAAAACATTTTGTATACCCGGTAAATAAATCATGATGCATGGACATAAACATTCTCAAAACATGAGACCATGGAAGGAGTCGTTCATCAGAAAACAGAGCATACACTATTTCAAACATTATACTGAAACAGACGATCTTTCCAAACATCATTGAATACCAGAAACAAACTCACCCTACTACCCTTGTGATGTAGGGCTCTAATAGCCGGAAACTTAACACACTCACTTACCTGGATTCCTTAGCAATGTCTTTCCTCCACTCGGAGCTTTTTCGCACCTAAATCATTTCACGTATTAATGTAAGAAAACAAATCCTAAGTAGTCTAATAGTAGCTTTCTAACTATGTATATACCCTAAAAGTCTAACTTATTTCCATTCGAGCATTATATCAGTCACCTAGTGTGCATTATTATTATTATATATATTATTATTATTTAAATAAATAAATAAATATACACTAAAAACAACAGAATAGCCGAAGCTATTCTGTTGTTTGCGTTCGAGCACCCGAGCCCGAGAGCAGAGCGGGGGAGACAGAGGCGAGGGAGGTGATCGGCCGAGCAACCACCGGCGGTTTCCGGCGTTCTCTGGCCAGGCGACGGCGACGAGCGGTTCCCGGCCAGTCTCCGCGCACAAACCGAACGGTGAGCCCTATTCTTGCCCTATTTTCGGTTCTGTCGAGGCTGAGAGCGACGAGCTTGTTTTGGCTCCGATCGCCGGCCAATTTTGGTTGTTTCCGGCGTGAGTTTGCCGACCCTTGGACCGGATTTCATTGCCTGGCCGTGATGAGCTCTGTGTGGGCGAAAATCAGAAAGCCCTGTTCGGGCATTTTTTATTTTGCTGAGTGTAACTTCGAGATTCTGTTAGGTTGTGTTAATTTGATGTTATAATGGTCAATTGGTGGAATTTGGTGAGAAAACGGATAGAAATTTATGAAAAACAGAGGAAGGAGGAATTTTCGAGTAGGGGCAGTTTCGGGTTTTGTTATTTTCGACCTAACAGCAAGTAGTCGTTTTAAAAACCTTTCTAGTATGTTAAAATAGGTTGTATGGGGAGCGTTTAGCCGCTGGAATCGAGTCATTCCGTTAAGCGTAGAAAAAGTTACGCAAATTCAAAGTTTAGGTGAAATTCGGGCTTTTGCATGGGAACCCTCGATTTGTGTTGTGTCTAGCTTAAATTGGTCTGAATGGGGGTAATTGGTAATGAAATTGGTGAAATAGGTTTGAAAGTCAATTTTGGGTGATTTAGCATATTGGATCGATTCTGTTTTTTTTGGGTTTTGGACCGGTTATGGTCGTTTGTTTTAAATTCTCTCTTGGCAGGTTAAACTAGGATATTGGGAGAGTAAATGGTCGTTGAAATCAGTCGATTCTTATAACCGACGCGATAGCTATGTGCGTTCGTAGTTTCGGGTCAGTTTTTAACTGGACCAAGTTAGTGACCAGTTTAGTTAGAAGTGAGTTGTGTTAGTTAGAAATATTAGTTTTAGGACGAATTGACAAGTTTAAGCCTAGATACTAACGATGATTTTGAATAGTGTTAGGTGAAACCATAGGTGACGCGACAAGCATCTTCAGCAAGCTAGGACGCCAGGTAAGTAGTGGAATGTGTGTTTGTTGCCTTCGGGCCTACACCATAGAACGGTAGGGATTGGTTGCTTGTTTGCTGTGCTTTGCTTTCTGTTATGCATCGTGTGTCATGCATCATTGTTTTCTAACTACGAAACCACGTGTTTTGCATGTTTGAGTGGTGAGGATGAAATGGAAGATAATAAATGATTTGCAACTTGGTCTCAAGTAGAATAGCCTCGTCGGGCAAGTGGCTCGCTGAGCACCCCGCGGGGGATTTTACTTGAGATGCCCTGCTAATGTACGTAATGTGTCGTGAGTATGAATGCCTCGACCTGTTCGTGCTTGAAGTGCACAATGAGGCTTCTACGATCGATTGGGGGAGATTCGTGTTGGCCGTCCTGGACTGTGTTGGGATGTGTGCCTCCGGTCTAGCTCCGTGGATCAAGGCGTGGCCGTCCTGGACTGTGTGGGGGCGTGTGCCTACTTGATTCACCTGAAAGTGAAAGATAAATGCAACCAAAATGAAAAGAAAACAACAGAGTGTGTAGAAACTGCATGTTAGGGTTGAGTCGAGCATTTAGTGTGTTGTTGTGCATTATTTCCCTACTTGCTAAGCGTTAGGCTTACTTTTGTGTTCTATGGTGTAGGTGGCGAGTTTTTACAGGTGAGGTAGAGGAGACAGCCCAGGACTAGGCAGCAGTCGGAGGAGTACGAGGCATGCCGGTGCGGGTAGTTGTCGGGGCGACTCCACCATGGTCTTCGGGAGAATGTGGGATTTTACATTTTAGTAGTTTGTTGTAGATGACTGTTTGTAGAAATAATGGAAATGCTTAAATCATTTTGGTTGATGTTTTTGATAGTTGTGGTATAGTTATGTATATTTGTGGTATTTAGTCATAGTTAAGGGTGATGTATCGCCCTGTACTGTGGACTTTCTTTATTTAGGGATGTGAGTGTTATAGTTTCTTTCTTTTCTGTTATTGGAGATTTAGTATGCTGGATAGTTAAGTGGATGGATAGTTGTCTAAGAGTATACTGGATCTGCTTGGGGATTTATTCGTTTGCAGGTACCTAGCATTTTGGAGGCGCCATTTTCAGGAGTTACTTTGCCGAAATTTTCGGGAAGGACGCCGTGGTGCTTAAAGGTTAGGATTAAGAGTAATTAGTGAGTCTAGGCAGCTAGGTATGACTTAAGAGAGTTTTTGGGAGTTTAGTTTTAAATTCAGATGTGTCCGTTTCCTTTTATGTTTGGGAGTCAGTTTAATGTGGGATTGGTTAGCAAAGTAGCGCTCCGAGCCAGGGTGGGTTCGGGGGCGTTACAATTTCTACTTATTATCTACAACAATCATAAATGCTATGTTAATAGCTATATTTACCATGATACTTCAACTTCCTCAGAAAACCCGAATCTAAATCTCAAATCAACTCTCAAATGATTAATCAGTAAACACATTGTCCAAATCTTACCTCGAGCTTGGAGTATCGGAAGAAATCCGAAGGAAGTTGATCGTTGTAGGAAGAACAGAGAAGGAAGCTAAGGGGAGAGAGAATCAACTGAGAGAGGAAAGTCGGCTGGTGGAGGTTTTTGTGAGGTTTAAGGATTTCCAATTTCTATTTATACATCTAATAAGCTAGGCTTAATTACAAGTTTGCAACCAAACCTAATTTTTATAAAATGGACTAATTAAACTTTGGCGCCCAAAATTCCGACCAAAGAGATATATGCATGGATGACAGTTAATTTCGTTTCGTTAAAAGAAAGTTCACCTGCCCGAAGTTGTCGGGTGTTACATCCACCCCTCCTTAAACAAAATTTTTGTCCTAAAAAATTATTCAGACAAAAAGCTCTGGATACTTGTCCAACATATCATGCTGTCGTTCTCACGTGGCTTCTTCAATGCCGTGATTCATCCACAAAACCTTTACTAGTGGAATTTCCTTATTTCGCAGGGTCTTAACTGCAGATTCCAAAATTTGTACTGGCTTCTCCTCATACAATAAGGTCGGCTGAATCTCGATTTCTGTCGGCATAACAACAAGCGTCGAGTCACGTATGAATTTTCTTAGCATTGACACATGAAAGATATTGTGAATCTTTTCTAGCGAAGGGGGCAACTGTAACTCATAGGCTGTATTACCAATCTTTGCCAAAATAGGGAATGGTCCAATTAATCACAGACTAAGCTTTCCCTTCTTACCGAACCGGATAACTCCTTTGAACGGTGAGATCTTCAAGAAAACTTCATCCCCGACAGCAAACTCAAGGCTCCTCCTTCTCTGATCCGGATAATTTTTCTGTCGGCTTTGTGCAATCATTATTCTTTTCCTAATAATGGTGATCTTGTCCGACATCTGTTGCAAAATCTCGGGTCCTAAGAGCTTCGCTTCACCAATTTTATCCCAGTACAAAGGTGACCTACATTTTCTGCCATACAGCACTTCATAAGGTGTCATACCGATGGTGAACTGGTAACTATTGTTGTAGGAGAATTCAACCAGAGGCAGATATCGACTCCATGATTCCTGAAATTCCAGCACGCACGCCCTTAACATGTTCTATACTATCTTAATGGTCCTCTCTGATTGACCATCTGTTTGTGGATGAAATGCAGTGCTGAAAGATAACTTTGTACCTAGCGTTCCTTGCAGACTTTTCCAAAATCGAGAAGTGAATCTAGGATCTTGATCGAAGACAATGGATACCGGGATTCCATGCAACCTAATAATCTCCTGAACGTACAGGTTAGCAAGCTGGTCCATCGTGTAAGTCATCCTTACAGGCAGAAAGTGAGCTGATTTCGTCATTCTGTCAACAACAACCCAAATGCTATCGTGGCCTTTGGTCGTCTTTGGCAATCCCACAACGAAGTCCATGGTAATGTTTTCCCACTTCCATTCAGGGATCGGTAAGGGTTGAAGGGTACCTCCTGGCCATTGATGCTCTGCCTTGACCTGTTGGCATATTGTAAGGCCCCGGTTTTTTTTTTCTAAACTCAGTTCGTTACTCATAAACCCGAACATAAGTAGAAAATTTTGGACCAAATTTAAAACTTTGCTCGAAAGTCAAATTTGAACGTTTGCTAAAAACACAAAAACTTGCAGCAGAAAATCTTTGAGCAAAGCAAAGTTAAGCAAAACTATAAAACAGTGTTCGAATAATCAGTTAAAAATATTAAGAAAAGAATTCGCCCGGAAGAGCTAAAGGCTTACGCGTGAAATACTTAAAATTCATAAAAGTCAAACACATCATCTGCTGAACGAAGTCAATGAAAAGGGCAGAAACAAAACCGAAGGTTTCCACCGATGACGTCAGTCGGATGAATCGTTCATCCAACCTCTGCCGATCGCAAAACGACAAGTTTTGCTACTCGCATCTACCAATGACGTCAGCTGGATGATTTGTTCATCCAGCCTCTGCCGATCACAAGACAACAAATCTTTTACTCACGTCTTCCGAAAGAACAAAACTGCGTATACCGATCACAAAACGACAAAACTTCTACTACATCGTCCGATAGGTTTAATACCCGACATCCACCGATCACTAAACGACAAAACTTCTACTGAAAACATCTTCTGGTGACGTCAGTCGGATGATTCAATCCTCCAACATCCGCCGGTGGACAAAACACCCAACTTCTATTGATAGACAACATCTATCGGTAGAAAACAGAGCAACATTTCGACTACTCTTTTGCTATATCACACAACTCTAACTACAGAAAGGAAATTGATTACTTCACTGAAACCATTCAGAACCAACCCAAATCCTTACATTTACTCATAAATCCAGTAAGAGCTAACGTTAAAACCAACAGAGTGCTATTATTAGAAAAGTCTCACCAACGTATTCAAAAAACATTAAAACCGCTTCTGTTATTAGAAAACTCAACAAAACTTAAAATGAATCATGGTTCACTAAACCTTCTCATCTACTGACACCAGTTAAACCGCCTCATCAAAATCACCAATCCGTGGCATTGAAGTGCTCCCCCAACAGCCTAACCCTCAACATGTTCAGAGAACACACCTTCTGATGCTTCTTCACCTACATCACAAAACTCATCTATTAGCCTAATCCTAAGTATGTAAAGCAGTAATGAAATGGAATGCTGAAACATAAATTCCTAAACATGTTATTTCTACTTTCTCATCTCAGTTGCATATGCATTCGTTTCTGATCTGATCCCCCTGTGAAATTGGGAGTTGGATCACTTCTCCCAAAGTCATACATCCTCTCTCTTGATTAAGGCGCAGATTAGTTTCTTTAACAACTGTTCAGATCCCCCTGTAAAATTGGGCTTTGGATCACTTCCCCCAAAGTCATACATCCTCTCTCTTGATTAAGGGGTGGATTAGTTCCCTTAACAACTGTTACAGTCTGTTCATTCCTTACCATGCCATTTCATGTAAATTTATTTTCGCATAATTTTCAAAATATGATACATGACATAAAAACATATTCAAGCATGCACAACCCTACTGTTTTGTGATGTAGGCCCGAAGGCATAAGCATACTCTACTTACCTGGTCTCCAAGAAATCGCTCGGCTGTAAGTTGTCTTAGAAGCTCACACACCTAGAGTCACAACAGAGCATCAATCAAACTCTCACTAATTTCCATCAGAAATCAACCAGAAATTTAAGGAAACTAGTTTGAAACCCTGCTACTCGTGCATTCCCATTTATCACCAATAACCCGAACCTACTCTCACTCGCAGCATCCTAGAAATCCTCACATTGCACTCCCTCGGTCATCTAACCACTAAAACATAAAAAAATGAGGAAAACGTACCTAGGTTGATGGAAAAATCGGGCGAGGGAATAGCCTAGAGGGCTCTGCTGCTTGAGCTGAAGACCGAGGGAAAAATAGGGAAAATAGTGGCGGCTACTGTGCATTAATCACAAAGCCTCTTTCCTTAAATAGGTTATCCATTATAAGTTCTCAATTTACCACTATGCCCTTACATAGTCACTCATTAACCTAATTAATATTTCCCTCAATTTTCTCCACAACATGCTTACTATTAAATAATGAAATAGAAATTGGTTTAATAGAACCAGGTGTTACAATCTACCCTCCTTAAAAGATATTTGTCCCCAAAATTCAGTACCTGAACAGTTCTGGATGTTGGTCTATCATGTCCTGCTGGCGCTCCCAAGTTGTCTCCTCCACATTCTGGTTGTGCCATAAGACTTTTACCAATGGAACTTCTTTGTTGCGCAGCACTTTCACTGCATAGTCTAGGATTTTCACATGTTTTCCTCATAGGTAAGGGTAGGATGAATTTCAATATTCTGCTATTCCACAATCTGTGATGGATCTCGTACACACTTCTTCAACATAGATACATGGAACACATTATGGATTCCTTCCATAGAGGTGGGTAGCTGTAACTCGTAAGCTGCCTTCCCGATCCTTTTTAAGATTAAAAAGGGTCCAATAAATCTGGGGTTCAACTTGCCTCTCTTACAAAATCTCACAACTCCCTTGAATGGTAATACCTTAAGAAAGACTTCATCACCTACCTCAAACTCCAATTCTCTATGTCTTTTATCAGCATAGCTTTTCTGTTGGCTCTGAGCTGTCAAAATCCGCTAGCGGATGAGGGCAACCTTCTCAACAGTTTGTTGCACAATGTCAGGACCAAGCAACTGTGCTTAACCAACTTTATCCCAGTACAAAGGTGATCTACATTTTCGCCCATACAAGGCCTCATAAGGTGTCATTCCTATTGTTGCCTGAAAACTATTATTATAGGAAAACTCCACCAATGACAAATATTTACTCCAAGATCCTTGAAAATCTAAAACACATGCACGGAGCATATCTTCTAAGGTCTGAATAGTTCTCTCGGATTGTCCATCTGTTTGAGGGAGAAAGGTTGTGCTAAAGTTGAGCTGTGTTCCCATAGCCTTGTGCAAACTTTTCCAAAACTTAGATGTGAATCGAGAATCTCGGTCTGAAACTATGGTACCTAGAACTCCATGTAACCTAACAATCTCTTGCACATACAAATTAGCAAGCTGATCCATCGAGTATGTCATCCTCATTGGCAAAAAGTGGGCAGATTTAGTTAATCGATCAGCTATCACCCAGATTACATCATATCCCTTTGCTATTATAGGCAATCCTACAACAAAGTCCATCGTTATTTGTTCCCATTTTCATTCAGGAACTGGTAAAGGTTGTAATGTTCCTGAGGGTCTCTGATGCTCAGCTTTAATCTGCTAACAACACAAACATGATCGTACATACTCTGCCACACTCCTTTTCATACTTGGCCACCAATAATGCTATTTAAGATCCTTGTATATCTTTGTACTCCCAGGGTGAACAGAGAATCTAGAAGAATGTGCTTCAGAAGGAATTTTATCTCGAAATTCTTTTATGGCAAGAACAAACCATCTATTTCTAAACTTAAGGATTCCATCAGCAGAATAGTTAAAATCTGATTTGTCCATAGAATCCATGCTTAACTTGTACTTGTTGCACTCTACATCATTTATCTGGGCTTCCTTTATTCTTTCAAGAATGGTAGGTCTTAAGGATATTGCAGTAAGCATGGCTGACACACTATGCACTACTTCTAGATTAAACCTTTGGAATTTAGACTCTAAGGCTAATGCTACATCAAGAATCAAGGCTGAGGCTAAAGTTGTTACTCTACTCAAGGCATCTGGCACAACATTTGCTTTGTCGGGATGGTATTTGATCTCAAAATCATAATCCTTTACAAATTCCAACCATCGACGTTGCCTCATGTTTAATTCCTTCTGTGTGAAGATATATTTCAGACTTTTATGGTCCAAGAATATATCACAATTTTGTCCATACAGGTAGTGCCTCCAAATCTTAAGTGCGAATACCACTGCAGCTAATTCCAAGTCATGTGTAGGGTAATTCTTCTCATGTGTTTTCAACTGCCTAGAGGCATAATCTATTACATTTCCCTCTTGCATCAAGACACAGCCAAGTCCAATCTTGGATGCATCACAGTAAATGCTAAATTTACCATCATCAACAGGAAGGGTCAAAATTGGAGCATTGGTCAGTTTCTGTTTCAAGGTCTGAAAACTATGCTCACAATCCTCAGTCCACACATACTTCATATTTTTCCTAGTTAACCGAGTGAGGGGTGTTGCAATCTTTGAGAATCCTTCAATAAACTTCCTGTAATATCCTGCAAGTCCAAGGAAACTCCGAATATCTGCAGCATTCTTCGGTTGGGGCCACTCCTTGCCTGCTTGAACCTTGGCTGGGTCGACAGATATTCCATCACCAGAGATCACATGACCAAGGAAGTGAACTCTGTCCAGCCAAAACTCACATTTGGAAAACTTGGCATAGAGTTGGTGCTGTCTTAGCACCCCTAATACTAAGTTCAAATGTTCTGCATGTTCTTCACTAGAACGTGAATAGATTAAAATATCATCTATAAACACAATAACAAACTTGTCTAAATACTCGTGAAACACTCTATGCATAAGATCCATGAAGGCTGCTGGTGCATTTGTCAATCCAAAGGACATAAGCAAAAACTCATAATGTCCATACCTTGTGCGAAAGGCAATCTTTGGAATATCTTTGGTTTTGACTTTTAGTTGGTAGTAACCTGACCTCAAATCAATCTTAGAGAAAACCTGTGCACCACGGAGTTGGTCAAATAGGTCATCAATCCTCGGTAATGGATACTTGTTCTTGACAGTTAACCTATTCAATTCCCTATAATCAATGCACATACGCATCGATCCATCTTTCTTTTTGACAAAGAGAACAGGTGCACCCCACGGTGAAAAGCTAGGGCGTATGAACCCTTTCTCCAACAGATCATCTAACTGCTTCTTTAATTCCTTAAGTTCGGTTGGTACTAATCTATATGGATTTTTAGACACAGGCTCAGCACTGGGATAAACATCTACAAAAAATTCAATTTCCCTATCTGGCGGCAAACCAGGAAGGTCATCTAAGAATATTTCTAGGAAATCTTGGACAACTAAGACATTTTGGGGAGTTGCTTTTCCTACTAGTTGTGTATCTAAAACGCTGGCCAAGAAGCAAAAGTACTCTCTGCATGGTGAGGGTCCACAATTTATAGAGGTCATAACAGACATTTCCTTACTCTTCTTTAGAGGTTTGAAGGTATGTTTTAAACCACCTGGGGGTTGAAAACTAACTACTCCAGTCGTACAGTCGATTGTGGCATAATGCTTAAACAGCCAATCCATTCCTAGGATTACATCAAATCCCATTATATCCATAATAATGAGGTTAGCAGATAGGTTCATGTTTCCTACTAATACAGCACTATCAAGCATCACTCGGTTAGAATGCATGCGTTCACCAGAGGGTAATGCGACATTAAACACATGCTCAGTAGGGGTAAGCTTTACATCTAACTTATTAGCAAATGTAGATGCTATGAATGAATGTGTTGCACCAGAATCTATCAATGTAAAAGCGGGTAAAGAGTTGACCAGTATAGTACCTGACACAACAGCAGGCTGTTCATCATCGCCCGACTCCATCATGGAGAATATCCTCGATTTAACCATAGCAGGGCCACTCTTAGGAGCTGGGCAGTCTCTGCTAATATGGCCGACCTTGTTACAATGGTAGCATCTGGTGATTCTAGGCTTCGGGCATTCTTTGATTGTGTGTCCAACCTCCTCACAGTTGAAACACTTCCCAAAGCCCAATCTGCACTCGCCCGGGTGGTACTTCAAGCACTTAGGACACTGGGGGAATTTCCTGACATTCTGTACCTTCCCTCATGTTCCTTGGCTACCCTGGCCTTCACTAGGCCTCTTCATTCCCCTTTGTTGGTGTGGCTGGACCAACTTTTGTGGGACCTCTTTTGGTCCAGCACACTTCCTTTCAGCTTCTTCCACTTCCAGAGCAGTAGACACAACTTCACTGAATGACAAGCCTTTAATACCACAAAATTTAACTCCTCGGTAAATTTTTGGCTTCAGCCCATGCACAAATTTGAACACCTTATCCTCGTCCCTGTGAGCAAAATGTCCAGCAAACCTGGACAGGGACTCGAACTGCCTACTGTACTCGGCCACAGACCCTGTCTGCTTCAAGTTCAGAAATTCCAACTTCTTTGCAGTTTGGACAGTACTATTGAAATACTTCTCGAAGAAAATGTCCTTGAATTGTGACCAAGGCATCGCAAAAATTAGTGGTGGTCTCTATTATTATTATTATTATTATTATTATTATTATTATTATTATTATTATTATTATTATTATTATTATTATTATTATTATTATTATTATTATTATTATTATTATTATTATTATTATTATTATTATTATTATTATTATTATTATTATTATTATTATTATTATTATTATTATTATTATTATTATTATTATTATTATTATTATTATTATTATTATTATTATTATTATTATTATTATTATTATTATTATTATTATTATTATTATTATTATTATTATTATTATTATTATTATTATTATTATTATTATTATTATTATTATTATTATTATTATTATTATTATTATTATTATTATTATTATTATTATTATTATTATTATTATTATTATTATTATTATTATTATTATTATTATTATTATTATTATTATTATTATTATTATTATTATTATTATTATTATTATTATTATTATTATTATTATTATTATTATTATTATTATTATTATTATTATTATTATTATTATTATTATTATTATTATTATTATTATTATTATTATTATTATTATTATTATTATTATTATTATTATTATTATTATTATTATTATTATTATTATTATTATTATTATTATTATTATTATTATTATTATTATTATTATTATTATTATTATTATTATTATTATTATTATTATTATTATTATTATTATTATTATTATTATTATTATTATTATTATTATTATTATTATTATTATTATTATTATTATTATTATTATTATTATTATTATTATTATTATTATTATTATTATTATTATTATTATTATTATTATTATTATTATTATTATTATTATTATTATTATTATTATTATTATTATTATTATTATTATTATTATTATTATTATTATTATTATTATTATTATTATTATTATTATTATTATTATTATTATTATTATTATTATTATTATTATTATTATTATTATTATTATTATTATTATTATTATTATTATTATTATTATTATTATTATTATTATTATTATTATTATTATTATTATTATTATTATTATTATTATTATTATTATTATTATTATTATTATTATTATTATTATTATTATTATTATTATTATTATTATTATTATTATTATTATTATTATTATTATTATTATTATTATTATTATTATTATTATTATTATTATTATTATTATTATTATTATTATTATTATTATTATTATTATTATTATTATTATTATTATTATTATTATTATTATTATTATTATTATTATTATTATTATTATTATTATTATTATTATTATTATTATTATTATTATTATTATTATTATTATTATTATTATTATTATTATTATTATTATTATTATTATTATTATTATTATTATTATTATTATTATTATTATTATTATTATTATTATTATTATTATTATTATTATTATTATTATTATTATTATTATTATTATTATTATTATTATTATTATTATTATTATTATTATTATTATTATTATTATTATTATTATTATTATTATTATTATTATTATTATTATTATTATTATTATTATTTAATATAATTTATAAAAAAAAAAAACAGAACACAAAATGGCTTCGAGGAAGCCATTTTGCGCTCGGGCCCGACGCCGAAGGCAGGGAAGCAGAACAGGGGAGACGCAGGGCGGCGACGGCGAGGCGTTCGCCGGTGACTTCCGACGCTTTCCGGCCAGACGACGGCTACGAGCTGGGCCCGGTTCTCTCCGCGCACGAACCAACAGGTTAAATCGATTTTTCTCCCCTGTTTCGGTTCTGTTAAGGGCCGACGGCGACAAGCTGCTAGAGCTCCGATCGTCGGGCATTTTTGGTTGCTCTCGGCGTCAAATTGCTGAGCTCGGTGTTGGCAAGGAATGCCGAGCAGTGGGCAGCTCGAGAGGAGCTAAAAACCGAGGGCTCCAATTTAGGGATTTCGGGTTTCTGAATTGGAACTTCGATTTTAGGTTAGTTTATGCTAATTGGGTATGTGAGTGGTTGATTAGTGAGGAATCGGTGGAGAATTGATGGAAAATCGGAATGAGGGATTTTCCGGTCAAAGGGGCAGTTCGGTTTTGTGATATTTGACCTAGCTAGGGAGTTGAACGCCTCGTCGTTAACGTGCAAGAGCACTAGAGGGTTTAACGTCTCGTCGTTAACGTGCAAGAGCACTAGAGGGTTTAACGTCTCGTCGTTAACGTGCAAGAGCACTAGAGGGTTTAACGTCTCGTCGTTAACGTGCAAGAGCACTAGAGGGTTTAACGTCTCGTCGTTAACGTGCAAGAGCACTAGAGGGTTTAACGTCTCGTCGTTAACGTGCAAGAGCACTAGAGGGTTTAACGTCTCGTCGTTAACGTGCAAGAGCACTAGAGGGTTTAACGTCTCGTCGTTAACGTGCAAGAGCACTAGAGGGTTTAACGTCTCGTCGTTAACGTGCAAGAGCACTAGAGGGTTTAACGTCTCGTCGTTAACGTGCAAGAGCACTAGAGGGTTTAACGTCTCGTCGTTAACGTGCAAGAGCACTAGAGGGTTTAACGTCTCGTCGTTAACGTGCTAGAGAGTATGCACTAGGGAGTTGAACGCCTCGTCGTTAACGTGCTAGAGGGTATGCACTAGGGAGTTGAACGCCTCGTCGTTAACGTGCAAGAGCACTAGAGGGTTTAACGTCTCGTCGTTAACGTGCAAGAGCACTAGAGGGTTTAACGTCTCGTCGTTAACGTGCAAGAGCACTAGAGGGTTTAACGTCTCGTCGTTAACGTGCAAGAGCACTAGAGGGTTTAACGTCTCGTCGTTAACGTGCAAGAGCACTAGAGGGTTTAACGTCTCGTCGTTAACGTGCAAGAGCACTAGAGGGTTTAACGTCTCGTCGTTAACGTGCAAGAGCACTAGAGGGTTTAACGTCTCGTCGTTAACGTGCTAGAGAGTATGCACTAGGGAGTTGAACGCCTCGTCGTTAACGTGCTAGAGAGTATGCACTAGGGAGTTGAACGCCTCGTCGTTAACGTGCTAGAGAGTATGCACTAGGGAGTTGAACGCCTCGTCGTTAACGTGCAAGAGCACTAGAGGGTTTAACGTCTCGTCGTTAACGTGCTAGAGGGTATGCACTAGGGAGTTGAACGCCTCGTCGTTAACGTGCAAGAGCACTAGAGGGTTTAACGTCTCGTCGTTAACGTGCTAGAGAGTATGCACTAGGGAGTTGAACGCCTCGTCGTTAACGTGCTAGAGAGTATGCACTAGGGAGTTGAACGCCTCGTCGTTAACGTGCAAGAGCACTAGAGGGTTTAACGTCTCGTCGTTAACGTGCTAGAGAGTATGCACTAGGGAGTTGAACGCCTCGTCGTTAACGTGCTAGAGAGTATGCACTAGGGAGTTGAACGCCTCGTCGTTAACGTGCAAGAGCACTAGAGGGTTTAACGTCTCGTCGTTAACGTGCTAGAGAGTATGCACTAGGGAGTTGAACGCCTCGTCGTTAACGTGCTAGAGAGTATGCACTAGGGAGTTGAACGCCTCGTCGTTAACGTGCTAGAGGGTATGCACTAGGGAGTTGAACGCCTCGTCGTTAACGTGCTAGAGAGTATGCACTAGGGAGTTGAACGCCTCGTCGTTAACGTGCAAGAGCACTAGAGGGTTTAACGTCTCGTCGTTAACGTGCAAGAGCACTAGAGGGTTTAACGTCTCGTCGTTAACGTGCTAGAGAGTATGCACTAGGGAGTTGAACGCCTCGTCGTTAACGTGCTAGAGAGTATGCACTAGGGAGTTGAACGCCTCGTCGTTAACGTGCAAGAGCACTAGAGGGTTTAACGTCTCGTCGTTAACGTGCTAGAGAGTATGCACTAGGGAGTTGAACGCCTCGTCGTTAACGTGCTAGAGAGTATGCACTAGGGAGTTGAACGCCTCGTCGTTAACGTGCAAGAGCACTAGAGGGTTTAACGTCTCGTCGTTAACGTGCTAGAGAGTATGCACTAGGGAGTTGAACGCCTCGTCGTTAACGTGCAAGAGCACTAGAGGGTTTAACGTCTCGTCGTTAACGTGCTAGAGGGTATGCACTAGGGAGTTGAACGCCTCGTCGTTAACGTGCTAGAGAGTATGCACTAGGGAGTTGAACGCCTCGTCGTTAACGTGCAAGAGCACTAGAGGGTTTAACGTCTCGTCGTTAACGTGCAAGAGCACTAGAGGGTTTAACGTCTCGTCGTTAACGTGCTAGAGAGTATGCACTAGGGAGTTGAACGCCTCGTCGTTAACGTGCTAGAGGGTATGCACTAGGGAGTTGAACGCCTCGTCGTTAACGTGCTAGAGAGTATGCACTAGGGAGTTGAACGCCTCGTCGTTAACGTGCAAGAGCACTAGAGGGTTTAACGTCTCGTCGTTAACGTGCAAGAGCACTAGAGGGTTTAACGTCTCGTCGTTAACGTGCTAGAGAGTATGCACTAGGGAGTTGAACGCCTCGTCGTTAACGTGCTAGAGAGTATGCACTAGGGAGTTGAACGCCTCGTCGTTAACGTGCTAGAGAGTATGCACTAGGGAGTTGAACGCCTCGTCGTTAACGTGCTAGAGAGTATGCACTAGGGAGTTGAACGCCTCGTCGTTAACGTGCTAGAGGGTATGCACTAGGGAGTTGAACGCCTCGTCGTTAACGTGCTAGAGAGTATGCACTAGGGAGTTGAACGCCTCGTCGTTAACGTGCAAGAGCACTAGAGGGTTTAACGTCTCGTCGTTAACGTGCAAGAGCACTAGAGGGTTTAACGTCTCGTCGATAACGTGCTAGAGAGTATGCACTAGGGAGTTGAACGCCTCGTCGTTAACGTGCTAGAGAGTATGCACTAGGGAGTTGAACGCCTCGTCGTTAACGTGCTAGAGAGTATGCACTAGGGAGTTGAACGCCTCGTCGTTAACGTGCAAGAGCACTAGAGGGTTTAACGTCTCGTCGTTAACGTGCTAGAGAGTATGCACTAGGGAGTTGAACGCCTCGTCGTTAACGTGCAAGAGCACTAGAGGGTTTAACGTCTCGTCGTTAACGTGCTAGAGAGTATGCACTAGGGAGTTGAACGCCTCGTCGTTAACGTGCAAGAGCACTAGAGGGTTTAACGTCTCGTCGTTAACGTGCTAGAGAGTATGCACTAGGGAGTTGAACGCCTCGTCGTTAACGTGCAAGATGCACTAGAGGGTTTAACGTCTCGTCGTTAACGTGCTAGAGAGTATGCATAGGGAGTTGAACGCCTCGTCGTAACGTGCAAGAGCACTAGAGGGTTTAACGTCTCGTCGTTAACGTGCTAGAGAGTATGCACTAGGAGTTGAACGCCTCGTCGTTAACGTGCTAGAGAGTATGCACTAGGGAGTTGAACGCCTCGTCGTTAACGTGCTAGAGAGTATGCATAGGGAGTTGAACGCCTCGTCGTAACGTGCTAGAGAGTATGCACTAGGGAGTTGAACGCCTCGTCGTTAACGTGCAAGAGCACTAGAGGGTTAACGTCTCGTCGTTACGTGCTAGAGAGTATGCACTAGGGAGTTGAACGCCTCGTCGTTAACGTGCAAGAGCACTAGAGGGTTAACGTCTCGTCGTTAACGTGCTAGAGAGTATGCACTAGGGAGTGAACGCCTCGTCGTTAACGTGCAAGAGCACTAGAGGGTTAACGTCTCGTCGTTAACGTGCTAGAGGGTATGCACTAGGGAGTTGAACGCCTCGTCGTTACGTGCAAGAGCACTAGAGGGTTTAACGTCTCGTCGTTAACGTGCTAGAGAGTATGCACTAGGGAGTTGACGCCTCGTCGTTAACGTGCAGAGCACTAGAGGGTTTAACGTCTCGTCGTTAACGTGCTAGAGGGTATGCACTAGGGAGTTGAACGCCTCGTCGTTAACGTGCAAGAGCATAGAGGGTTTAACGTCTCGTCGTTACGTGCTAGAGAGTATGCACTAGGGAGTTGACGCCTCGTCGTTAACGTGCAGAGCACTAGAGGGTTTAACGTCTCGTCGTTAACGTGCTAGAGGGTATGCACTAGGGAGTTGAACGCCTCGTCGTTAACGTGCAAGAGCACTAGAGGGTTTAACGTCTCGTCGTAACGTGCTAGAGAGTATGCACTAGGGAGTGAACGCCTCGTCGTTAACGTGCAAGAGCATAGAGGGTTTAACGTCTCGTCGTTAACGTGCTAGAGGGTATGCACTAGGGAGTTGAACGCTCGTCGTTAACGTGCAAGAGCACTAGAGGGTTAACGTCTCGTCGTTAACGTGCTAGAGAGTATGCACTAGGGAGTTGAACGCCTCGTCGTTAACGTGCAAGAGCACTAGAGGGTTTAACGTCTCGTCGTTAACGTGCTAGAGGGTATGCACTAGGAGTTGAACGCCTCGTCGTTAACGTGCAAGAGCACTAGAGGGTTAACGTCTCGTCGTTAACGTGCTAGAGAGTATGCATAGGGAGTTGAACGCTCGTCGTTAACGTGCAAGAGCACTAGAGGGTTTAACGTCTCGTCGTTAACGTGCTAGAGAGTATGCACTAGGGAGTGAACGCCTCGTCGTTAACGTGCAAGAGCACTAGAGGGTTTAAGTCTCGTCGTTAACGTGCTAGAGAGTATGCACTAGGGAGTTGAACGCCTCGTCGTAACGTGCAAGATGCACTAGAGGGTTAACGTCTCGTCGTTAACGTGCTAGAGAGTATGCACTAGGGAGTTGAACGCCTGTCGTTAACGTGCAAGATGCACTAGAGGGTTTAAGTCTCGTCGTTAAGTGCTAGAGAGTATGCATAGGGAGTTGAACGCCTCGTCGTTAACGTGCAAGATGCACTAGAGGGTTTAACGTCTCGTCGTTAACGTGCTAGAGAGTATGCACTAGGAGTTGAACGCCTCGTCGTTAACGTGCAAGATGCACTAGAGGGTTTAACGTCCCGTTGTTAATGTGCATGAGCAAATAGTGGAAACTGTATGTGTTGTGTTGTAGTGTGGTGGCATTGTTGTGTGGTGTGGCATTGTCTGGCGTGGCAAAGAATAAGGCATCCTTTTGAGTGCGGGCAAATCTGTGTTTTGTTTCGTGTCGTTGTGTTGTTTGGTTGTTTTGTTCAGCGTTATGTGTAGCTTGCATTCTATTTAGTTGTATGTGTTAATCCCTACTTGCTAAGCGTAAGCTTACGTGTGTGTGTGTTTGTTCTGTGGTGTAGGTAACGATGCGGTTACAGGTGAGCTGAGCGAGTGAGCCATGACTTGGGAGCCGTCGGAGAAGTACGAGGCATGCCGGTGCTGGCAGTTGTCGGGGTGCCTCGACCATGGTGTTCGGGAGTGTGGGCTTTGTATTTTAATAGTATTGTAAATGTATGTCTGTGGAATTGTTGGAAATGCGTAAGTTTTTGGTTGACAGTTATGAGATAGCTATGTGTCGGGTGATGTTTTGCTAGTTAGGAAATGTTAGTGTTTTATAGTCTCTTATTTACTGTTGCTTGGAGGTTTTTATATGTAGGATTGTTGAGTGGATAGTTGAGGAAGAATATTCTGGTTGGGAATTGGTTTGTGTGCAGGTACCTAGCATTTTGGAGGCGCCATTTTCAGGCGTTACTTTGCCAAAATTTTCGGGAAGGACGCCGTGGTGCTAAAAGGTTAGGGGTAAGGGATTTGGTGAGTCTAGGCGGTTAGGTACGATTCAAGAGAGTTTCGGGAGTTTAGTTTTAAATTCAGATGTGTTCGTTTCCTTTTACATTTGGGAGTCAGTTTTAACGTGGGATTGATTAGCAAGTAGCACTCCGAGCCAGGGTGGGTTCGGGGGCGTTACAGTAGCCTCCTGAATCTATCTCCAGAATGTTCATTGCTAGAACTCAAGTTGGCACTTCTTTGTACCTCTCGGTTCAACAGCACTCCTAACTGATCAGACTGCTGACGCACTAGGTCTATTTGCTGACGCACCAATTCTGTCAGCTGCCTAATCACACTAGGATCTTCTCAGTAAAAAAAAAAAAAAAAAAAAAAAAAAAAAAAAAAAAAAAAAAAAAAAAAAAAAAAAAAAAAAAAAAAAAAAAAAAAAAAAAAAAAAAAAAAAAAAAAAAAAAAAAAAAAAAAAAAAAAAAAAAAAAAAAAAAAAAAAAAAAAAAAAAAAAAAAAAAAAAAAAAAAAAAAAAAAAAAAAAAAAAAAAAAAAAAAAAAAAAAAAAAAAAAAAAAAAAAAAAAAAAAAAAAAAAAAAAAAAAAAAAAAAAAAAAAAAAAAAAAAAAAAAAAAAAAAAAAAAAAAAAAAAAAAAAAAAAAAAAAAAAAAAAAAAAAAAAAAAAAAAAAAAAAAAAAAAAAAAAAAAAAAAAAAAAAAAAAAAAAAAAAAAAAAAAAAAAAAAAAAAAAAAAAAAAAAAAAAAAAAAAAAAAAAAAAAAAAAAAAAAAAAAAAAAAAAAAAAAAAAAAAAAAAAAAAAAAAAAAAAAAAAAAAAAAAAAAAAAAAAAAAAAAAAAAAAAAAAAAAAAAAAAAAAAAAAAAAAAAAAAAAAAAAAAAAAAAAAAAAAAAAAAAAAAAAAAAAAAAAAAAAAAAAAAAAAAAAAAAAAAAAAAAAAAAAAAAAAAAAAAAAAAAAAAAAAAAAAAAAAAAAAAAAAAAAAAAAAAAAAAAAAAAAAAAAAAAAAAAAAAAAAAAAAAAAAAAAAAAAAAAAAAAAAAAAAAAAAAAAAAAAAAAAAAAAAAAAAAAAAAAAAAAAAAAAAAAAAAAAAAAAAAAAAAAAAAAAAAAAAAAAAAAAAAAAAAAAAAAAAAAAAAAAAAAAAAAAAAAAAAAAAAAAAAAAAAAAAAAAAAAAAAAAAAAAAAAAAAAAAAAAAAAAAAAAAAAAAAAAAAAAAAAAAAAAAAAAAAAAAAAAAAAAAAAAAAAAAAAAAAAAAAAAAAAAAAAAAAAAAAAAAAAAAAAAAAAAAAAAAAAAAAAAAAAAAAAAAAAAAAAAAAAAAAAAAAAAAAAAAAAAAAAAAAAAAAAAAAAAAAAAAAAAAAAAAAAAAAAAAAAAAAAAAAAAAAAAAAAAAAAAAAAAAAAAAAAAAAAAAAAAAAAAAAAAAAAAAAAAAAAAAAAAAAAAAAAAAAAAAAAAAAAAAAAAAAAAAAAAAAAAAAAAAAAAAAAAAAAAAAAAAAAAAAAAAAAAAAAAAAAAAAAAAAAAAAAAAAAAAAAAAAAAAAAAAAAAAAAAAAAAAAAAAAAAAAAAAAAAAAAAAAAAAAAAAAAAAAAAAAAAAAAAAAAAAAAAAAAAAAAAAAAAAAAAAAAAAAAAAAAAAAAAAAAAAAAAAAAAAAAAAAAAAAAAAAAAAAAAAAAAAAAAAAAAAAAAAAAAAAAAAAAAAAAAAAAAAAAAAAAAAAAAAAAAAAAAAAAAAAAAAAAAAAAAAAAAAAAAAAAAAAAAAAAAAAAAAAAAAAAAAAAAAAAAAAAAAAAAAAAAAAAAAAAAAAAAAAAAAAAAAAAAAAAAAAAAAAAAAAAAAAAAAAAAAAAAAAAAAAAAAAAAAAAAAAAAAAAAAAAAAAAAACAAAACCAAAGGTTTCCACCGATGACGTCAGCTGGATGAATCGTTCATCCAACCTCTGCCGATCTCAAAACGACAAGTTTTGCTACTTGCATCTACCAATGACGTCAGCCGGATGATTCGTTCATCCAGCCTCTGCCGATCACAAGACGACAAATCTTTTACTCACGTCTTCCGAAAGAACAAAACTGCGTATACCGATCGCAAAACGACAATACTTCTACTACATCATCCGATAGGTTTAATACCCGACATCCACCGATCACTAAACGACAAAACTTTTACTGAAGACATCTTCCGGTGACGTCAGTCGGATGATTCAATCCTCCAACATCCGCCGGTGGACAAAACACCCAACTTCTATCGATAGACAACATCTACCGGTAGAAAACAGAGCAACATTTCAACTACTCTTTTGTTATATCACATAACTCTAACTACAAAAAAGAATTTGATTACTTCACTGAAACCATTCTGAAACAACCCAAATCCTTACATTTACTCATAAATCCAGTAAGAGCTAACATTAAAACCAATAGAGTGCTATTATCAGAAAAGTCTCACCAACGTATTCAAAAAACATTAAAACCGCTTCTGTTATTAGAAAACTCAACAAAACTTAAAATGAATCATGGTTCACTAAACTTTCTCATCTACTGACACCAGTTAAACCGCCTCATCAGAATCACCAATCCGTTGCATTGAAGTGCTCCCCCAACAGTCTAACCCTCAACATGTTTAGAGAACACACATTCTGATGCTTCTTCACCTACATCACAAAACTCATCTATTAGCCTAATGCTAAGTAAGTAAAGCAATAATCAAATGGAATGCTGAAACATAAATTCCTAAACATGTTGTTTCTACTTTCTCATCTCCGTTGCATATGCATTCGTTTCTGATCTGATCCCCCTGTGAAATTGGGAGTTGGATTACTTCTCCCAAAGTCATACATCCTCTCTCTGATAAGGCCGGATTAGTTCCCTTTACTAACTGTTTAGATCCCCTGTGAAATTGGGAGTTGGATTACTTCCCCAAAGTCATACATCCTCTCTCTTGATTAAGGGGCGGATTAGTTCCCTTAACAACTGTTACAGTCTGTTCATTCCTTACCATGTCATTTCATGTAAATTCATTTTCGCATAATTTTCAAAATATGATGCATGACATAAAAACATATTCAAGCATGCACAACCCTACTGTTTTGTGATGTAGGCCCGAAGGCATAAGCATACTCTACTTACTTGGTCTCTGGGAAATCGCTCGGCTGTAAGTTGTCTGAGAAGCTCACACATCTAGAGTCACAACAGAGCATCAATCAAACTCTCACTAAGCTCCACCAGAAATCAACCAGAAATTTAAGGAAACTAGTTTGAAACCCTACTACTCGTGCATTCCCATTTATCACCAATAACTCGAACCTACTCTCACTCGCAGTATCCTAAAAATCTTCACATTGCACTCCCTCGGTCATCTAACCACTAAAACATAAGAAAATGAGGAAAACGTACCTAGGTTGACAGAAAAATCGGGCAAGGGAATCGCCTAGAGGGCTCTGCTGCTTGAGCTGAAGACCGAGGGAAAAATAGGGGAAATAGTGGTGGCTACAGTGCATTAATCACAAAGCCTCTTTCCTTAAATAGGTTATCCATTATAAGTTCTCAATTTACCATTATGCCCTTACATAGTCACTCATTAACCAAATTAATATTTCCCTCAATTTTCTCCACAACATGCTTACTATTAAATAATAGAATAGAAATTGGTTTAATAGAACCGGGTGTTACACTGTGCTAGCCCAACGCACCTCCTGCACGCCCCACCATGCATTTTCATGCACTTCCATGCATTTTGATATTTTTTTTGGCAATCTTTCTTTCATGGCTTCCTTCAATATCTTGAAATATGGTCATTGATTTTGAGCTTGGTTGCACCGTGTTCATATTTAAAAACTTTTCTTTTATACTTTAAAAGACATCATCTTTCTTTAATGAATCTTTATCAGTATATGGAAATTCTTTGACTGTAGCTTTAATTGTTAGAAAAAATCATATATTTGGATCATGTTATAAATGCTTGCTCCTAGATATGTTAAACGGGCGGTCTGGCTCTTTACTGTAGCAAGTCGAGCCAAGCTCGGTCCGCTACAGTAATGAGCTGAGCTAAGCTCGGCCCGCTACAGTAATGAGCGAGCTTAGCCCAGGTCACTGTAACGCCCCGAGTTTTCTGAACCCGGTTCGCTACATAAAGCTTGATCATGACTAAGAAATCTCTCTTTTTTTTTTTAAATTTAGTCATCCGGTCAGTCTAACAGGGACATCCACCGGTCACTAAACGACAAAATATAAATTTAGTCATCCGGTCAGTCTAACAGGGACATCCACCGGTCACTAAACGACAAAATATAAATTTAGTCATCCGGTCAGTCTAACAGGGACATCCACCGGTCACTAAACGACAAAATATAAATTTAGTCATCCGGTCAGTCTAACAGGGACATCCACCGGTCACTAAACGACAAAATATAAATTTAGTCATCCGGTCAGTCTAACAGGGACATCCACCGGTCACTAAACGACAAAATATAAATTTAGTCATCCGGTCAGTCTAACAGGGACATCCACCGGTCACTAAACGACAAAATATAAATTTAGTCATCCGGTCAGTCTAACAGGGACATCCACCGGTCACTAAACGACAAAATATAAATTTAGTCATCCGGTCAGTCTAACAGGGACATCCACCGGTCACTAAACGACAAAATATAAATTTAGTCATCCGGTCAGTCTAACAGGGACATCCACCGGTCACTAAACGACAAAATATAAATTTAGTCATCCGGTCAGTCTAACAGGGACATCCACCGGTCACTAAACGACAAAATATAAATTTAGTCATCCGGTCAGTCTAACAGGGACATCCACCGGTCACTAAACGACAAAATATAAATTTAGTCATCCGGTCAGTCTAACAGGGACATCCACCGGTCACTAAACGACAAAATATAAATTTAGTCATCCGGTCAGTCTAACAGGGACATCCACCGGTCACTAAACGACAAAATATAAATTTAGTCATCCGGTCAGTCTAACAGGGACATCCACCGGTCACTAAACGACAAAATATAAATTTAGTCATCCGGTCAGTCTAACAGGGACATCCACCGGTCACTAAACGACAAAATATAAATTTAGTCATCCGGTCAGTCTAACAGGGACATCCACCGGTCACTAAACGACAAAATATAAATTTAGTCATCCGGTCAGTCTAACAGGGACATCCACCGGTCACTAAACGACAAAATATAAATTTAGTCATCCGGTCAGTCTAACAGGGACATCCACCGGTCACTAAACGACAAAATATAAATTTAGTCATCCGGTCAGTCTAACAGGGACATCCACCGGTCACTAAACGACAAAATATAAATTTAGTCATCCGGTCAGTCTAACAGGGACATCCACCGGTCACTAAACGACAAAATATAAATTTAGTCATCCGGTCAGTCTAACAGGGACATCCACCGGTCACTAAACGACAAAATATAAATTTAGTCATCCGGTCAGTCTAACAGGGACATCCACCGGTCACTAAACGACAAAATATAAATTTAGTCATCCGGTCAGTCTAACAGGGACATCCACCGGTCACTAAACGACAAAATATAAATTTAGTCATCCGGTCAGTCTAACAGGGACATCCACCGGTCACTAAACGACAAAATATAAATTTAGTCATCCGGTCAGTCTAACAGGGACATCCACCGGTCACTAAACGACAAAATATAAATTTAGTCATCCGGTCAGTCTAACAGGGACATCCACCGGTCACTAAACGACAAAATATAAATTTAGTCATCCGGTCAGTCTAACAGGGACATCCACCGGTCACTAAACGACAAAATATAAATTTAGTCATCCGGTCAGTCTAACAGGGACATCCACCGGTCACTAAACGACAAAATATAAATTTAGTCATCCGGTCAGTCTAACAGGGACATCCACCGGTCACTAAACGACAAAATATAAATTTAGTCATCCGGTCAGTCTAACAGGGACATCCACCGGTCGCTAAACGACAAAATATAAATTTAGTCATCCGGTCAGTCTAACAGGGACATCCACCGGTCACTAAACGACAAAATATAAATTTAGTCATCCGGTCAGTCTAACAGGGACATCCACCGGTCACTAAACGACAAAATATAAATTTAGTCATCCGGTCAGTCTAACAGGGACATCCACCGGTGACGTCAGCTGGATGATCTCCTCATCCAAACGACTTTCTCTATATCAACCGGTGATGTCATCCGGATGATCTCCTCATCCGAATGACTTTCTCTATATCAACCGGTGACGTCATCCGGATGATCTCCTCATCCGAATGACTTAACCCTTAATATCTGACGAGCAAAAGCTCGACATCAACGGGCGACTAAAACACTCGACATCATCCGATAGAAAAACAGGCACAACTCTAACTACAGACAGAAATTTTTCTTGCCTCTCCAAGACCTTTCAAAGACAATTCAAACCATTCCATTAATCAAATCCAGTAAAAACCAACTCTTAAAACTCAACAGGTTGCTAGAATTGTTAATATTCAAAATATATTCGAAATACTAAAATCTCTACTGTCATGAAAACTCGACCTACTCAGACTAGATCATTATCAACTAAACCTCAACATCTGCTGACACCAGTTAGCCCGCCTCAACAGTTTACCAAGCCGAGACATGGATGTACTCCTCCAACCACATCAATCATCTGTGCACTCAGGAAAATCACCTGCAGTGTCCTCAACTTCTACATCACAAAAATCATCTATTAGCCTAATGCTAAGTAAGTAAAGCCAACAAGAAATGAAACAACGAAATATAAATTCCTAATATGCAATTTCTACTTTCTCAACTCAGTTGCTCATGCTTCATTTCTGTTCGGATCCCCCTGTGAAATTGGGAGTTGGATCAACTCTCCCAAAGTACATACATCCCTGTCTCATTAAGGGGTGGATTAATTCCCTTAACAGTGAAATTGATTCTTCTGTTCAGATCCCCCTGTGAAATTGGAAGTTGGATCAGCTCTTCCAAAGTACATACATCCCTGTCTCATTAAGGGGTGGATTAATTCCCTTAACAGTGAAACTGATTCTCATGACTGTTTCAATATGTTCAATCCTTACCATGCCAATCATGCATTCAAATTCATTTTTGTATGTTTTAAAACATGATGCATAGAATACAGATTCACACAAGTAATCATAATCCTAACGTTTTGTGATGTAGGCCCGAAGGCACAAGTAAACTTCACTTACCTGGTCTCCTGGGAAGCTTGTTGAAACCTCTCCCTCGGGAGTTTGCTCAAACCTAGTTCCACAAATTGAACATTAATTTAAACTTTCGTCAAACTTCCTTCTAGCTACCCAGAAAGCTAAGGAAATTAGTTTGGAAGCCCTAATCGTAGAGCATTCCCGATTCAACTCATAAACCGAAACTAGCACTCACATACCGCATTCTCAAAACTTCATTTATCAACCCTCGACAGTTACAATGTATCAAGAAATAGAAGCAAAACTCACCTAGTTCTGAGGAAATCACTGGAGGGATCGAAGAGGGTCTCCTATCGCGCTCTGCTAAGCTGAGGAGCTGAGAGTGGAAGAGGAAATGAAATGAAACAGTGGCGGCTACCTCATTAACACTTCCCTTAAATACGTTATCCACAATATAAATTCACAATTATCATCTTGCCCCTGCCTAGTCATTTAATAACCTAATCGACATTTCACTCAATTTTAAACCATAAGATTATATACCTCCGTTTAATAACTTATTTTGATTTATATTGAAACCGGGTGTTCACACCGACGGGCCGAGCCGAGCTTGGCCATCCAGGCTCGCGAGCCAGTTGATGACCAGGCTCCACGAGCCAGCTGGCGAGCTGGCTCGGTCGAGCTCAGCTCGGGGCTCGCTCTGTCGTCACTGACTCACTCATCCCGTCCCTGACTCTCGTCGTCTGACGTCTGTGATATTCTTTGTTTTGGAACTCGGAAGCATGGGAAGCTTTGGCACCGATTAGCCAGGTGAAGGAGATCGCAGACGCACTCAAGGTCGCTCTGTCGTCGCCATGGTATTCCTTTACCCTCTCTGTGGTCGGTCTGGCAACAACCTCTGAAGTTTGGCAAACTTCCCTCGTGTATCGCCCCACCCTCTTCCAAAGTAGGTGCATTGCCCCCAGCGGGGACGACGCAATGCCCAGAAGGGGCGATTTATCGCCCCTCCCTCTGCCAAAGGAGGTGCATTGCCCCCAGCAGGGGCGAGGGGCGATGCAACGCTCAGGAGGGGCGATGTATCGCCCTTTCCTCTGCCTAGTTGGGGAGCTCACCCCAGTAGGAGCAATATATCGCTCCTTATGTTGTGCCCCCTCTCTCTTTACAGAGAGAGGGGCGATACATCTGTAACGACCCTAAGTCCGTACCCATTTAACCGTATAAATTTTTCATTTTTATTTTTACATTTTAAATAAAACTTTAAAACCTAACGTTAAAGCGGAAATGAAATCGAAGCCGAAACCGGAATCGAAATCGAAGTTCGTTTGGTAAATCATTTAAAATATAAACTAAAGCTATTAATAAAACTTAAATCATTTAAACATTTAATAACATTAAATACAGAGGGGCAGAATCGGAACTAGCTGCCAAAAGGAGAGGGGCGATCGATCTCTGTAAACTACAGAGATCGATCGCTGCTTGCATATTGGCAGCAAGCGATCGATCTCTGTAGTTTACAGAGATCGATCACTGCATGCTTGCATGCAGCAAGCAATCGATCTCTGCTTTCAGCAGAGATCGATCGCTGCACACTATGCAGCGATCCTCCTTTTCCTTCGAGACTTTAACAGATACAGATACAGATACAGATACAGATACAGATACAGATACAGATACAGATACAGATACAGATACAGATACAGATACAGATACAGATACAGATACAGATACAGATACAGATACAGATACAGATACAGATACAGATACAGATACAGATACAGATACAGATACAGATACAGATACAGATACAGATACAGATACAGATACAGATACAGATACAGATACAGATACAGATACAGATACAGATACAGATACAGATACAGATACAGATACAGATACAGATACAGATACAGATACAGATACAGATACAGATACAGATACAGATACAGATACAGATACAGATACAGATACAGATACAGATACAGATACAGATACAGATACAGATACAGATACAGATACAGATACAGATACAGATACAGATACAGATACAGATACAGATACAGATACAGATACAGATACAGATACAGATACAGATACAGATACAGATACAGATACAGATACAGATACAGATACAGATACAGATACAGATACAGATACAGATACAGATACAGATACAGATACAGATACAGATACAGATACAGATACAGATACAGATACAGATACAGATACAGATACAGATACAGATACAGATACAGATACAGATACAGATACAGATACAGATACAGATACAGATACAGATACAGATACAGATACAGATACAGATACAGATACAGATACAGATACAGATACAGATACAGATACAGATACAGATACAGATACAGATACAGATACAGATACAGATACAGATACAGATACAGATACAGATACAGATACAGATACAGATACAGATACAGATACAGATACAGATACAGATACAGATACAGATACAGATACAGATACAGATACAGATACAGATACAGATACAGATACAGATACAGATACAGATACAGATACAGATACAGATACAGATACAGATACAGATACAGATACAGATACAGATACAGATACAGATACAGATACAGATACAGATACAGATACAGATACAGATACAGATACAGATACAGATACAGATACAGATACAGATACAGATACAGATACAGATACAGATACAGATACAGATACAGATACAGATACAGATACAGATACAGATACAGATACAGATACAGATACAGATACAGATACAGATACAGATACAGATACAGATACAGATACAGATACAGATACAGATACAGATACAGATACAGATACAGATACAGATACAGATACAGATACAGATACAGATACAGATACAGATACAGATACAGATACAGATACAGATACAGATACAGATACAGATACAGATACAGATACAGATACAGATACAGATACAGATACAGATACAGATACAGATACAGATACAGATACAGATACAGATACAGATACAGATACAGATACAGATACAGATACAGATACAGATACAGATACAGATACAGATAACTCAATCGACTCGCGTCGGACTTTACGAAGTCCAACTGCGTGGATAGCTCTAAAAACCGAGCTATCCGTATCAACCTAAAATAGTTCATAACACTTAATTTAAACCAAACAGTCCAGAATTTCTATACCGTTTAAATAACTGTTTAAACCAAAACATTTTATAACATCATCAAAGCAGTTTAAACCAAAACATTTTTACATACAATTACCAAAACGTTATCTAACCCCTATCCAGATCCAAACAACCTAAATATGTTCTATACAGTTTATCATCAATCCAAAATATCACAAAGAACCCCCAAAACCTTTACATACACCCCCCACGGGTCAAAACGCGCCTCGACTGCTCAGCGCACTCCCACGGCCCCATCGCTGCTCCTACGTCAGGAGGAGGAATACATCCTCACCTGGGTCAACGTACCCTCTAACGTCACCTACCACCATACAGACACATATGAGATATTGAAATCTCAGTAAGCAGTAAATGCAGATGCATGCGTGGTATGCATTCATAAAACGTGCAGATTACAGATTATATTCAGATACATGTTCATTCTTTTCATTACGTCACAGAAGATTGTTACCGAGATATCAGCCCTCTAAATGGAAAGGATACATCCCGCGGTCGGACTACCACTTTCGATTTAGAGGAGGGGGGTACATGCTCACAAACCTACAGCCATGCCTGAGCCCCACCTCGCGTAACCAGATACAGATACAGATACAGATTACGTACATTACTTACAGTGGTTCATTTCTTTCCTTAAAACACGTGCGGAAATCCATTTTCTATGACATTTGAAATACGTGATGCATGAACAGTTAATCAGCGGAAAGTAAACAAACAGCATACATATCAACAAGACAATACAACATAACCTATAAACAACCAACCTAACTACCCAACCTAAACAACGTAAACCAAGGAATCCTCAAGGATCCTTGATACAACGACGAGTATGGTGTAGACCTTTCGGTCAAGCAAGTCACGAGAACTTACCTTGAGCGCGCTGGATCTCAAGCTTCGTCCACTGGAGTCGCGTGTCTGAGGTAAAACACGATATTTGCCGTTAAAACCGAATTAAGCTATTAAACATCCAAATTACAAAATCCTCAATTAACGAATTCTCCTAAATTCTCCACTTAGCTATTTAGAGCATTTCGAACGTTAATTAAAGCTTTGTAATCCAAAATCTCTAGTTACGAATTTTTCCTAAAAACCCGACATTTTACCGATTTATAACTTTTTCGCAAATTGACTTTTCTTCGTCCAATAACGTCCAACATGTTCAACATATACATAATTACGGCTAACCTATTAATTACGAGCCCTAATTCGCGTTTTTAACGAAAATCAATCGAAACCCTAATTGAAACCCTAATCCTAAATCGAACCGAAAACTCAGAATAAATGCTCAGAGACCGAAGCTGCATACCTAGGGTAGCGAGAGAAGAAGAAACCGTGAAGAAATCGGAACGAACGGAGGTCGGACGGAGGTCGGAATGTTGGAAGTCGTCGGCGGCCGAGAGAGGGTTTGCTCTCTGTTCGTGAACGCCAGGAAGAGAAGAAGAAAAGTGAAGAGAAAAGAGGATTTGTGTTATTTTATAAAATTGATTTTACAAATTACCGTTTTGCCCTTCTTTGATTTTTATATTGATTCCGTCCTTCGGTTCGTTAATCGTCTAGTCATTCGGTTTCACCCAATCTCCATACTTCACTAATACGTCCAACTTATTATCTGGGATTTAATAAAACTGTCTGTTCGCAATTTGGACCTCGTTTCCTATTTTTACGAGAACGTCTTTTACACTACAAAAGGTGTATTTACTCGGAATATAGTGTTTGATCTCCGAAAATTCCCATAAATTCCTTAAAATTCTTATTATTCGTTAGAATCGTAATGACGCTTTCTTTTTGTAAAACGGACCTGATTTGACATATTTACCAAAAATGCCATTATATGATAAAATACGAATATAATATAATATATCCACAAACCCGTACAAGCCGGATATTACATTCTACCCTCCTTATTCATAATTTTGTCCACAAAATTAAATCATGCAAACAAATCAGGATACTTAGTCATCATATCCTGCTGTCGTTCCCACGTAGCCTCTTCCACCTCGTGGTTCCGCCATAGGACTTTGACCAGCGGAATCTCTTTGTTGCGTAGAACCTTGATGGAATGCTCCAAAATACGTACCGGCCTCACCTCATAGCTCAAGGTAGGCTGTACCTCGATCTCTGTAGCCTCCACAATATGCGATGGGTCACGTAGACATCTCCGAAGCATAGATACGTGGAACACATCGTGGATACCCTCCATAGAAGCTGGAAGCTGCAGTCTGTACGCCAACTTCCCGATCCTCTTCAGAATAGGAAAGGGCCCCACATAACGAGGGTTTAGCTTACCCCTCCTTCCAAATCTCGCGACACCTTTGAACGGAGAAACCTTCAAATAAACTTCGTCGCCCTCCTCGAACTCTAGCTCTCGCCGTCTCACATCGGCATAACTTTTCTGTCGGCTCTGAGCTACCTGAATACGCTGTCGGATAACGGCAATCTTCTCTGCCGTTTGCTGTAGAATCTCTGGACCAACGATGCTGGCCTCGCCAACCTCGTCCCAATGTAACGGAGACCTACATTTCCGACCGTATAGCGCCTCGTACGGTGCCATGCCAATAGTAGCCTGGAAGCTGTTATTATAAGAGAACTCGATCAGTGGCAAATACCTGCTCCACGATCCCTGAAACTCCAGCACACACGCTCTGAGCATATCCTCAAGACTCTGGTTCGTCCTCTCTGTCTGACCATCAGTCTGAGGATGAAAGGCCGTGCTGAAATTAAGCTGAGTCCCCATAGCTCTGTGTAAACTCTTCCAGAACTTGGACGTGAATCTCAGATCTCTGTCGGAGACAATAGAAACTGGCACGCCGTGTAATCTGACAATCTCCTGTACATAGAGCTCGGCGAGCTGATCCATAGACGATGTCATCTTCACAGGCAAAAAGTGAGCCGACTTTGTCAATCGGTCCACAATAACCCAAATGCCGTCATGGCCTCTCGTAGTCCTCGGGAGCCCCACAATGAAATCCATGGAGATCTGCTCCCACTTCCACTCCGGAATCGGCAGTGGTAATAGTGCCCCAGCGGGTCTCTGGTGCTCAGCCTTTACCTGCTGACATACTAGGCAGGTCTCAACGTACTTGGCAACCTCTCTCTTCATGTTCGGCCACCAGAAGTGTTGTCTCAAATCCCGGTACATCTTGGTACTCCCCGGGTGCACAGAATATGCCGAAGAATGTGCCTCGGCCAATATCTCCTTCTTTAGATCCTCGTCACTAGGCACGTACCACCTATGCCTGAACTTCAGAATACCATCCTCTGATAAATGGAAATCTGACGAGTCTCCCAATGTCATGCTCGATCGAAGCTCCATACACTCCGTATCACTCTGCTGAGCCTCGCGTATACGATCAAGAATAGTTGGCCTGAGAAAAATGTTGGCAAGCATATAGGACAACTCTGCCACTATCTCCACGTCGAATCTCTCAATCTCAGACCGCAGCGTAACTGACATCGCTGCTAATGATGGCTGACTCGCAGGAGGCACTCTACTCAATGCATCGGCCACCTTGTTCGCCTTTCCTGGGTGGTACTTGATATCAAAATCGTAATCATTGACGAACTCAAGCCATCGCCTCTGTCGCATATTCAGCTCTTTCTGCGTAAATAAGTACTTCAAGCTCTTGTGGTCGGAAAATATCCGCACTGCTGCCCATATAAATAATGCCTCCATATCTTCAGTGCGAACACCACAGCTGCTAACTCGAGGTCGTGCGTGGGGTAATTCTGCTCGTACGGCTTCAACTGCCGAGAAGCATAAGAAATAACTCTCCCCTCCTGCATCAATACACAATCGAGTCCCACTCCCGATGCATCACAATAAACACTGTATCTGATACCTTCATCAGGTAATGCCAGTACTGGAGCGGTGGTCAATCTCTGCTTTAACTCCATAAAACTATCATCACAAGCAGCCGACCATGTAAATCTCTCGTTCTTCCTAGTCAATCGTGTAAGAGGAAGTGCGATCCTCGAGAATCCCTCTATAAACTTCCGATAATAACCGGCCAACCCGAGAAATCCACGCACCTCACGTACGTTCTTCGGCTGTGGCCAATCTCTGACCACCTGAATCTTGCTCGGATCCACAGAAACTCCGTCCTGTGATATAATATGGCCAAGGAAGCTCACCCTGTCAAGCCAGAACTCGCACTTTGAAAACTTTGGATACAGATAGTGCTGACATAGGGTCCTTAGAACAATCCTCAAATGCTCCTCGTGTTCTTCCTTCGTTTTAGAGTATATCAATATGTCGTCGATGAAAACCACCACGAACTTGTCCAGATACTCCTTGAAGACACGGTTCATCAGGTCCATAAACGCTGCAGGGGCATTAGTAAGTCCAAAAGACATGACAAGGAACTCATAATGCCCATACCTCGTTCGGAATGCTGTCTTCGGTATATCATCCCTACGGACCTTCAGCTGATTGTAACCCAAGCGGAGATCAATCCTGGAAAATACTCGGGCACCCTGTAGCTGATCAAATAAGTCGTCAATCCGAGGCAGTGGATACTTATTCTTCACTGTGAGCTTATTCAGCTCCCTGTAATCAATGCACATCCTGAGGGTCCCGTCTTTCTTCTTGACGAATAGAACAGGCGCACCCCAGGGTGAAACACTGGGTCGAATGAAACCTTTCTCCAATAACTCATCAAGCTGAGTCCTCAACTCTCTCAACTCGGCTGGTGCCAACCGGTATGGGTTCTTAAACCTCGGTGCAGAGTTAGGATATACGTCAATAGTGAACTCAATCTCCCGGTCCGGTGGTAGTCCGGGAAGATCATCGAGAAAGATGCCAGAAAACTCTCTGACTATAGGAATATCGCTCGGCTTCAATCCGCTGAGCAACCGACAATCAAAGACAGAGGCCAAATAAATAGAGCACGCACCTTTGAACTGCTCGTTGACCTCCATAGAATAAGAGATAGGAGATCCAGTCAATCGGTTCCTTGCCTGATAGGAAAACTCGGCTCTATCCGGGGGTCGGAAGGTCACAATCCCGGAGCGACAATCGATGGTGGCGAAGTGCTGTGCTAGCCAGTCCATCCCCAAAATAAGATCGTACCGCTCTATGCTCATAACTATCAAACGAGCATAAAGGGTAATACTCCCCACCGAGACGATATTGCCCTGGAGAATACGATCTGAACGCATATGCTCTCCCGAAGGCAGCATCACACTGTACTCATACTCTGACGGCCCAGACTCTAACCCCAATCTAGCCATACATGCGGTCGATACGAAGGAGTGCGTAGCTCCAGTATCCATCAAAGTAAATACAGTAGCGCCCATAAGCAAAATAGTACCTGCAATCACGGCAGGCTGAGCCTCGTCATCAACATCGTCAGGCCCGATCAACGCAAAAACCCTGGGCATAACCCTCCTCTGATCATCGCCTGGTAGATCTCGACCCGGATGCGGGCAATCTCTAACAAAATGGCCGACTCAACCACATCTGTAGCATTTATTAGAGCCAACACGGCACTCGCCACTATGTTCTTTCTGGCACAAGGGGCACCATGGCATCTGAGAAGCCCCCTGTATCTGCTTCCCCTTACCCCGATCATTACCTCCCTCGAGAGGTCTCTTCACACCCCGCTGCTGTGGCTGGGGCGGTGCTCTGGGCTGCCAACCTCGGCTCTGCGACTGAGGTCATATCTCGCGGAAGAAGCCCTTAGCTGGCTCCCTCGGCCTAATACAAGTGGCTCTGGCAGCCTCAATATCCAGAGCTCTGGCTGTAATATCAGAATATGCCGCATCAATAATACCCGAGACTACCACGTGCATCCGAATCTCCGGATTAAGTCCCTCCATAAAGTGGTGCACCTTCTCCTCATTATCGCTGACAAGGCGAGGTGCGAATCGTGACAAAGCCTCAAATCTCCGGATATAATCTGCAACTGAACCAGTCTGCTTCAGCTGCATAAACTCGTTCCTCTTGGCCACTCTCACCGTGCGGCTGAAATACTTATCGAAGAATAGAAACTTGAACCGATCCCAAGTCATCACAGATACATCCGTCGTCACCTTGATCGAGTCCCACCAGAAACGGGCATCCATCGCTAAGTGAAAGGTAGCATAAGCCACCTTGCTCCCGTTCCCAACCTCAGCATAAGCCAACATATCCTCCATAACCCGGATCCATTCCTCGGCACGTGTCGAATCCGATGACTGGCCCTCGAATACTGGAGGCCGTAGGCTTTGAAACCTCTGCATACCCTGATTACTGGGGACTATCAGCTCCTGAGCCCTCTGATTCTCTCGCTGGTTCTCTCGATTCACTAGGTCTGTAATTTGTTGCGCTTGCCGGTCCATATGCTGAGACTGGCGGTCAATCAACTCCGTAAGTCGATCCATCGCGTCATCTCTAGGATCTCTTCCTCGAACCATATTTATAAAACTCCTATAAAATTCAAACAAGTACTCTCTAAGAAAAAAAATCGAATAAAAGTGTAAACAGACTTACAGTTGATGAAGGATGTCCGCGTAGTGGCTGTGCAGTCGAGCAGTCTACAGAATCGATTTTAAAACCCGGGGGCTCAGATACCATAATTGTAACGACCCTAAGTCCGTACCCATTTAACCGTATAAATTTTTCATTTTTATTTTTACATTTTAAATAAAACATTAAAACCTAACGTTAAAGCGGAAATGAAATCGAAGCCGAAACCGGAATCGAAATCGAAGTTCGTTTGGTAAATCATTTAAAATATAAACTAAAGCTATTAATAAAACTTAAATCATTTAAACATTTAATAACATTAAATACAGAGGGGCAGAATCGGAACTAGCTGCCAAAAGGAGAGGGGCGATCGATCTCTGTAAACTACAGAGATCGATCGCTGCTTGCATATTGGCAGCAAGCGATCGATCTCTGTAGTTTACAGAGATCGATCGCTGCACACTATGCAGCGATCCTCCTTTTCCTTCGAGACTTTAACACTTCAGAATTTTCAGCTTCAAACACATTTATTTGTTCTCTGGAATCCGATCTCCAGAGAGCAAATCACCTTCTTCCTTTCACCAGTAATCACCAAAATTCACACATGCACTCAACCAATTAAAACATAATATAAACTCAATCGACTCGCGTCGGACTTTCCGAAGTCCAACTGCGTGGATAGCTCTAAAAACCGAGCTATCTGTATCAACCTAAAAATAGTTCATAACACTTAATTTAAACCAAACAGTTCCAGAATTTCTATAACGTTTAAATAACTGTTTAAACCAAAACATTTTATAACATTCATCAAAGCAGTTTAAACCAAAACATTTTTACATACAATTACCAAAACGTTATCTAACCCCTATCCAGATCCAAACAACCTAAATATGTTCTATACAGTTTATCATCAATCCAAAATATCACAAAGAACCCCCAAAACCTTTACATACACCCCCCCACGGGTCAAAACGCGCCTCGACTGCTCAGCGCACTCCCACGGCCATCATCCATCAGCTGCTCCTACGTCAGGAGGAGGAATATCATCCTCACCTGGGTCAACGTAACCTATAACGTCACCTACACCATACAGACACATATGAGATATTGAAATCTCAGTAAGCTACGTAAATGCAGATGCATGCGTGCGTATGCCATTCATAAAACGTGCAGATTACAGATTCATATTTAGATACATTTTCATTCTTTTCATTACGTCACAGACAGATTGTTACCGAGATATCAGCCCTCTAAATGGAAAGGATACATCCCGCGGTCGGACTACCACTTTCGATTTAGAGGAGGGGGGTACATGCTCACAAACCCTACAGCCATGTCTGAGCCCCACCTCGCGTAACCAGATACAGATACAGATACAGATTACGTACATTAATTACAGTGGTTCATTTCTTTCCTTAAAACACGTGCGGAAATCCATTTTCTATGACATTTGAAATACGTGATGCATGAACAGTTAATCAGCGGAAAGTAAACAAACAGCATACATATCAACAAGACAATACAACATAACCTATAAACAACCAACCTAACTACCCAACCTAAACAACGTAAACCAAGGAATCCTCAAGGATCCTTGATACAACGACGAGTATGGTGTAGACCTTTCGGTCAAGCAAGTCACGAGAACTTACCTTGAGCGCGCTGGATCTCAAGCTTCGTCCACTGGAGTCGCGTGTCTGAGGTAAAACACGATATTTGCCGTTAAAACCGAATTAAGCTATTAAACATCCAAATTACAAAATCCTCAATTAACGAATTCTCCTAAATTCTCCACTTAGCTATTTAGAGCATTTCGAACGTTAATTAAAGCTTTGTAATCCAAAATCTCTAGTTACGAATTTTTCCTAAAAACCTGACATTTTACCGATTTATAACTTTTTCGCAAATTGACTTTTCTTCGTCCAATAACGTCCAACATGTTCAACATATACATAATTACGGCTAACCTATTAATTACGAGCCCTAATTCGCGTTTTTAACGAAAATTGATCGAAACCCTAATTGAAACCCTAATCCTAAATCGAACCGAAAACTCAGAATAAATGCTCAGAGACCGAAGCTGCATACCTAGGGTAGCGAGAGAAGAAGAAACCGTGAAGAAATCGGAACGAACGGAGGTCGGACGGAGGTCGGAATGTTGGAAGTCGTCGGCGGCCGACGGAGGTCGGAATGTTGGAAGTCGTCGGCGGCCGAGAGAGGGTTTGCTCTCTGTTCGTGAACGCCAGGAAGAGAAGAAGAAAAGTGAAGAGAAAAGAGGATTTGTGTTATTTTATAAAATTGATTTTACAAATTACCGTTTTGCCCTTCTTTGATTTTTATATTGATTCCGTCCTTCGGTTCGTTAATCGTCTAGTCATTCGGTTTCACCCAATCTCCATACTTCACTAATACGTCCAACTTATTATCTGGGATTTAATAAAACTGTCTGTTCGCAATTTGGACCTCGTTTCCTATTTTTACGAGAACGTCTTTTACACTACAAAAGGTGTATTTACTCGGAATATAGTGTTTGATCTCCGAAAATTCCCATAAATTCCTTAAAATTCTTATTATTCGTTAGAATCGTAATGACGCTTTCTTTTTGTAAAACGGACCTGATTTGACATATTTACCAAAAATGCCATTATATGATAAAATACGAATATAATATAATATATCCACAAACCCGTACAAGCCGGATATTACAACATCGCCCTAACAGGGGCGATATATCGCCCCTGAACAGTGCCATAAAGACCGTTGCTACCCTTTCTCCCTCCCTCTCTCTTGTCGATGTGTAGGCAGCAGCAGCAACGAGAGACAAATTCAAGAGATTGAGAGAGATTGGTAAAAAAAATAGAGAAAGGCGGGGGGGAAGGGGGTTGCGTTTTAGTGGGCAACAGTCACAAGATTGTTGCAGCCTGGCTGGCAAGGCCTGTTGAGGAAAGCAGAGCAACGGTCATAATTTCCACTGAACAGTGCCATAGAGACCGTTGCTGCTCTCTCTCCCCCCTCCCCCGTAGCTCTCTGTCCTTCTCTCTTGTCGATGTGTAGGCTGCAGCAGTAGCGAGCATTAGTCTTATGACCGTTGCTCTGCTTCCCTCAGCAGGCCTGGCCAAACACGCTGCAACGATTTTGTGACCGTTGCCCACCCCCACGCCCCCACCCACTCTCTATTTTTTTTTCACCAATCTCTCTCAATCTTTTGAATTCATTCTTCAATTTGCTCTCAATCCATTTAGTGCTTTCGATCTATTCTTCAATTTGCTTCAACAAGATAAAATTTAGTTTATTTTTTTTTGCATATATTTAAATAATTTTTAATTATATTTGTAGTTATACTAACTAAATTTTTTTACATTAATTTTTTTGTAGGTTTCGTATATGTGGAATTGATCAATTTACACCACCTACAAGCTTTTGTTGGACATTGGTTTTGTGGTATCATTTTCTTATTTTTGTGGTATCATTTTCCTATTTGAAATTTACTTTAAAATTTTATTTTTAATAGTTATGGATCCACGTGATTATAATATTGATGATGATATTGAGAAAATTAGAGAGATAAATCCTACATTTTCAATAAGGCAATCATCTGCACAAGCATCCATTTCATCACCTCAAAAAAAAGAAACAAAACATATGAAGTATGAGAATATTTTTCTAATGAAAGAAATTAAAATTGGTGAAAAAGTAGAATCTAAAGCTAAATGCATTTATTGTATTAAAAATTATGTATATATTTCTTGTAGTTCAGTTAGCACACTCGGTAGACATTACAAATATGTCACTTAAACGAGCAAGTTGGTCACCCTACACAAAGATTTTTGAATACTAGTGGTAGTAGCACTTTTTTGTATTCACAAAATAAAATGAGAGAATGAATAGAAAAACTTGTAGCACAATGTGACTTGCCTTTAGCGTTCACCGATAGTGATGAATTTGAAAAATTTATGAAACAGTATGCTACTCCTAATTTTAAACATGTTCCTAGAAGTACAATTAAAATTGATATTATTAAAATGTTTAATAATATAAAAATTGAACTAATTTCATTTTTTTCAAGCGCCCCTTCAATGTCTATTTGTATCACCTCTGATTTATGGAGTGCACGTAATTCTATAGGCTATGTTGTTGTAAGTTCTCATTTTATTGATGACTCTTGGCAATTAAATAATAAAATTTTATGATTTCGCAATGTGAATATCTTCACACTAGTATTACTATTTATAGATATATTGTAACAATATTGCAAGAGTCTTCTATTCGAGATATAATGTTTAGCATAACACTTGACAATGCTAGTGCTAACGATGTTGCTATTTCTCATTTTAAAAATTATTTTCAATTAGATATTACTCACAATTCTCTTTTCCAAAAAAGATGTGTTTGTTATATTTTAAATTTAGTTGTTAAAAATAGTATGACATATATTTCACCTCATATTGAATTAATTAGATCTGTAATTTCTTATATAATTGGATCTAATTCGAGGCAACAAGAATATAAAGATTTTTATAAAGTTGTCCAACTTAAACCACAAAAATTAAAAATTGATGTAGATAATAGGTGGAATTCTACTTATTTAATGTTGGAAAATGCTATGTCATATTAGCAAGTTATTTGTACTTTTATTAATGAGAAAACACCAAGTATTAATCTTGATAAATCTAGTTGCGATGTAGCTAATATATTTCTTGATTTTTTAAAATCATTTTATGATGCTACAAATGAATGTTTGGGAATTTATTATCTCACTTCTCATCTTGTTCTCCCAATTTTTATAAACTTAACGGGTAATTTTGCATAATATTGACAAATAAATAAATTTAGAAATATACTTAATAAAATGGAAACAAAATTTAAAAAATATTGGGTTGACATTCCTTCTATTTTTTGTTATGAATGTATAATGGATTCTAGATATAAATTAAGAGCAGTATATCGCATGATTAATAAAATTTCTAATGATTTGCATACTACTTCTTTACTTTCTACGGATCAAATAACTAATGAAATTATTAGTTTATATTTTTCTTATGAATCTAAATATTCTAATGTTAGTCATTCACGTGTTTCTTCATATGCTAGTTCAAGTAGTGGTGGTGGAAATATTATAGGTTCACGGAATTCATGATATTTAGAATCAATTATATTCAGATGTTTACTCTAGTTCTATGCGAAATGAACTAGATACTTATTTTGATATTCGATATCAATTTTCTTGCGAAGAAAACTTTGATATTTTAGATTGGTGGAAAATGTAATTTACCGCATATCTTATTCTTTCTATAATGATACAGAATCTACTAACACCACCGGTCTCTACTGTAGCATCGGAGTCTACCCGATCTCGTGGACGCACTCATTTGCATGAAAGATTGGAACGACGTCATTACGAGAAACCAACAACAAGATGTAACGCCCTGAATTTTTGTAAACCCGGTTCGCTACTCATAACACTGAACAGAACTAAGACGTTCTGGGAAAATTTTTTTGAAACTTCTCTCAACGGTCAAAATTTGACATTATTTAAAAATATCAAAACTTGCAGCGGAAATCATTTGCGTAAAACAGGGTTAAAACAAATTGCTAAAATAATACTTATCAAAAACAGAATACCTCTTCCGCTAAATAGTCTCAGCGGTGGAAGCAAAAACAGAATACCTCTTCCGCTAAATAGTCTCAGCGGTGGAAGCAAAAACAGAATACCTCTTCCGCTAAATAGTCTCAGCGGTGGAAGCAAAAACAGAATACCTCTTCCGCTAAATAGTCTCAGCGGTGGAAGCAAAAACAGAATACCTCTTCCGCTAAATAGTCTCAGCGGTGGAAGCAAAAACAGAATACCTCTTCCGCTAAATAGTCTCAGCGGTGGAAGCAAAAACAGAATACCTCTTCCGCTAAATAGTCTCAGCGGTGGAAGCAAAAACAGAATACCTCTTCCGCTAAATAGTCTCAGCGGTGGAAGCAAAAACAGAATACCTCTTCCGCTAAATAGTCTCAGCGGTGGAAGCAAAAACAGAATACCTCTTCCGCTAAATAGTCTCAGCGGTGGAAGCAAAAACAGAATACCTCTTCCGCTAAATAGTCTCAGCGGTGGAAGCAAAAACAGAATACCTCTTCCGCTAAATAGTCTCAGCGGTGGAAGCAAAAACAGAATACCTCTTCCGCTAAATAGTCTCAGCGGTGGAAGCAAAAACAGAATACCTCTTCCGCTAAATAGTCTCAGCGGTGGAAGCAAAAACAGAATACCTCTTCCGCTAAATAGTCTCAGCGGTGGAAGCAAAAACAGAATACCTCTTCCGCTAAATAGTCTCAGCGGTGGAAGCAAAAACAGAATACCTCTTCCGCTAAATAGTCTCAGCGGTGGAAGCAAAAACAGAATACCTCTTCCGCTAAATAGTCTCAGCGGTGGAAGCAAAAACAGAATACCTCTTCCGCTAAATAGTCTCAGCGGTGGAAGCAAAAACAGAATACCTCTTCCGCTAAATAGTCTCAGCGGTGGAAGCAAAAACAGAATACCTCTTCCGCTAAATAGTCTCAGCGGTGGAAGCAAAAACAGAATACCTCTTCCGCTAAATAGTCTCAGCGGTGGAAGCAAAAACAGAATACCTCTTCCGCTAAATAGTCTCAGCGGTGGAAGCAAAAACAGAATACCTCTTCCGCTAAATAGTCTCAGCGGTGGAAGCAAAAACAGAATACCTCTTCCGCTAAATAGTCTCAGCGGTGGAAGCAAAAACAGAATACCTCTTCCGCTAAATAGTCTCAGCGGTGGAAGCAAAAACAGAATACCTCTTCCGCTAAATAGTCTCAGCGGTGGAAGCAAAAACAGAATACCTCTTCCGCTAAATAGTCTCAGCGGTGGAAGCAAAAACAGAATACCTCTTCCGCTAAATAGTCTCAGCGGTGGAAGCAAAAACAGAATACCTCTTCCGCTAAATAGTCTCAGCGGTGGAAGCAAAAACAGAATACCTCTTCCGCTAAATAGTCTCAGCGGTGGAAGCAGAAACAGAATACCTCTTCCGCTAAATAGTCTCAGCGGTGGAAGCAAAAACAGAATACCTCTTCCGCTAAATAGTCTCAGCGGTGGAAGCAGAAACAGAATACCTCTTCCGCTAAACAGTCTCAGCGGTGGAAGCAAAAACAGAATACGTCTTCTGCTAAATAGTCTCAGCGGTAGAAGCAGAAACAGAGTACCTCTTCCGCTAAATAGTTTCAGCGGTAGAAGCAGAAACATGATACCTCTTCCGCTAAATAGTCTCAGCGGTGGAAGCAGAAACAGAAAACATCTTCCGATTTCGAACATCCAACGATTACGTCTACCGAACGACATCCGCCGATCGACATCTGCCGATCGCATCTGCCGAACGACAACACCGCAACACATTAACCATTACACTCTAAACAAAAGGACAACGCTGACTACTAAAAGAACTTGTAAATTTCACTGTAATCATTCAAAACAACTTGACTCCATGAAATGCTTGAAATCCAGTAATGTAGCGACCCTATCCCGTACCCTAATTTTTCCGTATATATTTTTTTTTTATTCTAATAAACTTAAACATAACTTCGTACAATTAAACGGAATTTCGATCGAAAACAATTTCGTTAAGGTCATTTAGAAAACCATTGAAAACCAATCTTAAAGAATTAATTAAATAACTTAAAACAATTAATTAAAAAGATTTAAATCAAATTTAATTCATTAAACAAATCGGCCAATAGAAACAAGGCCATCGAAACAGAGAAGGGGCAGGAAAGGCGATTCTGCCTAAAAAGCATAGGCGACCGAACGCATGAAGACTTGCGTTCGGGCGCCCCTCACACACGCGACCGAACGCATGAAGACTTGCGTTCGGGCGCCCCTCACACAAGCGACCGAACGCATGAAGACTTGCGTTCGGTCGGTTCACGTTCTGTTTCCAGAACGTGAAATCCGACCCTTAAACCGACCGAACGCCTCTCTACCCGCGCACAGTCACCAAACCCTCTGGAAAACCAGAGAGTTCTGCGTTCCAACTCCTCTCTTTCTGCGACCCGTCGCCCTTCACATTTCTTTCTTTTCCTCTTCTTTCTCTTCATGCCCTGATCACCAATTTCTCACACAACACTCAAACACTTTTCAACATTCACATTTCCTTCATCTTTCTTCATCACATACCATTAAAGTTTCACAAATCACGCTTGTATACAATAACCCCGTCTCTCGCATACGTTACACACGCTATTAAAGACCTATTCACCGACTCATAACACGTTTAAAAACATAACCATATTTCATGAAAACGAACCGCGTGGTTCCGTTTAAAAGTGTAACATATCCTCCTGTTTTTGAAATCGGTAAAACATTTACAAAATACATCCAATTCACAAAATATTTTATACTACTTAACCAGATTCCAACATCCTATAATATTCTAACAATTTCTATCATGTCTAACCCAAAATACCTATGTACGTCCCCACGGGTCAACATAACGCTCCGACTGCCAGCGCACTCCCACGGGCCTCTTCCTTCAATCTGCTCATACTTCAGGCGGAGGGACGTCTTCCTCACCTGTCTCAATATCTCCTACACCATAGAATTAAACACGTGAGCTAGAGGCTCAGTAAATCTAAGTGAATGCAAATGTATGCTATGCTATGCTATGTTCTTTTGAAACTCTGCATTCATTTCATTTCTTTGTTTCTTTGTTTCTGTGTCTATGTGTCACCCGGGGCTTCACTCTCGTTAGATAGGAGCGGCACATCCCGCGATTGGATAGCCCCTCGGATCTAACACGGGGGGAAAGCATGCTTCCTTCGACAGCCATGCCTGAACCACCGCACCCGGGGTGACTATCTCTGTTGTTCAATTACGTACTTTGTTTACCTTTTTTCTATGTAAAACGCTTTGAAATTCATTTTGCATGCGTGCTTAGAAAACAAATGCATGAACGTGCTCTATGCAATGACGATAACGAACAATGAAAATAAAGCATTTAACAACCATCAAAACTAAACTTTCTATAACTTAAAGTAGTCTAACTACCCGTCCTAATCACCCAAAACACGCAAACATCTCCAATATCCTCAATCGACTCTATTCGTACGGTGTAGGCCTAAATGGCCAAACAAGTCACAGAGACTTACCTCACGTCCGTTGTATGCCGAGCTTCGTCCACAAACGCTTGTTCACCTATAACATTTCACAATATACCTATTAAATCGAGCCTAACTCATCAAACTCAAAAATTGTTAACTCCTAACTATAGAAAACTTTCTTAAACTCTATTTTAGTTCATTGAGGCATTTCGTCGAGCAATTTGCGCTCGACATTTCGAATATTCCATTAATGGAGGTTTTTAAGCTCCAATTTATCCAAATCTCCAATACACCTCAACAAACCGACGAACTAAGCTCCAATAATAACCATTACGTCTATTAGAGGCATAAATAAGCTCAACCTATAAATTTCAAACACCGATTCACGTTTTCGACGAAAACCCTAACGAACCCTAATTGTTTTAAACCTTAGAAATCGATATTTAACACTCCAAAAGTGTAGAGCCTTACCTAGAGAGCAAAGGCGATGAAGAAACGAGAAGATTCGAGTCACCGGAAGAAGGCAAATCGTCGCCGGAATGAAGAATCGCCGGAGGAGGGGAGAAAAGTCGCGCCAAAGGAGAGAGAGGGTTGAGAGAGAAGGAGGTTAACGTGAGTGAGGGGAAAGTGAAAAAGAGAATTGATTTTTATAAAAAATCTTGGTTTGAAAATTACCAAATCGTCCTTCAATTTGATTTCAATTTCTCCTTCCAATTGTCTCGTTATTTAACTAACGATTCGATTCTCCAAAATTCTCATACTTTTCCATAAATTCCAATTAATCGTTACGGCTCCGTTAAAACCTTCCGTTCGCGAAACGGACATAATTCGACATATTTACAAAATTGCCGTTTATATTGGAATATAATTTAAATCCCGAAAACCGGGTGTTACAAGTAAGAACCACGGTTAAAATCAACAATGTATCACTATCAGAGTAACTAGAGGAAAACATAACAGAATTACTAAAACAACCACTGTCATAAAAATTCTCAGCACACTTCAACAAAGCATCTATCCATTCAGACCTCTTATACTGACATTAGTTAAATCGCCTCATCAGTACACCAAACCGCGGCATAGATGTGCTCCATCATGATTAATAGGAATTTTAAGGAAATTATGGGAATTTTTGGAGATTAAACGCTATATTCCGAGTAATTACCTTTATCGTAATGTAAATGACGTTCTCGTAAAAATAGCAAACGAGGTCCGAATTGCGAACGGACAGTTTTATTAAATCTCAAATAATAAGTTGGGTATATTGGCAAAATATGGAAATTTGAGAAAGTCGAATCGCTGGACGATTAACGAACCGAGGAACGAAATCTATAAAGAAAACTCAAGAAGGACAAAATGGTAATTTTGACAAGACAAAATTTAATAAAAACAGAAATACTTCTCCTCCTTCGACAGAATGCATTTCTTCCTCTCTGTTTCTCATTTTCTCTCGCAAACCCTCTCTGGCCGTCGACGTTTCTCACGATCCGACCTCCGGTTCTCTTCCGTTTTTCCTCCGTTCTTCACGTTTCTTCCTCCAATCGACGTTCTAGGTATGTCTCTATAGTTTTAGAACGTTAGATTTCGAGTTTCGTAACGTTTAAATAATTAGGGTTTCGTTTAGGTTTCGATAAAAATGTCGATTTAGGATCCGAAATTAATAGTTTGAGTATGATTGACGATATAAAAGACGTATTTGACGTTATTGGACGAAGTTATATCAATTTGTGAAAATGTTAAAATTAGGGATTTTTGAGATTTTAGGAAAAACTCGTAAATTGAGAATTTAGGTGCTGAGCGTAAATTTATCGATTAAATAGCTCAATGAATTGGATTAGAACTTTATGAAAGTTTCCTTAGTTAAGGTTTTGTGAATTTGGACGATCGATAGTTTAAACTCGTTTAACGTCGATACTGTGATTTGCTTCAGATAAACAACGCTCGTGGACGGAGCTTGAGCTGCTTTGGACACGAGGTAAGTTCTCGTGATCTTCTTTGGCCGATTGGCCTACACCGTACGTCGTGGTCTCGAGGAGTTTGGTGACGCACTAGTTTTATTGCTTTGGTTGGGTAGCTAGGTTTATTTGTTTTATAGTTTATGTTTTACAATCTTTGATGGTACCCATTATTGTTTGTTTACTGTAAGTTATTGAACTGTTCACGCATCACTTGTTTTAAAGAAAAGCATGAAAAAAATGAATTTCCACACAGAGTTTTAAAGATAACGAGATTAATGCATCGGCCGAAAGGCTTATTGTTCATTGGCCGCAAGGCGTATTGTTTATTGGCCGAATGGCATATTGTTTATTGGTCACGCGAGGTGGGGCTCAGGCACGGCTGTACGTGTTGTAAGCGTGCACCCCCCGCCTCTAGCCGGAAAGAGTAGTCCGCCCGCTGGATGAGCTCTCTCTGGTTAGAGGGATAGGACCTCGGTGACACCTATTGTATTGAGCATTGCATTGTAAGATAAAATAAAGCATGGTTTATCGAACTCATACGCACAGCATGCATTGCATTTACGAGTCTTACTGGGATTTCATCTCATAGTGTATTGTATGGTGTAGGTGACATAGGCTTCGAGGAACCAGGTGAGGATGAGATTCCTCCTCCTGATGCATGATTCAGTTGACGGAGGATGGCTGCGGTGGTGTGTTGGCGCAGTCGAGGCTTAACCGACCCGTGGGATGTATGTACAGAGTTTTGAGGGTTTTTTGGGATGTTTTGGCTGGATAATTGTATAGACATTATAGGATGTTTGGTTCTGGTAGTAGATAGGTTTACACTTGAATGTTTTGGGTAAACTGTTTATAGAAAATATTCTGGTTCAAAATAGTATTTAAACGTTTAGAAATGTTTTGGAAATGTTGTAGGTTTGATACGGATAAGCTCGATTTTTAGAGCTATCCACGCCATTTGTTTTTAGGAAGTTTTGTCACGTATTGAAGTACGACTGAATCGTATGTTTAGTGTTTTTAGAATGTGAAGGAGAAAGAAGAATGTGCTCTCTGGAATCGGATTTCTAGAGAGCCGAAAGTTGGAAGTGTTTGCTCACTGGAAATACCAGAGAGCAAGGGTTCTGGTCGCTGCTGTGCAGCGACTGGGCGCTGCAAGGTGCAGCGCCCGATCGCTGCACTTGTGCAGTGACTGGGCGCTGCAAGGTGCAGCGCCCGATCGCTGCATTGTGCAGCGATCGCGCGCTGCACAATGCAGCGCCTGCGGCGACTGGGCGCTGCAATTAGCAGCGACCAGTCGCTGCTCCTTTTGAGGGCAGAATTCCAATTCTGCCCTCCCCTCATTTTAAATATTGTTTTAATTTAATTGGTTATTAAATGTTTTATTAATAGTTTATATTTGTTTTAATAGTTTTAAACATAGAGTTTTATTTCCGATTTCGATTCTGGTTTCGAATTCGGTTTAGGTTCCGCTTAGAGTTTATTTAAAGATATTAGGATAAAAAAAATTAAAATAAAATAAATAGTACGGAAATACGGGTACAGTGTTAGGGTCGTTACAATTATGGTATCAAAGCCCCCGGGTTTTAAAATCGGTTCTGTAGACTGCTCGACTGCACAGCCACTACGCGGACATTCTTCATCAACTGTAAGTATGTTTATAGCTTTATTTGATTTCTAGTTTCTTAGAATATTTGTTTAACTTTTATATAGGAGTTACATAATTATGGTGCGTCCACGAAACGATCGAGATGACAGAGACGATACGATAGACCTGTAACACCCGGTTTATTAGAATTAAAATAACCAATTAATCTTCTAAGTGTGAATTTTATAGAATGAAATAGGGAGAAATAGCAATTAGGTTAATGAGTAACTAAGTGAGGGCATAAGGGTAATTGTCAATTTATATTGTGGATAACGTATTTAAGGAAAGAGTAAATGAGGTATAGCCGTCAATGCTCATTTCACTCTCGATTTTTCAGCTCAACCCAGTAGAGCTCTCCAGACGATTTCCCTTCCCGATATCCTTCAACTTAGGTAAGTTCTTTAGTTTTCTTCATGTATTGATGAATAGATAACCGAATTAGGACAATGTGAGTATTTTGGAAAAGTTGAGAGAAATAGCGGTTCGGGTTTGGAGTTTATTCGGGAATGCTCTATGAGTAGTGTTCCCAAACTAACTCCTTAGATTTCTGAATAGCTTAGATTAAGGTTTAACATTCTGTTTATGAATATAGGTGAACAAACCCCCGAAGTAGCTCTTAACCGAGCATTTGCTAGGAATCCAGGTAAGTAAAGTTTGCTTGTGCCTTCGGGCCTACATCACAGAACATTAGGATTTTTGTGTGTTTGAATATTTTCCTGTTTCATGCATCATATATTTGAAAATATACGAAAATGAGTTTACATGTTTTGATATAGTGAGGAAGTGAACATTCTGAAGTGATTTATGTGAAACATTTTCTGTTAAGGGAACTAATCCAACCCTTAATGAGCCAGGGATCATACTTTGGGAAAACTGATCCAACTCCCAATTTCGAAGTGGATCTGAACATTGATCAGTATATATATATTCACTGTTAGGAGAATTAATCCAACTCCTAATGAGACAGGGATGTTCATACTTTGGGAGAAGTGATTCAACTCCCAATTTAGAGAGGAATCCGATTATAACGATGAATATGTAACAGAGATGAGAAAAGTAGAAACTGCATGCTAGGATGACATGTCTTCAGCTTTTCATGCATTATTGCTTTACTTGCTTAGCATTAGGCTAATAGATGAGTTTTGTGATGTAGGTGAAGAAGTTTTAGCAGGTGTGTTTACTGAGTTCACAGAAGGCTAGTTGGGTTGGAGGAGTGCATCCACACAATGTTCTGGCAGCTGATGGGGCAGTTTAATTGATGTCTGTGGAGTGAAGGTTTTATTATCAATGCTTTATTTTAGATGGATCGAGTTTTCATAACAGTAGTGATTTCAGTGTTTTGGACAAATTGAGTTTTACTTTCTGATGTTGGTATTTTTTTTTGGAAATTTGAAATTTATTATTTGATGGATGTAGAGTGATGCATTGGTCTGATTTGTTTATAAAGCGATTTCAGTAGAGCAAACAGGTTCTCTTCTTAGATGGGGTCGTATAGGTATAGTTAAGAGTATTCGGAATGTCGCTCTGTTTCTATCGGTAGGTGATGCCTATCGGCAGGTATTGAGTTGTGGTTTGGTGTCTATCGGAAGATGAAAGTCTATCGGTAGATGCGGTGTGTAAGTCTATCGGAAGATGAAAGTCTATCGGTAGATGCGGTGTGTAAGTCTATCGGAAGATGAAAGTCTGTCGGTAGATGCGGTGTGTAAGTCTATCGGAAGATGAAAGTCTACCGGTAGATGTCTTATGGAGTCACGCGTGAAGCACGTGTCGGCAGATGTAGTCTAATTGATCGGAAGATGTAGTGTGTATTTTAATTCTATCGGAAAGAGTTGTATTGGCATTATCGGCGGAGGGTGTTGCGTTGTTTGTACACGTCATCGGTAGATGAAGTCTACCGAGTGATGTCTTTTGTTTTCCTTCCTTCCGGCTGACGTCATCGGCAGGAGTCTTCGGTTTTCTATTCCTGCTTCTTCCGTTGACTTAGTCGTCGGCAGATGCGTTGTCTTCTGAAACCGAAAGAGTATTTCGTGCCTTAAACCCTCATTCCTTTCGGCTGAATATTTCTTAACATTCCCAATGACTATTTTAATAATGTTTTTCACAGTTTTGTTTAACTTCATTGTTGTTCAAAAAGAATTTCCGCTGCAAGTTTTAAATATTTTGAGAAGTCTAATTTTGACTGTCGAGTGAAGCTTTGAATTTATTATCAAAATTTCTTAGTCATGATAATGTTATGGGTAGCGAACCGGGTTCAGATAACTCGGGGCGTTACAAGACCAATTAAGAGAGTTTATATCACAACAGTCCCAACATCTTGACCAACAGACCCGACTTATAGATAGCCAATCTCGTCAACTAGAGGCATTAATAAATCGAGAAAGGTCTAGGACCCAAGGGGTGGTTGCTCCTGATGACCATGGTGCAAAGAGGAAGGGCAAGGAAGAAATAGAACAAAGCCGATCGAAGCGCGCACAAGGGACTTCTCGAGGACCACTGTGTCCTAATTGCCAGAGGGAGCATTATGGAAAGTGCAGATTAGGCACAGAAATGTGCTATAGATGTGGAGTGATTGGCCACTACGTCAGGAGGTGCCCGAAACTGGGTAGGGATCAGAAAAAGGCTGCACCAAGGATAATTGCCCCGAACAAGGGCGAGAATAATGGCCAACCATCAGCTGTTTCAGGTATAGTTTTATTTCGGTAGTTAATGAAATAAAGAATATTAGAGTTTAAATTTTGGGAATATAACTGTGTGATAGGTTGACCTAAGCTAAGACTTCGAATATAGAAGGGGTAGAGTTATGCGTTAAAATCCATGACTCGGTATAACCGAGAGAGTCGAACACTCGAGGTTCATATTTCCAAAGGAGGGGTACAATTTATGGGAAATAAGGTTCAAATAAATGAGAACTAAACCCTAATTGATAGACCCTAGGATTTAGAATGTGATCAATCAATGAGAAATTTGTAGTTTAGGGAATGTTCTAGATTGTCAAGGTATCGTCAGTACGTATTAGTAGACAAGAAAATATCGCAGCAAAAAAAAAAAAAAAAAAAAAAATTATTTAGTAACTTGGGTCCACGGGAAGTGAGGAACACCTGGACATGGGTGGTACTCGAAAGTTTAATTTAAGTAGATGGTTGAAGGGGTATACGATACATTGACTTCTTTTGTAAAGGGGTGGAACAACGCAACGTTGAAGACGCGAATACGAAGGAGTGTTCGTATCGACATGTATCGATGAAGAGAATAAGGGAATTTACTTGGAACTGTGAGGTTAATAAATCTCGAGGCAATAGAGAGATGATGGTTATATAAAAAGGCAATGCTCGAGTTCCGAGTTCGGTCAGTCCTTAGGAAATAAGTATATAGTCTTAGAAGACTAACCGACGATGATCGACTACTCAATTTGTGAGTGGGATTTTGACCAACTTTCTAAAAGAAGGAGACGTACTAAAGTAGAGAGTAATTAGTAAATAGTAGACACTTCGTGCATTAGGAAGTGTTGAGTGAAGGTTATGAGGCGGAGGCCTAAGAATTACGAAGAACTTAGGAACACAAACGTGGTAACCTACTGAAAGGAAGGTTTAGCACTCTAATCAGATGTCGTGTTTCGAGGTTTAAAGTAGTAGTAGACTGTGGAAGAGATGGCGGTTTAATTGGAGTCGGGGTATGGTTAATACGGTGAGAGTCGAGAGCCACAAAATGTAAGGCTTACGGCCGAGATGGAAGTAGGAACATCGGTGTACAAGGGGAAATAGAGGAGTAAGACTTGAAGATGAAAAAGATTGGAATCGAAGACGTAAACTCATTTGCAACCAGTTTGCAAACCGAAAGCTTGTTAGATTCAGTGAAGAGTTCAAAAAATTTGAAGTTCAACTCTATGGTTAGTGCCGTACGGAATGTGAAGTTTGCAATTTCAGGGGTCCGACTCGTATTTGACAAGTTGGGACCAATGGAAAAAAAAAAAAAAAAAAACACAATATAAAGTTACAAGAAATAGTCTAGAGCAAACCTATAGCGAGACTTAGGAACTTGACTGTGCTCTAAGTTAATGGAAATTTAAGTTGAACAAATGAGCATATTATAGATAGTATAAGCGTTTCAGTTAGGACACGACGATGGAGCTCACTAATGTGACGTAGGATATCATAGAAGGGATACCTTGCGAGACATTGAGAATAAAAATTCTAGTAGGGAATCTCACATTGAAATAGTTATTAGGACCCGTGAAGTGCCCAAGGAAGAATACAATTTGAATGCTATTGATGCATAAGTCGTATATAAGCATTATTTGAGAAATATAGACTCTGATGGGTGTGGTAGTGACTAAGGTTAAAGACAACGAACTTATACGCAAGTTAGTTTGCAACTCCGATGTGTATATATATGTATATGTGTATAAATTGTTATACCCGATGGATGGATAAGGGTGTAGTGTAGTTGAGATCTAGCGTGAGAGTAAGTATTTAAGAAGACTTTGATAGCGTGAGATGGTTAGGTGCGTATTTGATAGACATGAAGTTAAGAAAGTAGAAACTAAAGGAAACTCAATTCGAGGAGTTGAAGTTAAAATAGAGGGGGATTCAGATTGCAATTTGGGTGTTATGAGGAGTCATTGAACGGTAGTCAACCCAAATGACGTGGGAGGTTGAAGTTATTTCGAGGATCGAGGATAAGAGACAATCTTTAGTAGAAACAAATCAATAAGTGAGAGAGAGTTTAATGTTTGGGTGACTAAATGCAAACCAACACGTACTCGGGACGTTAAGTGTGAAGTGCACAGTTAGAGGTCGTTTGGTTAAGACCTAGAGATTTGGTAAGATTTGATGCGCGAACTGAAAATGAGGACTACGATTAGAAAGTTTATATAGAAATTTGGTTAGTGTATATCCCGATTGTGGACAGGATCGAGGGAATTGCGTTGAGGTATGGATTTCAGCCCAGAAATTTGATGAAACTGTAGGCATTCAAATTGACTGGTGTTAGGAAACTTAGATATAGCTCTGATGTAAGAGGACAGCAAAAAGGAAGACGTCAATAAAGAGTGAATGTTGAAGTTAGTATTAGTAAGAGATTTAATCTGTGAGTGATTAAGTGAAAGTCGAAAGTTGGTATACGTTTCGATTATGGATTGAGCCAACGAGATTACGAAGAAGTTTAGGTAAATCGGGTGAAAAATTAAAGATTTGATTGTGCTCGATGCTTGAGTAAAGACGTACGCAGTTCAATCGAGAGTAGAAAATACGAATGTAACGCTGATGTTGGAGGGTTTTGGTTTAGAATCATGAAGTATAACCGTAAGTACAGGTGATTAATCGGAGTATAAGGACGCAAGACGTGAGACGTTAATATCAGGGACTATGAGTGATGACAAATTTTGAGGACAAAATTTTGAATAAGGAGGGTGGAATGTAATACCCAGCTTGTACGGATTTCGGATATAATATATTATATTATTATTTTATTATATAATGGCATTTTTGGTAAATATGTCAAATCAGGTCCGTTTCACGAAAAGAAAGCATCACTGCGATCCTAACGATTAATAGGAATTTTAAGGAAATTATGGGAATTTTTGGAGATTAAACGCTATATTCCGAGTAATTACCTTTATCGTAATGTAAATGACGTTCTCGTAAAAATAGCAAACGAGGTCCGAATTGCGAACGGACAGTTTTATTAAATCTCAAATAATAAGTTGGGTATATTGGCAAAATATGGAAATTTGAGAAAGTCGAATCGCTGGACGATTAACGAACCGAGGAACGAAATCTATAAAGAAAACTCAAGAAGGACAAAATGGTAATTTTGACAAGACAAAATTTAATAAAAACAGAAATACTTCTCCTCCTTCGACAGAATGCATTTCTTCCTCTCTGTTTCTCATTTTCTCTCGCAAACCCTCTCTGGCCGTCGACGTTTCTCACGATCCGACCTCCGGTTCTCTTCCGTTTTTCCTCCGTTCTTCACGTTTCTTCCTCCAATCGACGTTCTAGGTATGTCTCTATAGTTTTAGAACGTTAGATTTCGAGTTTCGTAACGTTTAAATAATTAGGGTTTCGTTTAGGTTTCGATAAAAATGTCGATTTAGGATCCGAAATTAATAGTTTGAGTATGATTGACGATATAAAAGACGTATTTGACGTTATTGGACGAAGTTATATCAATTTGTGAAAATGTTAAAATTAGGGATTTTTGAGATTTTAGGAAAAACTCGTAAATTGAGAATTTAGGTGCTGAGCGTAAATTTATCGATTAAATAGCTCAATGAATTGGATTAGAACTTTATGAAAGTTTCCTTAGTTAAGGTTTTGTGAATTTGGACGATCGATAGTTTAAACTCGTTTAACGTCGATACTGTGATTTGCTTCAGATAAACAACGCTCGTGGACGGAGCTTGAGCTGCTTTGGACACGAGGTAAGTTCTCGTGATCTTCTTTGGCCGATTGGCCTACACCGTACGTCGTGGTCTCGAGGAGTTTGGTGACGCACTAGTTTTATTGCTTTGGTTGGGTAGCTAGGTTTATTTGTTTTATAGTTTATGTTTTACAATCTTTGATGGTACCCATTATTGTTTGTTTACTGTAAGTTATTGAACTGTTCACGCATCACTTGTTTTAAAGAAAAGCATGAAAAAAATGAATTTCCACACAGAGTTTTAAAGATAACGAGATTAATGCATCGGCCGAAAGGCTTATTGTTCATTGGCCGCAAGGCGTATTGTTTATTGGCCGAATGGCATATTGTTTATTGGTCACGCGAGGTGGGGCTCAGGCACGGCTGTACGTGTTGTAAGCGTGCACCCCCCGCCTCTAGCCGGAAAGAGTAGTCCGCCCGCTGGATGAGCTCTCTCTGGTTAGAGGGATAGGACCTCGGTGACACCTATTGTATTGAGCATTACATTGTAAGATAAAATAAAGCATGGTTTATCGAACTCATACGCACAGCATGCATTGCATTTACGAGTCTTACTGGGATTTCATCTCATAGTGTATTGTATGGTGTAGGTGACATAGGCTTCGAGGAACCAGGTGAGGATGAGATTCCTCCTCCTGATGCATGATTCAGTTGACGGAGGATGGCTGCGGTGGTGTGTTGGCGCAGTCGAGGCTTAACCGACCCGTGGGATGTATGTACAGAGTTTTGAGGGTTTTTTGGGATGTTTTGGCTGGATAATTGTATAGACATTATAGGATGTTTGGTTCTGGTAGTAGATAGGTTTACACTTGAATGTTTTGGGTAAACTGTTTATAGAAAATATTCTGGTTCAAAACAGTATTTAAACGTTTAGAAATGTTTTGGAAATGTTGTAGGTTTGATACGGATAAGCTCGATTTTTAGAGCTATCCACGCCATTTGTTTTTAGGAAGTTTTGTCACGTATTGAAGTACGACTGAATCGTATGTTTAGTGTTTTTAGAATGTGAAGGAGAAAGAAGAATGTGCTCTCTGGAATCGGATTTCTAGAGAGCCGAAAGTTGGAAGTGTTTGCTCTCTGGAAATACCAGAGAGCAAGGGTTCTGGTCGCTGCTGTGCAGCGACTGGGCGCTGCAAGGTGCAGCGCCCGATCGCTGCACTTGTGCAGTGACTGGGCGCTGCAAGGTGCAGCGCCTGCGGCGACTGGGCGCTGCAATTAGCAGCGACCAGTCGCTGCTCCTTTTGAGGGCATAATTCCAATTCTGCCCTCCCCTCATTTTAAATATTGTTTTAATTTAATTGGTTATTAAATGTTTTATTAATAGTTTATATTTGTTTTAATAGTTTTAAACATAGAGTTTTATTTCCGATTTCGATTCTGGTTTCGAATTCGGTTTAGGTTCCGCTTAGAGTTTATTTAAAGATATTAGGATAAAAAAAAATTAAAATAAAATAAATAGTACGGAAATACGGGTACAGTGTTAGGGTCGTTACAGAAAAATCGCCAGAGAAACCTGTTGAGCTAAGATGAAAAAAGAAAGTGATGAAACAGTGGCGGCTATCCTTCATTAAACCCTCCATTTATATCGCATGCTTCACAAATTACGCTTATGCCCTTGACTAACAAACTTTAACCTATTTAAGCAACAAATCAAAATCACTTAATCCCTTAAAATAAAAACCACGTACCGTTTGCTACACGAGATGACGAAATACTTGAATACTTTAAAAATTTGGATGTTGAAGATTAGCATTGTAATTTAAATTTTCAAGTATTTTTTCAACTTGTAATTTTTTTTGACATTTTGCACATGATTGACAATTAGATAGGTGCCAACCTAGTTGGGATGTGTCTAATTTGTAATCATGCAAATGTCAAATTTATAATAAATGTTATATTTTTTATATATTTATTTTCTTCCATTTTTTATAATTAAATGTCATTTTTGTATTAATTAAAGATTTCTATTATTTACACTACTAAATATCTATCATATTTTATCATTACTATAATAAATATTTATTATAGTTTTAATAAATAAAAGTTTAATGAAATATATAATATATTTATATAAAATACTTTTATATATGTAAGCTCGGCTCGTTAATCTCTGCTTGTTAGGCCGGCTCGGCTCGACTCGTTAGGCTCTTAGCTCGCAAGCTAGATCGGGTTGGAAATTTTTTGGGGTCAGCTCGTCAGGTTCTACAGACTCGTTAGGCTTGACTCGTTAGGCTCGGCAGGCTCGGCTCAGCTCGGCTCAGCCGGCTCGTTTAAGATTTCTACTTGCTCCCTTGCTAACATGACACTATTTTTCTCACTTTCTTCCTCAATTTTTTTTACATCTTTTGTGCCTCAACTTCGTACTCTTTTGGTTCATGATTCAACAATACCTTTTCTTCTTGAATCCCATGGATTTCTCAAACAACTTTGTTCATTGGAAAATTACTTCCTCTTGAAATTCCACCTTAAAAATTAGTTTCTCTTGAAGAAAAATAACCTCTTTTTTTATGTGCTCCTTGGTTGGTGGCTCTTTTTCGTAAAGTCCTTTGCACTCTTGAAAAATTGTTTCTTCCTCCAAATGTTCGATTTTTAAAGGAAATAACTTTTTTCTTGCTTGTGCTCTTCTACCTCTTGTTCCTTCAACTTTTGTTTCTTTTTCTTTTGTGCCTTCTCGTTTTTCTCCATCATCTTGTAACAAAGCTATTCAATCTTTCTCAACGAAGCTTTGCACTCCTGGGTTTGATTTCGTCGATGGTATCTTTTCTTTGCCTCTTCTTGGCTTCTTATGCATTGAATTTGAGAGATTCTACTCATGGTATAACGTCCAAAATAAAAAAAAAATTACAAATACAGAAAATAACAAAATGAACTATTAAAGCAAGCTTAGTTAAACGAACATTTCTCACTCCCTCACATGTTTACACTCAAATAATGTCACTCAGCTTGTGTTTCACTCAAAATATGACTTTTATAATCCTATTGTCTTTTACCTCTCAATTTTCCTTTTTAGCTCTTTATGTAAAAATTTGATCAATAGAAAACATTCAACAAGCAAAAACAACTACGACCAAACTTTTAAGCTAAAAATTCTAACATTCAAGATTAGTAGAATCAAGGAATTTTGAAAGGAATAAAAACAATCAAGTAAGGAAATTTTGTTAATATTCAAGGAAGAAAATAACAAAGTACAAGAGCGAATAAGAGTTGATGTTTCCAAATGATGAGAACAATGATATCAACGTAAGAACAAGAATCGAAATTCAAATAATGAAATTCGAAACATTAAGAATGAGAATCGAAATTTTAAGAATAAAATTTGAGACTTTGAAAATTAGAGTTGAAACTTTACAAGCAAAGTTTGAAACTTTAAGAACAAGAGTCGAAATTTCAATAATGAAATTCGAACTTTAAGAATGCTAATTGAAATTCCAAGAATGAAGTTCAAAAATTTAAGATCAATAATCAAAATTTCAAGAATAAGATTCGAAATTTTAAAAATAAATTTGAAACTTTAAGTATGAGAATCAAAATTTTAAGAATGAAATCCGAAACTTATAAATAAAAGAAAAATAATTTTTTTATTGAATAATTTTGAAAAAGATATTTGGGGGAAGAAGTTATTGACAAAAAAAATAAAGATAACGCTTAAATTAACGAGTCTTTCTAATACTAAATGATGAAAACTATAGGTATATCAAATCTGAAACTCTTCAACAATGCGAAATGGAAACTCAAGAACACTTTTGAATCAAGTATGAAAAACTTGAGTCTAATCAAACCTTGGCGATTGAACCAAAAGTTATAAAACAAGGAACTTGACCCGAACCAGATTTGTTAGTTGAATCAAAACTATCAAGTTGATCTCTCAAGCTTTGATTTGAAGAAGATTTAATTCTTCACAAAGAACTAAAGAGAAAATTCTAAAATGAATTACTAAAAAAAGTACAAGTTTTAATCAAATATCATTCATCATAATTGTTTCCAAAGGTTATGTAACGGTTTGACTTTTCTTCTTGTTTTATCAAAACCAGCTCCACGAGCCCCAATGAGATAGTTATAAAACTTGTCATGTACATAGGTGGCTATACAATGAAAATAACCTTATCGTTTTCCACAGAAAACTTCCCTAGTGAAAATAGAGTGTCACACATAAACAACTCTAACACATTATAATAGAAAGACGGTGATCCGAAGACCAAACAACGTCTCATGAGGTTGAAGAAAATTGTGATGGCGATCTAGAGATCAAGCCCATCACCCGAGTGGCTGGCAACCGATAGTCTGCCATGACACTAACTCGAACCAATGCACATTGATTAGGTTTAAGGATTCAAAACTTAAGTAGCGTGTCATCACTGCCCTACTACCATTTTTTCGTATGTGCATACAACACTATCTTCACACAATAGAAGGGATCACATGATAGCTTCATGATACTTTGACTCTAAGACTGCTCAAAGTATCAAGAAGGTTCATTCCCTCAACATAACACAACAAAAACAACTATCGTGTATGCTGTAAAATAAACATGAGAAAACCAAACGTACATATACATATAAAATTGATGTGCTGGCAACCAGGGCCATCATACTTCTAAAAGTGGCAACTCACCAAAATATTGTTTTTGAAAACATGCTATGCAATGCAGAAAGCATAAAATCCCTACCTCGAAATGACTACTCCTCTTCCTTACAAGAGCGTCAACTTCTGCTACTTGCTTGAAATCAACAAACTCATCTGAGCCTATAAGAAAACACAAAAACCATGAATATCCCACTCAACGCTAAGAGAAGACACTTGGACGGGACCTATATCGGGACTAAAAACCCAATCCAACAACTCTACAATTGGCCGCAAACTTTGTCGAGGCGACAAAATCTATCCAAAAATAAAGTCATGTGATCGACACTTCCAAGTCATTCGTCGACACTTACAAAGTGAGGGTTGACACTACTAACTCTCAGACTAACTCGCGGTCGACACTTCCTTCACGCAATCGACACTTCATACCTCTCGAGTCTATTCGCAATCAACACTACCATCACGAGGTCGACACTAAAAATGTAACACCCGGCATTTTTGCCTATGTAATAATTCCCCGAATATGTAAGCGGAATTTCTCCGATATTAATGCAATGATTGTTTTTAATAATATTGTCGATGTGTTTAACCGAACGAGGGTGATTCGTGAGACCGAATCGATTAACTAAATAATGTTTTAGTTAAAAACCAATGGAAGGGCAAATTAGGAAGAAATTAAGGTTGGTGGGAGAAATCAAATGGATGATTGACACTTGGCAAACTTGTGGAAGAAGACAAGTCATGTATCCCATTTCCTTCTCTTCCTCCTACGTGAGACATTTCCCTCTCTGCTCTCTTTCATTTTTCCTCTCTGCTTCTCTCTTTCAATTGAAGAAAACCAACGCAAGGAGTTTCTTCCTTCTCTGATTTTCCTCCTGCTTTTCGGTCTAAGGTAATCATCTTAGATAGAAAACGATTTTAGTTTATTTATTTGCTAGTTTCGTGAGGTTTAGGGTTAATGTCCGTTTATGCATGCTATAGGTTCGTGAACCACGGTGCTCGTGCGTTCAAGCTTGCTGCATTTCGGACCTCAGGTAAGTTCATGCATCTACGTTGGCCCTTAAGGCCCTACAACTCGGAGGTACTAGGTCTGGTTCGGGTAGATAGGTTTTAGGTTATGTTTTAAGTTAAACGTGTTTCCGTTATATTCTGTTTCCTGTTGTATTCATTCTGTCATCTGTGAATGTTAAGTTTAAGCATTTCACTTATTCATGCATACACGTTTCCTGTAAAATCATGCAAATGTTTTCAGCACCGGTTTTGAAGTAAGTAAGATAAAATCCTGTAAAGAAAATGTATGGTTAAGTGTGGATGAGGACTGGCATCCTGTCAAGTACTCCTGTTATGTCCTGAAAGTGGCATGTACATCCTGTTGCGCCAGCTCCTTCTCCCATTTATACCTTTCCTGTCCAGTGAAACGCAATGTTAAGTAATGTAATGTTCACGTATTTCAAAAGTCCATGCATCACTGCATTGCATTTCATGTTCTTATTGAGCTCTAGGCTCATAGTTGAACTCCTGTTGTAGGTATGGATTTTCCAGATGAGGAGCTTGATCCTCAAACTGACGAGTTGATGTAGTTGGGGGAGGAGCTCACGGGATGGTTGCTGCAGCCAGACAAATCCTGTCCCGAGGTTTAAGTATTTAAAGTAAAGTCTATGTCTGTAAACCCTACTGGAATTCTGTGTTTGGTTTTTAAACTATGTTAGGATTCTGTATTTTGGTTGTTGAAAACTCTGTAGGAAATTCTGTTGGATATAGATAATGTAAGGTATTCTGTTGGTTAAGCTTTCTCTTGTTAAAACCCCTGTATTCGACAGTTGAACTATGTTTTGAAGTATTCTGGAATTCGTTTGGAATATTTTCTGTTAGTCTGTGCATGGACAGCTTCTGGTTTTAGAGCTATCCATGTAGTGTGATTTTCTTAAGTTTCTGTCATGTAGAGCCAGCCATTGTAATTTGTTTTCCTTAAATTCCGTCGTGTTTTTTTCCCGATATGTTCAAAAATCATGTTTTGGAATCGTTTCCTGAAGTTTGAAGTTTTCATACATTTCTGTTTCCACAACTTTTGTTTTTATTGTAACATGTTAAAAGTTTGCCAGTTTTGTCTTTTACATTTTTAGTCATCCGCACAAATTTCATCTTCCGGTCACTGTTCACAAATTTCATCTTCCGGTCACTGTTCACAAATTTCATCTTCCGGTCACTGTTCACAAATTTCATCTTCCGGTCACTGTTCACAAATTTCATCTTCCGGTCACTGTTCACAAATTTCATCTTCCGGTCACTGTTCACAAATTTCATCTTCCGGTCACTGTTCACAAATTTCATCTTCGGTCACTGTTCACAAATTTCATCTTCCGGTCACTGTTCACAAATTTCATCTTCCGGTCACTGTTCACAAATTTCATCTTCCGGTCACTGTTCACAAATTTCATCTTCCGGTCACTGTTCACAAATTTCATCTTCCGGTCACTGTTCACAAATTTCATCTTCGGTCACTGTTCACAAATTTCATCTTCCGGTCACTGTTCACAAATTTCATCTTCCGGTCACTGTTCACAAATTTCATCTTCGGTCACTGTTCACAAATTTCATCTTCCGGTCACTGTTCACAAATTTCATCTTCCGGTCACTGTTCACAAATTTCATCTTCCGGTCACTGTTCACAAATTTCATCTTCCGGTCACTGTTCACAAATTTCATCTTCGGTCACTGTTCACAAATTTCATCTTCGGTCACTGTTCACAAATTTCATCTTCCGGTCACTGTTCACAAATTTCATCTTCCGGTCACTGTTCACAAATTTCATCTTCGGTCACTGTTCACAAATTTCATCTTCGGTCACTGTTCACAAATTTCATCTTCCGGTCACTGTTCACAAATTTCATCTTCCGGTCACTGTTCACAAATTTCATCTTCCGGTCACTGTTCACAAATTTCATCTTCCGGTCACTGTTCACAAATTTCATCTTCGGTCACTGTTCACAAATTTCATCTTCCGGTCACTGTTCACAAATTTCATCTTCCGGTCACTGTTCACAAATTTCATCTTCGGTCACTGTTCACAAATTTCATCTTCCGGTCACTGTTCACAAATTTCATCTTCCGGTCACTGTTCACAAATTTCATCTTCGGTCACTGTTCACAAATTTCATCTTCCGGTCACTGTTCACAAATTTCATCTTCCGGTCACTGTTCACAAATTTCATCTTCCGGTCACTGTTCACAAATTTCATCTTCCGGTCACTGTTCACAAATTTCATCTTCCGGTCACTGTTCACAAATTTCATCTTCCGGTCACTGTTCACAAATTTCATCTTCCGGTCACTGTTCACAAATTTCATCTTCCGGTCACTGTTCACAAATTTCATCTTCCGGTCACTGTTCACAAATTTCATCTTCCGGTCACTGTTCACAAATTTCATCTTCCGGTCACTGTTCACAAATTTCATCTTCCGGTCACTGTTCACAAATTTCATCTTCCGGTCACTGTTCACAAATTTCATCTTCCGGTCACTGTTCACAAATTTCATCTTCCGGTCACTGTTCACATTTTTCATCTTCCGGTCACTGTTCACAAATTTCATCTTCCGGTCACTGTTCACAAATTTCATCTTCCGGTCACTGTTCACAAATTTCATCTTCCGGTTACTGTTCACACTTTGCATCTTCCGGTCACTGTTCACGTTTTTATTCATTTCCAGTTTATGTTTATTTATTTTACTTTGATTTTATTTTATGTTATGTTATCCATTTTAAATGTCCATGAGTTTTAAAAAGTCGAAAAAAAAAATAGTTGTCCCCGTTTTTTGCAAATGTCCCGGAGTGACGGCTCGGTTCTTGGATCCCGATCGGGTCCGGTTTTCGGGTCGTCACAGTAATGGTATCAGAGAGACACGGTTTTAAAACCGATTCTGTGAAATGTCTGACTGCGCAACCCGCCACGTGATATCGCTCCGCCAACTGTAAGTGTTTAAATTCCTGTAAAAGTTTGTTTATTAAATTAGGTTATTCTGTTATTCTTATAGGACTATCTTAGAAATGGTGAGAGGACATCAGGAAGAATCCAGTGAGAGCTCTCGGGCCATAGATCGATTGACAGAGCTGGTGGGAGTACAATCCCGCATGGTTGATCGAATGATGGCCAGAGAAGACGACAGAAACAATAACCATGGAAATAACAATCGTGATAATGCACCGCGAGACAATAGTGGAGACAGATTCCGGCGACTTCAGCCACCCTCATTTGATGGGTTGTCTACAGACCCGACCCGTGCTGAAACCTGGGTTCGAACTATGGAGAAGATGTTCAGTTATGCAGAAGTAGAAGACAACAAGAAGGTTACTTGTGCCACGTTCCATCTCACTGAAAGTGCTGGATTCTGGTGGGATGCAGTACAATCGTCTACTGTGGCATTGAGTTGGGAGGGATTTAAAACACTCTTCTACGAGAAGTACTTTGACCGAGGAGTGAGAAAGGAAAAGTTACTTGAGTTTTCTCGGCTGCGACAGTATGGTTCTGTGGCCGAGTATGTTCAGAAATTTGAGTCGCTATCCCGATATGCAACACACATGGTGGCCACTGATGAGAACAAGGTGCACCAGTTTATTCAAGGTTTAAAGATGGACCTTCTTCGAGGAATCACGACTGGAGGTTTTGATGAGGCACCATATGTGAAAGTGGTGGCCAAGGCTTATCAACTGGAGGCTTTAGAAATAAAGTCCCAGAGACAAAGAGAACCACCGAGAGGAATTATAAGAAATACTCCTCAACAACAACAAAAGATTCAGAATGTACATCCTCAACAGCAACAGAACAGGGGCATTAAAAGGCCCAATGAGACCCTTACTTATCAGGACAAAGGGAAGAGACCTATGGGAGCTCCTCAGCCTCCTGTCTGCCCACGTTGCCAGAAGAATCATACAGGAGACTGCAGGCTCTTTACTGGTCAATGTTTCCGGTGTGGTAAAGAAGGCCATCAAGTCCGGAATTGTCCGGTGCCTGACACAAGGCCGGTTGGTGCTATGCCTAGAGTGTTTGCAATGATGGAGGACGTCGATAATGCTGATCAACACACAGCAATTACAGGTACAATTTCAGTATGTGATGTGCCTGCTTATACCTTGTGGGACACGGGGGCCACACATTCGTTTGTGGCCATGGATTTTGTAGTTAGACAGAAGTTTTGTAGTACGTCCTCAGATCAGCCCTACAGCGTTATGCTACCGTCCGGAGAGTTTATGCACTCCGAGCGGGTTGTACGGGTGATATAGTGTCAGTGGGAGACCAGAAATTTTATGCCGATCTTATCGTCATCGGTATGAAAGGGTACGATGTCATTCTGGGGATGGACTGGCTATTTAGACATTATGCCACCATCAACTGTAGGTCCGGGCTTGTGTCATTTAAGCGCCCAAATGAAGTAGAATTCTCCTATCAGGCTGTACCGAAGAAACACCGTATGCCTGTGATATCTTCCTTGAAAGCTCAACGACTGATGAAGTCAGGGTGCATCGGATTTCTTGCCCACGTTGTGGATGTTCGAAGGCAAAATGAGGTGGAACTTCAAAACATTCCGGTAGTCCGGGACTTCTTAGAGGTTTTCTTAGATGACTTACCGGGATTGCCACCTGATCGTGACATCGAGTTTGAAATCGATGTGTATCCTGGTGCGGAACCCGTATCGAAGAATCCGTACCGTATGGCACCAATTGAACTGAAGGAGTTGAAGGCTCAGTTGAAAGAATTAATGGACAAGGGTTTTGTGCGCCCTAGTTTCTCTCCGTGGGGTGCTCCCGTCTTGTTTGTCAAGAAGAAGGATGGGTCCCTACGGATGTGTATTGACTACCGTGAGCTGAACAAGTTGACTATCAAGAATAAGTACCCGTTGCCAAGAATTGACGATTTGTTTGATCAGCTACAGGGGGCTCGGGTATTTTCTAAGATTGACTTACGCTCCGGCTATTACCAGTTGAAGGTCAGAGCTGAGGATATTCCAAAGACTGCCTTCAGAACCCGGTACGGGCACTACGAGTTCTTGGTGATGTCGTTCGGGTTGACTAATGCTCCGGCAGCATTTATGGACCTAATGAACAGGATATTCCATGATGTCTTGGATAAATTTGTGATCGTTTTCATCGACGACATTCTGGTTTATTCCAGGAGTATGGCTGAGCATGAGAAACACTTGGCTATGGTACTGTCAATCCTAAAGCAACATCAATTATATGCCAAGCTGTCAAAGTGTGAGTTCTGGTTAAACAAGATTAATTTCTTGGGCCACGTGGTGTCTGCTGAAGGAGTATCTGTGGACCCGGCCAAGATTGAGGCTGTAAGAGACTGGCCAAGGCCGAGGAATGCAAGTGAGGTACGGAGCTTTGTCGGACTAGCTGGTTATTATAGGAAATTCATCAAGGGATTTTCTGTGATAGCAAAACCTATGACCAGCTTAACAAGGAAGGACATCAAATTCAGGTGGTCTGAAGCATGTGAGGTAAGCTTTCAGACACTTAAGCAGAAATTAACCACTGCTCCTCTGTTAGTACTGCCAGTTGAAGATGGCAAATTCAGCGTATACTGTGATGCATCGAAAATTGGCTTGGGATGCGTATTGATGCAAGAAGGGAAAGTGGTAGCATACGCGTCCAGACAATTGAAGAGCCATGAAGAAAACTACCCTACTCACGACCTTGAGTTAGCGGCAGTTGTATTTGCGCTGAAAGTATGGAGACATCATTTGTACGGACAATCATGTGAGGTGTTTTCGGATCACAAAAGCTTGAAGTACATATTTACTCAGAAGGAGTTGAATATGAGGCAAAGGCGGTGGTTAGAATTTGTAAAAGACTATGATGTTGAGATCAAGTACCATCCTGGTAAAGCTAATGTGGTAGCTGATGCACTGAGCAGAATGCCAGCTACTATGCAACCAGTAATGTCGGCCGTATCGACGCCTTTGAGAACAGAGATGCAGAAGTTCGATATGGAGATAGTTTCTGGGCTATCGGCCATACTAGCAAACCTGACACTACGACCCACTGTCTTGGACCGCATTAAGGAAGCCCAGAAGACCAATTCAAAGGAGATGGCTGATATGGTGAGCAAAGTGCCGATGCCCTCATCCAATTTCAGCTATTCGGGCGATGGAGTTCTAAAGTTCAAAAACAGATGGTATGTTCCGAAAGACGAAGAGCTACGGAAGCACATCTTATCGGAAGCCCACTCATCTCCTTTCTCTGTGCATCCTGGAAGCACGAAGATGTACCAGGATTTGAAACTTCACTTCTGGTGGCCGAATATGAAGAATGAAGTGGCAAAATATGTGGAGTCTTGTATGATATGCCAACAGGTCAAAGCTGAACATCAACGACCAAGTGGAACGCTTCAACCTCTTCCGATTCCCGAATGGAAATGGGAGAACGTTACAATGGACTTCGTTGTTGGTCTGCCAAGAACAGTTAAAGGCCATAATAGCATTTGGGTCATAGTGGACAGATTAACGAAGTCGGCCCATTTTCTACCTGTGAAGACGACGTTCACCATGGATCAGTATGCCGAGCTGTATATTAGTGAGATTATTAAGCTGCATGGCATTCCTGTATCAATCGTCTCAGACCGTGATCCCAGATTCACTTCCAGATTTTGGAAAAGTTTGCAAAGCTCCTTGGGCACTAGATTGGACTTCAGCATGGCATTTCACCCACAGACGGATGGACAATCTGAGAGAACGATTCAGACATTGGAGGATATGCTAAGATCGTGCGTGCTGGAATTTCATGCTCCTTGGAGTAGATACCTGCCACTTGTGGAGTTTGCTTACAACAATAGCTACCAGGCTACGATCGGTATGGCTCCATATGAAGCACTTTATGGCAGGAAGTGTAGATCCCCATTATGTTGGGATGAAGTCGGAGAAACCAAGCTTATCGGCCCCGAAATACTGCAACAGATGTCTGGGGTAATAACGGCGATCAAGCAAAGAATCCAGGCTGCACAAAGTCGACAGAAGAGCTATGCAGACCATCGGAGAAGAGATTTAGAGTTTGCTGAAGGTGATGAAGTATTCTTGAAGGTGTCACCTTTCAAGGGCGTGATGAGGTTTGGAAAGAAAGGGAAGCTAAGCCCAAGGTTCATTGGCCCTTTTCCCATCTTGAAGCGTGTGGGAAGCGTGGCGTACAGACTACAGTTACCTGCGTCTATGGAAGGAGTACACAATGTTTTTCACGTGTCGATGCTGAGGAAATGTGTACGAGATCCAACTCAGATCGTGGAACATGTGGACTTTGATATAATGCCGACGCTGACATATGAAGAAAGGCCCATACAGATTCTGGATACCTCAGTCAAAGTATTGCGCAACAAGGTGGTCCCATTAGTGAAAGTTTTGTGGCGCAATCATAACGTGGAGGAAGCCACATGGGAAAGACAAGAAGATGTTAGAGCCCAATATCCGGACCTCTTTGCTTAGGTAAATTTTGGGGACAAAATTTCTGTTAAGGTGGGTGGAATGTAACACCCGGCATTTTTGCCTATGTAATAATTCCCCGAATATGTAAGCGGAATTTCTCTGATATTAATGCAATGATTGTTTTTAATAATATTGTCGATGTGTTTAACCGAACGAGGGTGATTCGTGAGACCGAATCGATTAACTAAATAATATTTTAGTTAAAAACCAATGGAAGGGCAAATTAGGAAGAAATTAAGGTTGGTGGGAGAAATCAAATGGATGATTGACACTTGGCAAACTTGTGGAAGAAGACAAGTCATGTATCCCATTTTCTTCTCTTCCTCCTACGTGAGACATTTCCCTCTCTGCTCTCTTTCATTTTTCCTCTCTGCTTCTCTCTTTCAATTGAAGAAAACCAACGCAAGGAGTTTCTTCCTTCTCTGATTTTCCTCCTGCTTTTCGGTCTAAGGTAATCATCTTAGATAGAAAACGATTTTAGTTTATTTATTTGCTAGTTTCGTGAGGTTTAGGGTTAATGTCCGTTTATGCATGCTATAGGTTCGTGAACCACGGTGCTCGTGCGTTCAAGCTTGCTGCATTTCGGACCTCAGGTAAGTTCATGCATCTACGTTGGCCCTTAAGGCCCTACAACTCGGAGGTACTAGGTCTGGTTCGGGTAGATAGGTTTTAGGTTATGTTTTAAGTTAAACGTGTTTCCGTTATATTCTGTTTCCTGTTGTATTCATTCTGTCATCTGTGAATGTTAAGTTTAAGCATTTCACTTATTCATGCATACACGTTTCCTGTAAAATCATGCAAATGTTTTCAGCACCGGTTTTGAAGTAAGTAAGATAAAATCCTGTAAAGAAAATGTATGGTTAAGTGTGGATGAGGACTGGCATCCTGTCAAGTACTCCTGTTATGTCCTGAAAGTGGCATGTACATCCTGTTGCGCCAGCTCCTTCTCCCATTTATACCTTTCCTGTCCAGTGAAACGCAATGTTAAGTAATGTAATGTTCACGTATTTCAAAAGTCCATGCATCATTGCATTGCATTTCATGTTCTTATTGAGCTCTAGGCTCATAGTTGAACTCCTGTTGTAGGTATGGATTTTCCAGATGAGGAGCTTGATCCTCAAACTGACGAGTTGATGTAGTTGGGGGAGGAGCTCACGGGATGGTTGCTGCAACCAGACAAATCCTGTCCCGAGGTTTAAGTATTTAAAGTAAAGTCTATGTCTGTAAACCCTACTGGAATTCTGTGTTTGGTTTTTAAACTATGTTAGGATTCTGTATTTTTGGTTGTTGAAAACTCTGTAGGAAATTCTGTTGAATATAGATAATGTAAGGTATTCTGTTGGTTAAGCTTTCTCTTGTTAAAACCCCTGTATTCGACAGTTGAACTATGTTTTGAAGTATTCTGGAATTCGTTTGGAATATTTTCTGTTAGTCTGTGCATGGACAGCTTATGGTTTTAGAGCTATCCATGTAGTGTGATTTTCTTAAGTTTCTGTCATGTTAGAGGCCATCCATGTAATTTGTTTTTCCTTAAAATTCCGTCGTGTTTTCCCGATATGTTCAAAAATCAGGTTTTGTCACTGTTCACAAATTTCATCTTCCGGTCACTGTTCACAAATTTCATCTTCCGGTCACTGTTCACAAATTTCATCTTCCGGTCACTGTTCACAAATTTCATCTTCCGGTCACTGTTCACAAATTTCATCTTCCGGTCACTGTTCACAAATTTCATCTTCCGGTCACTGTTCACAAATTTCATCTTCCGGTCACTGTTCACAAATTTCATCTTCCGGTCACTGTTCACAAATTTCATCTTCCGGTCACTGTTCACAAATTTCATCTTCCGGTCACTGTTCACAAATTTCATCTTCCGGTCACTGTTCACAAATTTCATCTTCCGGTCACTGTTCACAAATTTCATCTTCCGGTCACTGTTCACAAATTTCATCTTCCGGTCACTGTTCACAAATTTCATCTTCCGGTCACTGTTCACAAATTTCATCTTCCGGTCACTGTTCACAAATTTCATCTTCCGGTCACTGTTCACAAATTTCATCTTCCGGTCACTGTTCACAAATTTCATCTTCCGGTCACTGTTCACAAATTTCATCTTCCGGTCACTGTTCACAAATTTCATCTTCCGGTCACTGTTCACAAATTTCATCTTCCGGTCACTGTTCACAAATTTCATCTTCCGGTCACTGTTCACAAATTTCATCTTCCGGTCACTGTTCACAAATTTCATCTTCCGGTCACTGTTCACAAATTTCATCTTCCGGTCACTGTTCACAAATTTCATCTTCCGGTCACTGTTCACAAATTTCATCTTCCGGTCACTGTTCACATTTTTCATCTTCCGGTCACTGTTCACAAATTTCATCTTCCGGTCACTGTTCACAAATTTCATCTTCCGGTCACTGTTCACAAATTTCATCTTCCGGTCACTGTTCACAAATTTCATCTTCCGGTCACTGTTCACAAATTTCATCTTCCGGTCACTGTTCACAAATTTCATCTTCCGGTCACTGTTCACAAATTTCATCTTCCGGTCACTGTTCACAAATTTCATCTTCCGGTCACTGTTCACAAATTTCATCTTCCGGTCACTGTTCACATTTTTCATCTTCCGGTCACTGTTCACAAATTTCATCTTCCGGTCACTGTTCACAAATTTCATCTTCCGGTCACTGTTCACAAATTTCATCTTCCGGTCACTGTTCACAAATTTCATCTTCCGGTCACTGTTCACATTTTTCATCTTCCGGTCACTGTTCACAAATTTCATCTTCCGGTCACTGTTCACAAATTTCATCTTCCGGTCACTGTTCACAAATTTCATCTTCCGGTCACTGTTCACAAATTTCATCTTCCGGTCACTGTTCACATTTTTCATCTTCCGGTCACTGTTCACAAATTTCATCTTCCGGTCACTGTTCACAAATTTCATCTTCCGGTCACTGTTCACAAATTTCATCTTCCGGTCACTGTTCACAAATTTCATCTTCCGGTCACTGTTCACAAATTTCATCTTCCGGTCACTGTTCACAAATTTCATCTTCCGGTCACTGTTCACAAATTCATCTTCCGGTCACTGTCACAAATTTCATCTTCCGGTCACTGTTCACAAATTTCATCTTCCGGTCACTGTTCACAAATTTCATCTTCCGGTTACTGTTCACACTTTGCATCTTCCGGTCACTGTTCACGTTTTTATTCATTTCCAGTTTATGTTTATTTATTTTACTTTGATTTTATTTTATGTTATCCATTTTAAATGTCCATGAGTTTTAAAAAGTCGAAAAAAAAAAAAATAGTTGTCCCCGTTTTCTGCAAATGTCCCGGAGTGACGGCTCGGTTCTTGGATCCCGATCGGGTCCGGTTTTCGGGTCGTCACAAAAAACCTCTTGGTTTCAACCCAAATTACACTAGCGGTCGACACCTCAATCCATCGGTTGACACTTTCGAACTCTCAGGTTTAGCCATTAAAATGGCCTAGCAGTCGACACTTCCCTCCCCCTCCGTTTTTTGCTTGCAAACAACAAATAAACCTGCATAAACTCTAAATATACCAACAATCCAGAAAATTTGGATGGAATCGAACTCCATTGCTTGAATCCATCCCCAACCTAAAATCCTAAATTAATTAAAAAACAAGGGTTTAGAATGACTTACCAACAAAATGTCTTCACAAATGTTGATACTCATAACCATACAAACACAACCCTCGCCTCCAAGCTCGATGATCTGTTCAACCCAAAAACCATTCTCTCTCCCTTTCCTTCTTTCTAGTGACGACCAAATAAGGAGAATAAGGTTTCTCCACCTTATTTATCCAACTTTTCTTCAAATTATACTATGATCCCTCAATTTTCTTAATTTATATAATGAACTCATACTACACAAATCTTTTAAGTATCGAACTCTTTTACAAACTCATACTCATGATCAATGTTATATCCTTCAATTTAATCCAACAGTATCTTTCTAATTACTGAGTTGATCAAAATTTCTGAAAAAATCCAACGTGGCTAAATACGACAAACGAATCAAGCCATGACACATCGTCAGTCAACAAAGCAAAAGTCGACATGTGAAAATTTAATAAATCATAAAAATACCAAGTTTTACAAAGAAAACTACTTGATGGAATAGACGAACCTATTCGTGACCTTGTGTCGATGTTAGCTACGTTGACTATCAAAATTCAACACCAATATATGAAAAACATTTTAAAAAATATTATTTTTTTAACTCTTAAGATGGCAAGAACGAAGAAAATGATGGTCAATAAAAAACATGTTGTGCTTTACATTAACCAAGTGTAGTTGACAACTAAGAATTTTTGCCTAAGAATAAGCCATCATCTTATATTTGAAATTACAATATACAACAACCGCTATTACGCCCTAAAAACAACCAACCAACCCTGAATGGACCTTGAATATCATAAATATGTTCGATTCACGAATTGATTCATGAAATCAAAACCTTAAAATGAGACTTGGTTCCATTCCACACCTTCCAACCCAATGACAAATTCTCCCAGCAAGGAATTATGCTATGTGGTCATGTTGAATATGATATTGATGTAATTTTTTAACGAGATAAGTGAGGTGATGAGAGAGACAACAAGTTTTTTTTGACAAACACGACGAGTTTATCTCATATGTAGGTTTGGCTTTCAACAACGAGAAGTTTTTCAATGAGTTTATCTCATATGTAGGTTTGGCTTTCAACAACGAGAAGTTTTTCAACAAAAATAGACACAAAGGTTGTCACTTTGCAATGAAGAATTTTGTCATCTACAACAGATGTTTTTGCAACAACGAAGCATCGTAGACGAAAATACTGCAAAAGGGGTTAGAAATCTTTGAGCAATTTAAATAATCAAATTTGCTATTGAAATCTTGGCCACCAATCAATCGAAATTATTACGTTCTACATCAACTTAATTTTTTATTCTACTTATTTCGTATTTTATTAGTTTTCTATTTTCATTAGTATTTTTATTTAGTTTTCTATTTTAATAGTTTCCTATATACATTAGTTTTCTAATTAATTAGTTTTTTATTCTTATTGTTTTATTTTATTTTTGCATGAAAAGCTCTATAAAAATAATTTATTGTAATAGTTTGAAAAAAGACTTTTGAAAATGAAGACAACTATCACTATTTTGAAAATTATTTCTCTATTATTTCTTTATTTTTCTGTTTTGATTTTATAACAAATATTTTTTGCTCCTGAATCTGAACATATATATAAAACCCTACATAGATTGTCAAATTAATGTCTACCGCTGTGATCGATAATTTTGCCTCAAGTTCACTTCCAAATGAATCTACATGTCATCAATGTATGTCGATCTATGCATTTTACAATGTTTAATTCTATTGATGGTTCCTATATTGAAGATAGAATCAATGCTAGGAATGCATTAGAGGAAAGTTGTAATGGTTCATAAATTTGCGTACCCGAAAATAATCTAAATATAACATAATGTAAAGCTAGTAAAAAATGCATGATTGGAAGTAAATACAATAATCGAATTGTAATTTTTTTATGAACATGTAAGACATTTAAGCACCTTTAAATAAGTAAATGTAAATGGAATATTATGAACTTTTAGTGTGTCATAGTAGACATTCCAAATAAGAGAAAGGCTTTAGAATCATGTAATTTAGGTCTATGTAGCCGAAATTATATGATTTTGAAGTTGGACTAAATGTAAGGCGTAAATAAGTACAATATATGATAAATACTCGATATAGAAGAATCAAATAAAAATTCGAGGATGCTCAGTAGGAAAAAAAAAGTTTTTTAAGGACCTAACCTATGATATCATGTAACAAATGTGATCATCAATAGGGTGGTGTCACACGTTGAATTGAAAAAAATAAAAGATATGCTTGCTTGGAAGATTAATTTAGTTAATTAATTGTGATTATCTTAATTAATCTTTATTAGCTCAAACATAATTACATTAAGTTTAATATGTATTAATTAATGAGTTGTAGCTCAATTGGTAATGTTTTAGAAATTAGAGGGCAAAATTGTCTTTCTATTCAAATAATTAAGGGAAAAATTATTTTGCCAATGGAAAACAATAGGAACCCTCTTATATCTGAGGAGGAGCTGGAATTGTTGTTTGTTGCTGAAAAGAAAGAAGAGGGAGAGGGAGACTTTGAGCTTTTGAGAGAGATAGAAAAGGAGGAGAAAAAGTGTAGTTTTTGAAAGAGAAATATAAACAAAAGTTGAAGAACGCATGAAGAGGATTCTAAAGCATACAAGTAGGGATGAAGAAAGTGAGTTTTTGCTAGATCAAATCCTAGCTTGAAGGACTAAGATATAGGCAAGTATTTCCAATATTTTTAGAATTAGCATTTTATGTAATTTGCGTGACATAGGTGGATACAATATATATAAAAACCTATTGATCGTTGGTTATCATAATATTTGGTTTAAAGTAGTAGAAACAATTGTTGAAATTAAGAGCATTTTCATGAATTTCAATTATTTTAGTATGGGAAATAAGTTAGAATGGCAAAAAACAAGGTTGAGTGCCATAGCGATAAGTTTCGGGTAAAAAATATAAAGAAAATAAAAATTTTGTTACATCGTTCTGTTTGGGCCTCGCGCACCAAAAAGTTTAAAAACAGGGCATGGACGCAACACTGCACCATTTGGGATGTTATTAGTAAATATCTAGATAGGCACGTGATCTTTCATGTACCATTTTGTTGGTAAAATAAAAAGAATTGCATGTTTCATATTACATACATTATTAGTATATAGTATGCATTCAGTATATGCATAATGGAAGTATATGCATAGAATGGATGCTTAAACCGTTCATCACGAAATTATTTGTTTGTGCAAAGGATATTGCCAAAGATATTTATTAGTCACACCCAAACCTAATATATCTTGTTAGTTATAGGTATTGTATAATGTATGTACTGCACAATAAATGGAAGATGATTGATTTTGATTACCCCTTGGATTGTAAATCTTTACCTCTCCATAGGATATGTTTGAGATATACACGCTTATTAGGAATATCGGCATTAAAATGTTATGTATATGTATGGATCTTTACATATGATGAGTTACAAACATGCATATTAATATTAACAAAATATATTCATATGATACTTGATAAAATGGAACCATTCAAATAATTGAAAAATCATATGAATTGATTTAATAATCAAAGCATGTGTGTGAGTTTAACACATACATTAATTCATCTATCTTGGTAAGTCTTGTGTGTAATGTATTATATAGTTCATGATATTCATGTTACATATTAATTATCATGATATAGATATCTAGATTTTTATCTAGACGTTGGGAGTTGATCCTATACTTGTGAATTGCAGTATATTGTAATTATTGAGCATTAAATTCACTTAATTGACTTTGTTGGCTCAAGCTTTTGTGATTTCTAATTTTTCTCATAAATGTGTCAACCAAAAAGATAAGACGAAGACATCTTAATGGAAAAATATGCAAAGCATTCAGAGGTTTCGGCCTCGAAACTCTTGGGCCTTCTGTGTTCGGTTTGGCTTCTGTTTGTGTGAGTTGTACTTGTAATATCGGTTTGGCTTCTGTTTGTGTGAGTTGTACTTGTAATATCTATAATTGTCAAATATAGTGGCGCAAGTGTTGTAATTAAGTTGTGTTTAACTAAATTGTAAGTAATATGTTTATTTTAATGCATGGTTTCACATAGGAAATCATATAACTTATTTTTTACTCAATAAATAAAAGAAAACTTTATTTAGATCTAACTATGGTACATTGAGTTAGATCCTAACTTAGAATACCAAGATTGTTTAATACAACGGAACCATAATTTATTCAACATAATTGTGTACAACTGTTTTCTCTTTGAGTGTAGAATCTTTATCATTGTCCATGTTTTCGAGGAGATCGAGAACGAAGCTGTAATCAAAATGTCTGAAATTGGGCAAATCTTCCATTGGCACTACTTCGTCCAAACTTGTGAGAATAGCACCACGGTGCCCTACAAATCAGTACACTTTACACCAAAACACGAGCACCGCAGTGTGCTCTTACTCTGTGCCACATTAGTAACACATCTATTTAATCTAGAAAAGGAGTAGCTCTACAAGGTGATATTTCTACATGTTGCGATGTTGGCATGATCTACAACAGTTGTCACGACAATGAACATGCAAAGCTACAGTGCTAACTGGATTTGTCAAATTGAGATTTCCTGAAATATTTTATCCCAAGACATTTCACGTTTTTTGTACTCCAATTTAAACCAATGATTTTTGACTTTTATGCCAGGAATCTCCACTTTTCACCTATCCAAAATGTCATACATTAGAACCTCGTTAGAGTATATTGGAGTTCTTAGTGTAGGTAATCCCTCTCATTCTCTCATTCCTATTTCCCTTTTTAAATAAAAAAAAATCCTTTTATTTATTATAATAGTAAATTATTTATTATAGAATATATACAAAATATATCCTTTAAATCTTACTCTTAAGAAATTAAATATTGTTCAACAACATTATCAACGATATTATCCCTTCGTAATTAACATTCCATTCCAAGTAACAATAGCTAATTAATTTGACATGATTAAAGAGTTGAGGATAATAAATGTTAGTTGAGGATAATAAATGTTCATTTTGTTGCGCTCTAAAAGAGACCCAAGAAAAATAGAAGAATGACCCGACCCAAAAATCGGAACGAGTCGTCTGACCCTTAATTTTAAACATTAAATAAAGCACTAAAAGAATTAAAAATTGTAATACAAAGTCAGAGGCCAAAACAATGGTCTAACAAGTAATATCTTGATTAAATCTTGAAATGAGGAGGTTGTTTGTGTCAAGTATAAATTTTATTTTCAGTATTTATGTTTAAACTTGATAAAATAACATAATTTTTAAAATTTATTTTAGAAAATGTACAGAAGACAGCCATAAAAATCAAGTAAAAATAGAGTCATTCACGAATTCCAAGTACACGATGTCATATGTATTTAAAATAAAAATAACGATACTCGACGATAGCGAAAGCCCCGAAAAATATCATGATCAAATTTAGGGTTTTGAGTATAATGACACAACAAAGTCAGTTGTCCTATTACTTCAATTAAAACAAAAAAATTTATGTCGAAATATAAAGATATGCATAAAAGAACATATGCAAGAAATTTTAAATAAATAAAAAATATAATTTAATAGTTATTTTATAAATTACCCGGCTTTAACTATTAATTAAGAATAAAGCATGTAAAATTGAATATAAAATAAATCTCTACTTCAGTTTGGACTTACCACTTACCAACTCAGTAATTTCCAAGCCCAATATCAATTAGTCCAAGAAACATTTTTAGTAAATGGGTACTTAGCAAGATTTGGGTTCAAATTTTATACTTTCTTCCCAAAATTTAGGCCAAAATTTGTGACAAAATGTTAATCATGGAAAAAAGTTGGGTATATGATACTTGTCTGTGCAGTATGATATATTAACATCAAGACTACACCTTTGGCGCCTAACGGTGTGCTTTTCTCTTTACGACTGAGCGTCATAGTCCATCCTGAAACGAAGGCCCATCACACTTGTCAATTGTGATGAGCACATCACTCGTACCAAACCTGCACAATCAAGAAGACAGAATTGGGATTCATTTTATGCAACTATTAAAACCTGGATCTCGGCCCAAAGAAAGTTGGTCTGCGACCCAAATGAAGGCCAAGCCTGCTGCCAATAAATGATCAAACTTGCGAGCTGACCCGCGGCCAAATGGGTCGGTGTCGTCACCTTCAATGCCTTTTCCTGGTTTTCCAAAATCTCTGGCCTTCCACGCCGGAGCTTCCATCACTGACCATCGTTTCAATAACTCATATAACCTCATTTCGATTTAGCATAAGGATACGAAATTCATAAGCCAAATTTACAGTTTTCCAAACGGTTCATACTAAAAATCACGGAGAAGAATTCAGACTTTTCTGGCAATTACAATCCGCCACAAACAGATTACACAGACCAAAATTATCGCGACAAATAGTGGAAGAAAATCAAAAGAGAAATCGGTTCTTTAGCTACCACCGATGTTGTCACTAGATTTCAGGAATCTCTGACTGATTCTTTCAAGATTTGACGGTTCGCACTCCGAACCCACACCGAAGACAGTCTAATTTCCGATTCTAATACAGAAGAATTTGTTAGCCCTAAGGATTCTGCCAAAGAAACGAAAGCACGATAGAGAGAGAATTTTGACTTATCGAGGTCGGAGGTCATAGAGAGAGGCGAGAGGCGAGATGCGAGACTTCATAATTAAGGGGAAAGGAAATAAATTTTCCTTCTCTGGAGTACAACGTTATCAGGAGATAAGTAGTGCTGGGCACGGTCCGATCCTGGACGGTGGGTTTTGGAAAATAAATTCCTAAAATTGGAACCGGTCCTTAGTGGAACCGGACCGAACCGGATCGAACCTCCCATATATTTTAATTTTTTTTTAATTTAAAAATAAAACAAAGAAACACGAAAATGTATGAATCTAAATGAGTAAACAAATAGGAAAAGAAAAAGAAAAAAAATTCAGATTTCAGATATAGAGTGAAAACAATCAAACGTACCATTCTTCACTTCCATAAATAAATAAATAAAATCCTCATCTGTTCTTCTCCTCTCCTGTCTCTGCACTTCCGAGACGCAAAATACCTTCATTTTCTATTTAAAGATTTGATTTTTGTTGTTTCTTGAGAGAGAAAAAAGTCTGGAAAAACCTGCAACAATTTCGAGGACGAATTAGCCTAACTCGCTAGGTTGAGGTCAGGGTCGGGGACGGGTCGTCGGTGATGAGCAACTGAGGAGTGAGGACTGAAAGGAAATGAGGGAGGGCTGAGGCGTAGGGCTGAGGCTCGCTCAACGCTCGATGGAGTCTGGATCTGGACCTGAAATGAAATAAAATAAGTGGTTTTTTTTTGGGAAAAGTACCATTTAGACCCCAACGTATGGAGTCAGTGACCATTTGGTACCTAACGTTTTTTTTGTACCCAATCAAACCCTAACGTATAAAACGTTTGCAATTCAAACCCTACCGTCAATTTTTCAGTTAAATTTAACAGATTTTTTTCAAAATTCCTAAACTACCCTCTCTCTCTCTCTCTCTCTCTCTCTCTCTCTCTCTCTCTCTCTCTCTCTCTCTCTCTCTCTCTCTCTCTCTCTCTCTCTCTCTCTCTCTCTCTCTCTCTCCCGACATTGCTGAGCTCTTCTTAACTTTCTCTCTCCCAAAAAACAGATTTTGCTTCGAATTGATTCCCTTTTTGATTTAACTAAATCTGTCCACGACCAGTAAGTTAAATACTTTTTTTAGATCCTAATCCTTGGACTAAATAGAAGAATTAGCGATATTGGCCGTATTGCTCATCAGGAAAAAGAAAAATAATTTTCAGCTCATTGTTTTGAAGACAATGGTGCCTTCAGTTCAGGTCAATTATTTCGTCGCAATAAGAAAATAACCACACTTAGTTCTCCCCATTTTATCAGCAAACAAGAAACCTTAAACAAGAATTGCTCCATTTTTACATTCCTCCGATGATATGGACATAATTAACAAGCAGAAATTATGTTTTCTCATTCAGTCCTACATTTTTAAAGCACCAGTATACATATTTACACCTAACCACTAAACGCCGTACTTATTCGAGAAACACTAAACCTCACCATTTTGAAACGCAGGGGAAACAGCGCTTTTCCGGCGAAACAAATCGATCTGGTCATACCATCGAAACTCCCCGATTCTGATTGAAATGGGAATCATATCGGGTCGAACACTTGATAATCAACAGAACCAACGCGGCAAGCAAGACACCAACGAGATCAGCGACGGCATCCTTCGCGGAGGCACCGGCGGACCTGAAGACTCCGAGCTCGTCGGCAGCCTCTTTTGCGGCGCCGGAAAAAAGCGAAGCAGTAGATGCGATTAGAGTGGAATGTCTGCGAACAAATGAATACCGGACTCTTAATGCTACTGCAGAAAAGAGGAGGGTAAGCGAAAAGCAGAATATAACATGGTAGAATTTGTCTGGAGATAACCAAGGACCTTCGTCCTCCATAGCCAGAGAGAGAGGAGAGAGAGAGGGGGTAGCTTAGTAATTTTGAAAAAAATCTGTTAAATTTAACTAAAAAATTAACGGTAGGGTTTGAATTGCAAACGTTTTATACGTTAAGGTTTGATTGGGTACAAAAAAAACGTTAGGTATCAAATGGTCACTAACCCCATACGTTAGGGTCTAAATGATACTTTTCCCTTTTTTTTTTAAGTTTTTAAGTTATCCGACCCATGGGTCGGATAACCCATCGGGCCGACCCATGGGCCGGTTCTCCCGTGGGATTTCCCGGGCCCGGCACGTGAAACTGGGAACGAACCGCGGTTCCCGGTTCCAGAATTTGTGAAACCGGAACCAGTCCCACGGTAGGCAGAACCGGCCAAGAACCGGCCCGGACAGTCGGTCCAGTCCGGTTTTGCGGTTCTGGGCCGGTTTTGCCCACCCCTAGAGATAAGGGTCCTCGTGAGGTAAGAAAATTCTCCCTTTTTGAAATTCTCCCCAACTTAACAAATTTTTGATGATATATTGTTGCCTTCTATACTCAAGTGGTTTCTCTTTCTTTGTGATTTTTCTACTCAACTCAAACTAAGGAAACGTGCGATGACGCATAATTCTTATTTTACGGCCCAAAATTTTCTCAAATTACTCTTTACAAGATAAATCATTATGAATGGGCACATCAGCCCAAACTATTGATATGTGACGAATCTGAAATATACCTCCCTTAACATAAAAACACAAAAATATGTTGTTAACATAACTCAAGTGTTGTGGTAATTCCAATCAATAAGTCACTGAAACAACTTGCTTAATAATACGAAAATGTACTATATACCTCGGGCCTAACTTTCCCTTCACACCAAATTGATTTATACAACATCGTGGTCCTTTACAAATACAAAATAATCGGCTTCAAACTCCACCTCCTTTCTCCTAACTCCGCATAACTCTTTAGCTGACTCAAAACTATCTCTAACCTTCCCAGCTTATTCTCACGCATAACCACAGTGGGGTCAGACACAAAATTAAGATTTAATCCTATTGATGTAATTAACTGAAAGTGATTACCCAACAATTACTAAAGTTCAAAACACATGGTCAAATCATGACTTTGAGAATTTAAATCATACATCTAGGCACTAGTATGAGGTTCACAACCAATTTAACTTAAAGTCCAAACCTCTCATCATGGCTATCCATAAATTGAAATGCATCTTCAAATACCTAATACTTACCATAAAGATTAAAACCTGAGTAAATAGTGAGACCTTTAATACCAAGTTTTCCTAGATTAAACAATGACGGACCTTCCCAACAAAATTGATCAATCAAATTAACACTAATTTAAGCTACCTCATATCACTGCACGATTCTCAACAAACCATAAACAAGGTTTACATTAATCATATTCCATTTATACCCCTTGTTATGAGAAACAACATCCCAACAAATCTCAATCGTTTAACTCAAATTTTGCAATTACATAAAAGATATAATTAATGTTGCAACACATACAGTTTAAAATAAGCTCAACCACTGAAGTTTCAATTTACTATGCACTTTACCACCATCCCATAAGTTTTGAAACTTCAACTTAAGATCTTCAACTAAAACTGTCAGCTTTAAATCCAAAATACTAAGTACAAATACCAATATTAGTTGGTAATAAAAAAGAATATCCTTCAACATCGACATCCCAAACATCGTGCTTACATATATTTGTACATTACAACAAAAAACCTTTGTATTGAATCAAATTATAATTTTATTTCACCTTCTAATTCTTTTATTATCCTACTTACCGAAGAAGAACATTAATTGTCATTGTTCAATACACTACTATAGAATTATCCAACTAATAAATCATACCTTGATCACTTATTGACATCGTTTTCTATATTTTGCGATAAAAGATACATGATGCATCTCACTCTTTGCCAAATACTTAAATCATATTACCAGATTAATAATCTAAATTTTTGAACTGTAGTAAATTTCAAATTTTATCTTTACAATAATTTTATAATAACTCTATCAATAGAATTCACTGCCAACAATAGATCATATCTCAGGTAATTTTAACTGTCATACGCAAGCGCCTTGACTCAATATGATTTTATTAACAAATAAACAAGTCTAATAAGTCTTTTTATACAAGTTACATATGGAATATCAACATCAATTAGGCTCAAAAATAATAGAATAGTTAATTTGGCTTGCGACTCTATGATAGCTTACCGACACCTTCCAACCCAAATAAATTAACATTCTTATATAGCTCAATAGTTTGAAAAACTCAACAATGGTGGAAGAATTCTTTACAAAGCGATAGAATAACCAAACTGTCCTTAAAAACTTCGAACCATTGTAACATTCATTAAGCATTCAATCTAAATAACCCCAATCTTAGCTTAAGCCAATAACACTACGAGTTCACTTTTGTAATTCAGATGATGCATTCCTCTCTTTTTAGCATACAACCAATGTCCTCATAATTTCGAAACAAGGTCCTCGCATGCCTCAAATTATTATATTTTTTCCACATTTGTTTTAGAATTAAAAATATACCATCATTAAAACTAACATTGAACTGATCCTAACAAGACCTGGAAGCTCGACTTTTAAATAAATAAAACAACTGAACATCACTCAACTCAAACGGGGAACCACAAAATCAAATGTCTAATTCAATCATAAGTATTAGAAAGAACTTCTATGCTAGCTCCTCCTACTCATCTCATTCTTACAAGGTTCTTCTTTGTTAATTGATTATTATCCTCATCAAAACACTCTATAAAGAGTTTTATCACCGTCATTATCCGTTAACTAAGTTGCTCATTGCAAAAAGTTTCTCTACGCAGTAAAACTAACCTTAAAAATAATATAGGAAGTAACTAAATTTTCAGAGCCGAAGTTAAACCCATATAGCTAAAGATAATTTTGAAACTCCCAATGTTTTTTTAAATACAATCAATCATTATAATATGTCAATTCTATAATTTGATATTATTCTTCCAAAAATAGAAGTTTTCTCAACTCAATTTGTGATATATTCTTGTCTTATATTACACCTGGATTTGGTTCAAATCCCTCAATCTCGTATTCTTAACCATTAATTAATTCATAAAAAATTTCTATTATAACCTCAAAATAAACTTCGATGAATGAGATCTTTTATGCAATCCACCTTCCACCCAAACAACTTCAGCTCTTGATTCAAATATCTATAATCACTTATATAGAAACCTACCCTAGAGTCGATACACACCAAAACAAGATCTATACAAAACGTTCACCAATATTTTCTCGTACCAAGGATACAGGTACGATTCATCATTGAATCAAAGTTTACGAACGAAAGGTCCTAACTCAAACTAAAGAATTCCAAATTAATAGTGATAAGTATTGAATTGTTTTAAAGAGACTAATCCTTACATCATAAGATGAATTTCTTATATTCAAATTACATAGGCCCAAACACGAACTTAGAAAAGTTCCCAGATTCATTTTCCACCTCTTTTATCGATTAATAAAGTGTGCATCTACTCCTCACTAAATTTACAACCACTCTAGCCACATATGTACGGATAGGGAAATCTTCTCATTCTCTTGCGAACAACCTCAAGATTCTCATATTCATTTTCTACCTCTTCTATCGATTAATAAAGTGTACATCTACTTCTTCTCCCTAAATTTACAACCACTCTAGCCACATATGTACGGATAGAGAAATCTTTTCATTCTCTTGCGAACAACCTCAAAATGCCTTTCAAATAGTACACTGACCCAAATCAATCTTTCTATTATTTTCTTAGGCACAATAATTGTAAAATAATTTTATAATATCACTACGTCTATTTTATAGATGTCACTTTTCAATATGGTAATTTGACTATGATATCAAAATTACTATCACTCCCTAAAAGGGACCCGAGATGGAATGGATAACGGCCAAACCCAAAAACTGAATTGACCCGTTTGACTCTTAACTTTACATTCAATAAGGTAGCGAAAGACTTAAAATTTTTAATACAAAACTAGGGCCCAAAATAATGGATTAACAGGTCCAACAAGTAAAATCTAGATAAAAGATAATATAAATCCAAAAATAAATATGCCGGATAAAACATAAAGTCTAACCTCTTGATAAAAAATAAGTTTCTAATGGATATTAATAAAATAGAAAAAACTATACGCCGAGTCTACTTTTGAGTCGGTAATTGAAAATCCTCTTGATTAAATTGTAAAATGAGGGAGTCATTTGGGATGAGTCGACTAAACTCAATAGAAATAAATTTTATTTTCAGTATTTATGTTCAACCTTAATAAAATAACAACATTTTTAAAATTCATTTTAGAAAACGTACAACCTGTCATAAATAACTCACTAATATGTGATACATAATTAATAATAAGCATTTATGTGTCGTATAAAATCAACTTTATCAAGTTTAAGGTTTTGTTACTAAGGACACAACATAGTCAGTGTTCTCGTTATTCTAGTTAGTTTTTCATGTCTAAATATGAAAATATGCATAAAAGAACAAATGCGTAGAAAATTTATATAAAACAAAAACATGTAATTTAACAGGTTTTATAAATTAAAAAACTTTAATTATTAATTAAGAATAAAACGTGCAAATCTGAATATAAAATAAATCGTTACCCAACGTGGGCTTACCTCTGACAAAGTCTCAATAATTTCCAAATCCTATATCTACGGGTCCAAAATTTTATTTTAATAAATGAATACATGGGGAAATTTCTCGTAAAATAATCTATATTTAATTGAGAGGAAAAATATAAAAATTCATAGAGAATGAATCCAGACTTCTCTGGCCATTACAAATCGACACAAACAGATGATACAGTCCTAAATTATCGCGACGAGGAGTGGAATAAAATCAAAAGAGAAATCAGTTCTTTAGCCACCTCCGATGTCGTCGCCAGATTTCAGGAATCTCTGACTGATTCTGTCAAGCTTTAACGGTTCCTCCTCCGAACCGACACCGAAGACAATCTAATCTCCTATTCTAACATAGCAGAATTAGTAAGCCCCAAGGATTCTGCCAAAGAAACGAAAGCACGGTAAGGGGAGAATTTCGACTTACCGAGGTCAATGAATTTTAAAATGGTAGTGAGAGAGAGATTTAAATTAAGTTGGGAAGGATAAAAAAGCTGCTTTATTAATTAAAATAAAAAAAAAAAAGTTTTACTTTAGTTCTCTACTCTTTCCAGGCTTTCTCGAATACAGAATCGTCTTTTAAAACTGATGTTTTTCTTGTGAATTATTATTCTTTCCCTACTTTATAGAGAGAGAGAGAGAGAGAGAGAGAGAGAGAGAGACTCTTGCTAAAATTCGCTAAAAGTGGGATGAGAATAGAATCTTCAATCAAGATTTATGTCGTGAATATACTTTAATTTTAGTGTGTCGTTCACTAATAAATAAATAATTATTATACATTATAAATAGTTAAGATAATCGTTTACGGTGCTAGTTTAAAGAGTGTGAGTATATATATAGTTAAAAAAGGTATCTATTAATATATATTATTACGTGAAAAAGAAGATCTCAGTGTTGTAGTAAAAATGGTACCAAAATAACACATTTCTGTAAAGGAAACCTAACAAAGTGAGTAAAGGCAGGAGACAAGGGCAGTCTAATTAAAGTCAAAAATTACAGCCATATTTCATTTGGAAAAACCTTATAACACTCAAAAAGAAACGACACCAAAAAGTCCTAGCTCTAGTCATCTTCTTCTATTGCACCCATTAATAGGTTTCCTTTCTCTTGGCTAGGCGAACACCTGCAAAGCGTTTGACAATAAATTTGATCAGCAAAGCCAGAAGAGCGTAAAAATGAAGTCGTAAAACGCGATTTTTCGAAGCTTTTACTTGCACCCAACACATTGATAGCATGTCTAGAATGAGTCTCGAGGAGCATTGCATTTGAAGCACTCCATTCTGCTTGCAAAGTTGTGTTCTTTACACCCTAATCTGTTCAATCCAAGAAAAAAAGGGTATAACTTTAGTAAAATCGGAGAGTTTTAAAGTTTAGGACCATAATTTCTATGTTGTTCTTCAAACTTGGAAGCAACGTTTTGTAATCGATATCTAGGCATCAAATAATCAAATGAAGAGCCAAATAACACAGTAATAATTAACCTGCTGCAAATCCAATCTCCAGATTTCCATGCAGACACTCCCCGACCTCCATTGCCGATGCCATTGCCGAAGCTAAAAGGTCGAGCTCGAGGACCATCAAAATCAAAGCCACCAACTGAACATTCATCTTTGAAAGCTCCACATTTGAAGCAGTTTGATCGGCTGGCAAAGTTATGAGCACCACAGTTTCCAATACTACAGTACCAGTCACCGGGTCGAACATCAGAACCGATAAACCCGAAAGATGATCCTCCTCTCCCTCCAAAACCCGCAAATTCACTCCCCATTTTTGAATCTCCACATCTCTGACAAGATTCTCTCCTCTGAAAGTTCATGTACTGGCACGACCTGCAATTCCAGTCTCCTGGCCTGCTCATCGTTCTGCAGAATTGTTCAACTTTTCCTTTGAGTTTAACAAGCTTGAACAAGAAAGACTAAACAAATAAATATAAATGACAATCAAAAGAAATTCTAATCCACTATTGAAGCATCAATCTGTAATACTCCTTCTGGGTTTGTTCGTAAACTCAAAAATTAAAAAAGGGTGGGAGAAAGAAACAAAAAAACATTGCAGAAAATAACCTTATGGACTGTAAAAATTGGATGGGAAACGAGGAAATGAAGAAGATAAGTACTTTCGCTTGATGATGAAAGAGGTGATGGAGGGGGTGTTTAAATAGAGAGAAGCATATACCAGCTTCTTCTTTCTCTTGTTCTTCGATGATCATTTATTAGAGACCTTGATAAATGGAAATATTATCAGGAAAAAAAAAAAATCAAAAGAGAATGGGAGGAAAAGAGAAAAAGGAAAATTCAAAGAGAATATTTCGAAATTTGAATTAACACTTTTACCTTCACGTTTCTTTTAAGGTTTCTAAACGTGAAGATTAAGTATTTTACATGCATGTCGATGCACACACACACAAACATGTATACTTTCATTTGGAATGCATGGGATGGCTATGCTTTAATTTAATTCCGATGTTCTTGTGATTCACTTCATGTTCTTCGTGAGGTTAATCTTATTTCTAGATTCTAATTTTACATGTAATCTGAAATATTCATTTATTTATATAAGTGATGTATTATATTTTAATTATTTATAATTTATCACAATTATTCTACCAATAATTGACATTGATAACATAATTTAAAATTAAATTGTACAACTTGTATTCTTATTTTCATGAATGATTTTGCTGTAAAATTTGACTCAAAACTAGACAAAGCGAAACATAGATTCGAAGAGTCATTAGTCACTTTCAAAATATATGCTTTGAGAATCCACAAATGGACAGTCAAATGTCGGATAAATTGTTTTTCCTTTATGAGTATGAATATTCCTCCTCAAAAATATTTACTTTCTTCGACAAGAGATAGAGAAAAGAAAATGAACGATAAATACATGCAAGTATTGAAGAGTAAAGGTTTATAACATGTTGGTCTGTCTGTTGGGTGTTTTCTTCAAGGGTAAGCAAAAATGAAAAAACCCCCGAAAAAAAAAAAAAAAAGAAAAAGGGAAAAATGGAGAGTTTCAATAAAGATAAGTTGAAGCTGATGATATGTCGGAATAACAAGTCTTCGAGGTTTCATTTTGACCATCTTTTCCTTTTTCTTTTCCTTTGCTTCTGCTGCGGCTGCTTCTCCAAAGCTCACTCTCTCTCTCCTCTCTCTCTCTCTCTCTCTCTCTCTCTCTCTCTAAGAGTAAAGAAAGAAGGATAAAATGAGAGAATTAAATCTGTAGTCCATTCTCTTGGGGAACGGTAAAGGGAGCAAACTGTAAAGAAAATGAAGTGGAAGTGGGGGCTGATTCGATTCTCATTGGGAATCGCTTCCATGCATGACCACGATCACCACCAACTTAATCATTCTTCATCATTTGTCCTCACAAAAATCTACCTTTCTCTTCCATTTTTTATTTTATTTTTATATTTTTCTACGCTGATTGCTTTGCTTAATCCGACTGTCTAAACTCTAATACTATATTTACATTTAATCAAAGTTGTCTGTGTTTCTAGAGTTAAGCATGATGGTACTCTGCTCTTTCTTTTGAATGTTTTGATCTCTAGTGGACACATTTTTTGTTCATCCGACCAACAAGTCGTGTAGAATCGAGCTCCTAATCATTCCAGCTAGGTTGAACCAAAAAATGACACCATCCCACATGTGAATTTCACTATGTAGTACATTAATTTACACAAAAGCGGCTTACATTCCAAATAAATGGTAGGAAGCTTAAGTCGTTCAGGAAACGTAAACAACTCTAATAACACTTTTAAAAGTTGTGGTACAGACCTTAAACATACAACTGAAGTACAAAAGAGAATTTGATGAACACGAGATGAATCAAAGACAATTCATAGAAGGAATTCACTATTGCAAAAGCAGAATTTCAATAACTTTTCTCTACTATCAGGATTGCACAATAACAACCTCTATCTCTCAACAGAAGTAAATACTAGAACTTGTCAAAGAAAAAAAAAATTCTCTTTTTCTCTCCAAAATTTTTTCTTGTTTCAATTAACTTGTAGTCTTACCTTAAGATGTCTTGATGCGAACCTCGGATATTAAAAAATCTGAAACCCTTCAACAAGTTGAATAGTTCAAATGAATGTCTTTTTGATTCAAGAATAAAGTAAGGAACTAAGACTTTGATAGAAGAATTCGATGAAACCGTAGTTATCAAAACAGGAGATTAACTCAGACTAAACTAGTTGGAAAGAACCAAAGCTATCAAACGAGATTCTTCAAGCCTAATTTGAAGAAAATCGATGTTCTTCGCAAAGAACCAAAGAGAAATCATTTCTAAAAAAAACTAAAATTTTTAATTTAAACTTTTTCCATTAAAATCGAATGGTATTTGCCTTTAAATAAGCTACATATTTAACTAAAATTAAATGGTAAAAGAAAAGAAATAAACGATAAAAATAACTAAAAAATTCATGAGATAATGATCCTTTACATGATCAGATGTCATCTCATATTTAAACTCTATTTGAACATGATTTGAATAAATTTGAATGCATATGACGTGATCTTCATGGATTGCATGCTAGCCTTTGATTTCCTTTGTGATTTGCATGCAGTTGCATGTGCATAGCGCATGTCCTTTTCTAATTCTTACATGCACATATGCATGACACATGTGTTTTTTTTATTCTTGCATGTGCATGTGCGTGTACATCTCACCCTTCTTTTTTAATTATTATGTGTGCATGTGTGCCGCACCCTTCCTCCAAAAGATCTTCCAAGAATCTTTGGCTTCTTGCTGTAGTTATTGGACCAACCATCTCTTCAATTGGATCTTTGCTCTTATGCTTTGACTTGAACTCAACTTGGATCACATCATTAATCAACCCATGTGTATCTTTATCTCTTTCCAACCCATGTGAATATTTATCTCTTTCTAGTTTACGTGGATCTTTACTAGGGGTGGGCACGGACCGGTTTGGTCCGGTCCCGAGCCCGAACCGAATCGGCCCGAACAGGTTCGGGATTTCATCCCAAAACATGGACCGAGACCGAACCTGGACCAGACCGAATTTGAAAAAAAAATGAATTGGGAGAAAATTTAACCCACTCCAGAACCTAAAAATTAATACATTAATGCATAGTAATAACAAGCTAAATAATACTATGATAATAACATTAAAATGTTATCTTGTAAATAATACTATGGTAAAAATTTAATACTATGGTAATAACAAAGCTAAATAATACTATGGTAATAACAAGCTAAATTATACTGTGGTAATAACATTGTCCTGATTATCAGAGATAGAATACTATGGTAATAACATTAAAATGCAAACTAAGAAACTAAAGTTAATATCCAAGTACTTCAAGATTTAAAAATACAAGCTAAATAATAAATTCAAGTACATAGTCAAATTCATCACAGTAACCAAGCTATCAATCATCAATATCAAGTCATCGATATGTCATCTTGTACTACTAGAAAATTATCATCGGAATTGTCAATGTCAATGACATCTGCAAAATGACAAATTGAAGACATTAGTTAATGCTTAATTTAGAGATACACTTGTAAAATAAATAAATATTAGAATGTTCGAACCTTCTTGTATCGGTAGCACTACTATCTTGTAAATCATCTGGAGAAACTTTAAAAGGATTGAAAGTTTTGATCCAACTTTGTAAGCATATCAGAGCTTCAACACTTTGTGGGCTTAGAGTTTTACGAAAAACGTCAAGATCATGACCACCACAACTAAAAACAGACTCTGACGCCACCGTAGAAATTGGAATGATCAATATATCTTTGGCAATGGCACTCAAAATTCGATACTTCTCGAAGTGTCTCTTCTACCACAATAAAATGTCAGAACTATCTTGAACAATCTCTAACTTCTCAGACAAATATAGATCAATCTCTGACTCAGTAGTTTCATCCCCCATCTCAGAAGAATTGTCCAGATCATAAAACATAGAGTACACTGCACTTGAACGAGCTTGCGCCAAAAAACTCTTTGACTTTGGAGACCTTTGTTGTCTACTACTGCTAGGAGGCTGGTCTTCATTAGTTGTATCACCTTTATATTCTGTATACAACCTTTGAATTACATTCTCTACTTGCTTTACGTATTCTGCAGCTCTTTCACTTCCAAACAAAATGTTTAAACAATGCCGTAGAAATTTTATTTTGAAGCTTGGATCAAGAACAAGTGCAATATTTCCTAATTACTTTTAGGATATTTTGTAGCCTATTTAAAGGCATAGGCGCTTCAACATTAAAAAAAAAGCAATATACATGATTTTGAGTTACTCTTTGTGAGAATTTTCTCTTTTGTTCTTTGTGAAGAACTAGATCTTCTTCAAGTCAAAACTTGAAAGATCAACTTGATAACTTTGGTTCTAACCACAAGTTTGGTTACGGGTCAAGCTCCTTGTTTGATAACTTTGGTTCCGTCGGCAAGGTTCGATTGGGGTCAAGTTCCTTATACTTGATTTCACAGGCGTTCCTGAGTTTCTAATTCCGCATTGTTGAAGGGTCTCGGGTTTCATATACCCGTGGTTCTCATCATTTGGTATCAGAGCAAAGGTTCCTAGATTCAAGCGCTATCTTTATTATCTATCAATCTCTTCTTACTTCGAATTTCTTTTTTCAAAATTCTTCTTTAAAAAAAAAAAAAAAAAAAATTTCTTGAAAAAATAAAATAAAATAAATCCGAAAATTTAAAAAAAAAAATTGAAAGTTCTCAAAACTTTTAAGCAACGATTCTTTGCTTATCAAGTTTTCTTATTTCACAAAAAAAAAAAAAAACTTAATATTTTGAGTATCATCAATATGTCGAGCATCAATTGCTTTCACAATATTCATTCTAAGCATCAATATTTTCTTTTGAGTGTGCTTATTATAATCTTATTATTTTATTGTCTCAATAAATTTTAAGTTATCGATTATACTTTCTTGGAGATTTCGAAGTTCTTGATTAATCATATTTGCTTTCACAATATTCAAGCATTAATTCATTATTCTGTGAGATTTCAAAATTTTACTTTCTTGAAAAGTTTCCTTTCGTAAAAAAAGTTTCTTTTTTTGAAAAGTTTCATTTCTTGAAAAGTTTCCTTTCATAAAAAGTTTCCTTTCGTAAAAAGTTTTCTTTCGTAAAAAGTTTCCTTTCTTGAAAAAATTTCCTTTCTTGAAGTCCTATATTCTATTCTAAATTGTTTGATTCTAATCGATTTTGGAAATTAGAATTTTGAGTTAAAAAGTTTGATCTTACTTGTTTTTGCTTGTTGAATTTTTTCTCTTGATTAGGTTTTTACATAAAGAGCTTAAAGAGAAAATTGAGAGGTAAAAGGCAAGAGGGTGAGACTATCATATAAAAGCCATTATTTGAGGGAAACACGAGTGGAGAGACATATAATTGAGTGTAAACACGTGAGGGAGTGAGTGACTTCCGTTTACATACTTATTTTTGTTCACTAATAATTTTTATTTTTCTTTCTTGAAATTATGAGTTATGATGAAAGACTTGCTATGAAGTACATGAGGGCTATACTAGATCAATTTAAGGCGTTAGACATGAGGTATGAAAGAAAAAAGTCTCCTTCTAATAGCCATGCACGGAAGAGCAAATCACCAATTGAGTATTACTATGAGAAATTCGACTACGAGGATGACAATTACAAAAGAGAGAGACATACTAGAACAAAACGAAGTGACAACTTTTTGATCGACTACTACAATGATTTGGTGGAACAAGAAGCAAAGAAACAAAAAAAGAAACAAGAGGCCGAGGAGGTAAGAACTTCAATGAGAAAGCTCGAACAACGCCGTGACAACTTTTTGGTTGAATACTACCAAGAGTTGATGGAACAAAAGGCAAAGAAACAAATATTGAAGAAACAAGAGGTTACACAAAAAGACGACGAGCCACCAACCAAAGAGCAACCGACTGAAGAGCCACCAACTGAAGATCCACCAACCGAAGAACCACATACCAAAGAGTCCATAAAAGAGGAAGTTAGTTGTCTTCAACAGGATCCAATTTTTATAATATTTCAACAAGAGAAAGATAACTACTCGATGGAGGAAATTGTCCCAGAAATCTACGAGATTCAATAAGCAAAAGTGTTGTTGAAGCATGAACTAAAAGATTATGAAGTTGAGGTACAAAAGGTGAAGGACATTGATGAAGAAAGTGAGAACAATATTGTCATGTTGGCAAGGGAGCAAGCACTTGTTACTTATTCCAAAGATTTTATTTTTTCTAACAATCTTAATCCTTTTTCTAGTGTGAATTTCTTTGTGTATGATCCAGGAGATTCGAGGACGAATCTCTTCGAAGGGAAAGGGAATGATACGAACCAAGATAGGTCCAAGTCCAATGTCAAGGACAATAATCCATCTAACAAAGGAGGCTCTAATATGAATCAAGGTGCGACCAGCCAAGCTCAAACCAAGCCAGCCAAAGACAACATCATGTCAAAATATTGTAGTTCTTCATGGAGAAACATGTTTTACGGAGATCAACATCTTCAATTCAGCATCCCCTTACAATATGACATTCTTCAAGGTGAGGCATAAATGGAAGATTAAGCACACGTTTAAAGATTACTGGATTACTTCTCAAAGGTTTCTATAGTGGGATGGATCGCATAATTATAGAAAGTTTCTTAATTATAGTTTTAGAAAGTTTCTTAATTATAGTTTTAGAAAGTTTCTTAATTATAGTTTTAGAAAGTTTCTTAATTATAGTTTTAGAAAGTTTCTTAATTATAGTTTTAGAAAGTTTCTTAATTATAGTTTTAGAAAGTTTCTTAATTATAGTTTTAGAAAGTTTCTTAATTATAGTTTTAGAAAGTTTCTTAATTATAGTTTTAGAAAGTTTCTTAATTATAGTTTTAGAAAGTTTCTTAATTATAGTTTTAGAAAGTTTCTTAATTATAGTTTTAGAAAGTTTCTTAATTATAGTTTTAGAAAGTTTCTTAATTATAGTTTTAGAAAGTTTCTTAATTATAGTTTTAGAAAGTTTCTTAATTATAGTTTTAGAAAGTTTCTTAATTATAGTTTTAGAAAGTTTCTTAATTATAGTTTTAGAAAGTTTCTTAATTATAGTTTTAGAAAGTTTCTTAATTATAGTTTTAGAAAGTTTCTTAATTATAGTTTTAGAAAGTTTCTTAATTATAGTTTTAGAAAGTTTCTTAATTATAGTTTTAGAAAGTTTCTTAATTATAGTTTTAGAAAGTTTCTTAATTATAGTTTTAGAAAGTTTCTTAATTATAGTTTTAGAAAGTTTCTTAATTATAGTTTTAGAAAGTTTCTTAATTATAGTTTTAGAAAGTTTCTTAATTATAGTTTTAGAAAGTTTCTTAATTATAGTTTTAGAAAGTTTCTTAATTATAGTTTTAGAAAGTTTCTTAATTATAGTTTTAGAAAGTTTCTTAATTATAGTTTTAGAAAGTTTCTTAATTATAGTTTTAGAAAGTTTCTTAATTATAGTTTTAGAAAGTTTCTTAATTATAGTTTTAGAAAGTTTCTTAATTATAGTTTTAGAAAGTTTCTTAATTATAGTTTTAGAAAGTTTCTTAATTATAGTTTTAGAAAGTTTCTTAATTATAGTTTTAGAAAGTTTCTTAATTATAGTTTTAGAAAGTTTCTTAATTATAGTTTTAGAAAGTTTCTTAATTATAGTTTTAGAAAGTTTCTTAATTATAGTTTTAGAAAGTTTCTTAATTATAGTTTTAGAAAGTTTCTTAATTATAGTTTTAGAAAGTTTCTTAATTATAGTTTTAGAAAGTTTCTTAATTATAGTTTTAGAAAGTTTCTTAATTATAGTTTTAGAAAGTTTCTTAATTATAGTTTTAGAAAGTTTCTTAATTATAGTTTTAGAAAGTTTCTTAATTATAGTTTTAGAAAGTTTCTTAATTATAGTTTTAGAAAGTTTCTTAATTATAGTTTTAGAAAGTTTCTTAATTATAGTTTTAGAAAGTTTCTTAATTATAGTTTTAGAAAGTTTCTTAATTATAGTTTTAGAAAGTTTCTTAATTATAGTTTTAGAAAGTTTCTTAATTATAGTTTTAGAAAGTTTCTTAATTATAGTTTTAGAAAGTTTCTTAATTATAGTTTTAGAAAGTTTATTAATTATAGTTTTAGAAAGTTTCTTAATTATAGTTTTAGAAAGCTTTCCTAATCATAGATTTAGAAAGTTTTCCTAAGTATTGTTTTAGAAAGTTTCTTAATTATCGTTTTAGTAATATTTTCTAATTACTTTTAGGATATTTTGTAGCCTATTTAAAGGCATAGGCGCTTCAACATTAAAAAAAAAGCAATATACATGATTTTGAGTTACTCTTTGTGAGAATTTTCTCTTTTGTTCTTTGTGAAGAACTAGATCTTCTTCAAGTCAAAACTTGAAAGATCAACTTGATAGCTTTGGTTCTAACCACAAGTTCAGTTACGGGTCAAGCTCCTTGTTTGATAACTTTGGTTCCGTCGGCAAGGTTCGATTGGGGTCAAGTTCCTTATACTTGATTTCACAGGCGTTCCTGAGTTTCTAATTCCGCGTTGTTGAAGGGTCTCGGGTTTCATATACCCGTGGTTCTCATCATATTTTCCTTCGAGATGACATAATAAACTTCGGATTTAGATACAGACAAAATGTCTTGAAACCAATTCCTTCTACCACTTTCAATGCCAATTCATCAATTATAATCATCTTAGCTAGAAATTCTCTAGCCCCCATCATAGTAAATATAGGTGTAGGTGTACTAACACTCTTGCCCTCAACAGCTTTAAAGGACAAAGTTGGTTACCTACTATCCAAATTTCGTGAATATTTTTTGTATACTTTGATATGCTTTATCATACTTCAAGTCCCATTCTTTGTCGGATGTGCTGCATATGTTTACCCACAATAATTACATTTGGCTTGATCTGTTCCCGGTACCTTACTGAAGTGAAGCCAAGCCATAGACTTAGATTTTTTCGAATCCACGTGCGAACTTTCACTTTCTGAAGGATCCATCGTACCATAAAGCAAAATCACATTGAACAAACAACCACAACATTAATTAACAGCCAACAAACATCACATGAATCAACAGCCAACAAACAAGACATACAATTAAACAACCAGCAAATTAATTAATAGAATCTTTAATTTGTTTTGGATTCATAGCAAGACAACCTAACAAAGTCACAAGCATATAAGTACACAATAAAAATAATCTAAAATTCTAAACAGCAAACAAAAATCACAATGCTCTCGGTCAACAGTTCCAAAGAGTCTCCCACAAGACCTATTTTTTACTAACACAAAAATTATATAAATAAAGAATAAACACATACAGTGAGGCGAAATGTGCAAATTTCAAATTTAGAGCGGCCGAGTGGCGAGCAGGGAGCAGTGAGCAATGAACAATTGAGTAGTGAACAATTGAGCACCTACACAAGTTAATTTCAAGATTACACAAGTTAATTTCACAATTCACAAACATACACTTTGCAATAAGCAGTATTGCAGTACACACTACACAAGTTAATTTCACAATTCACAGACAAACATACGCTTTAGTCTTTAGTCTTTACACTAATAGTGAGCTACACTTTAGTCTTTACAATTAGTCACTTACAGTGAGCAGGCAGAGGAGGGTCAGCGAGGTTCTCTTACAAGTAGCAGTATGTTTGGAGCTGCTGTCTGCTGAGCCGTGACTGTGAGGACTAAGGAGTAGGGCTGAGTGCCGAGTGGACACTGGACAGAGGCCCCCTGAATTGGAGGTCGCCGGTTTGGGAACACTTGACAGTGGACGGAGCAGGGACTTTCAGGTGTTCAGAATTCGGCCCTCAGAACAGCCGAACAAGGGGGAGACAGAAACTCTGGGGTCAGAGTTCGGTGCAGGGGAGACCGACACTTCGCCGCTTGCACTTCGCCGTTCGCGATGAAACTTTGTCGTTCGCACTTTGCCGTTCGAGACTCTGTTCGACTTCGCACTTTGCCGTTCTCATCGAAACTTCGACGTTAAAGCTGCGCCGTTTGGGACTGGTAGTTCGCAACTTCCAACAGAGAGAGGCAAACTAGCAGAGAGCGAGCTAGGTCGGGAGTCGGAACTGGGAGACTCGGGACAGGGAGTCTGGGAGAGTTTAATTTAGGTGCTTCGGTCCGTCCGGTCCCGGTTCTTCGGGATTTTAGGCGTTGGATCGAGGACTGGACCAAAGGTCCTCGGTTCCTGTTGTGATGGACCGAGGATTGGACCGCGGTCCATTGTTTATGGACCGTACCCAGACCGAACCCGCCGGTCCGGTGCGGTTCCCGGTTCATGATCCGGTCCTGCCCACCCTTAATCTTTACTCTTCTCTCTCCAATTTATGAGGAACTTTATCATTCTCTCTCCAACTCCATGGCTCATAGCTCCTTTTTTTCATAGTTTTTTGCTCATGTTATGACTCTTTTTCTTGGGTTTCCACGACTAAATCATGTGAAGCTTTATTCATTGGATCTCCTTTATCTTCTAATAGATCATGGTCCTTGACTTTGAGATTTATCGCTCCTCGGTTCACATCATTCCTTCCCCCTTAAAAAAAATTCGTCATCGAATCTCCTGCATTATGTAAGAACAAGTTAGTAAAAATAAAAGATGTGTTTACATTACCGTATTCAATCGGTAGATCGATCTTGTAAGCGATATCGTTGATGCGCTCTAGGAGTATGAAATATCCATCTCCTCGAGGTTGTAGTTTGTTCTTCCATTGATTTGGAAATCTTTCTTTTTGTAGATGTAGCCAAACACAATCTCCGGGTTCAAAAATAAATCTTATCATTGCATAAAATTTCTTAATAAATTCATCATTTTTATTGTCATGCACTAGAGAAAACTTATTAGTAAATAAAGTTAATAAATTTAACGGGTTTAATGGATTAAAATCATCAATAATATCGAACAGTGAATAATATCTAATATAATTAAATTCCGTTAAAATGTTAAAATCTGATTTGAAGTTCTCAAAATATATATCTAAATTTTTTTCATAACCAAGTTGTGTGCAAAGTAATCAATGACAAATTTTTCAATAAAATATTTTGACATATTATTTATCAACCTTGTACATATAATAAGTGCAATATATAAATCATATGTCTTCACCAACCACTCAAACCTATTTGCTATTTTCGGTCAACTTAGAACTAACGTACTTGGTACAAGATCTTGTTACTTCTCAATCTTCTTCAATGGAGAAATTTCTCTTCAGAACTCCTCGAGAATTTCATATTTATTTTTCTGCTAAAGAAAAGAAAGAACTCTTGGAAGAAAACTTGGTCAGTCGTTAGATGATAAATAAACATCTTTATATAAAAGTAAAATCATTTAAAGCTTATCATCACTTTTGTTCATCAACACAATTTGTTTTTCACTTGACTTTTGTTCTCTCTCTACCTCAGTTTTTCTCTCTTTACCCTTAATTTTTCTATCTTTCTCCCTCAATTTGTCATCCATCTTTGTACTCTTTTCAACTATGTTTCTTTCTCCACTTTCTTTCTCTCTCTCGGCCTTTTGTTCAACTATATTTTTTTTCACATTTTGCTTTCCCCCTCTCGACGTTAATGATTTGAAATTTTGTTGCGATCTTCTTTTGATCTTCAATTGCCTCCCATGACTTTAATGGTGTGAGGAACACGGTTCTTCCATTGTTAACCAATAAATACTCAATCTTCGATTCATCAGTCTTGACTTTTTTGTGAAAATACATTGGTAGTAGCGATTTTGCTTTTAGGTTTCTCTCTTGGTTTTGAATTTTCATCCTCTCAATTTGATTTCCACGATGAATTTGAAGTTGATCCCATCTAGGAATTCCTTTTTGCTCTTAGTTGTCGTTCAATCTTGATTGATTTGTGAAACATATCTTCTAAGTCCACATAATGTTATAGATCTACGATATCCGCAATCTCTCTATTTAGTCCTCCAACAAATTGAGTCATTGTTTCTTCGTCGTCTTCCACCACATTAGCCCTTTTCATAGCTATTTTGATTTATTTATAATACTCTTCCATGCTTTTATAACTTTGAGTCAAATTTTAGAGTTTTCGACACAAGTCTCTCTAATAGTGTGATGAAGTATATCTTTTTCGCATGAGTGCCTTCATGTCCTTCCATGTAACACCCGGTTTATTAGAATTAAAATAATCTATTAATCTTCTAAGTGTGAATTTTATGGAATGAAATTGGGAGAGATATCAATTAGGTTAATGAGTAACTAAGTGGGGGTATAAGGGTAATTGTCAATTTTTGCAATGGATATCGTATTTAAGGAAAGAGTAAATGAGGTTTAGCCGCCACTGTTTATTGTTTCCTCTTCGGAATTCTCAGCTCCTCAGTTTAGCCGAGAGCGATTGGAGACCTCTCTTTGATTTCTTCCAGCGACCTCCTTCGATTTAGGTAAGTTCTTTTGTTTTCTTTATGTATTGATAAATAGATAACAGAAAAAGGACAATGTGGATATCTTAGGAATGTCGTGAGAAAGAGTAGTTCGAGTTTGGAGTTTAATCGGGAATGCTCTGTGAGAAGTACTCCCAAACCAACTCCTTAGAATTCTGAATAGCTTAGACTAAGGTTTAACATTCTGTTTATGAATATAGGTGAACCAAACCCCCGAGGTAGCTCTTAACCGAGCATTTGCTAGGAATCCAGGTAAGTGAAGTTTGCTTGTGCCTTCGGGCCTACATCACAGAACAATAGGATTTTTGTGTGTTTGAATGTTTTCCTGTTTCATGCATCATATATTTGAAAGTACACGAAAATGAGTTTACATGTTTGATATAGTGAGGAAGTGAACATTCTGGAGTGATTTATGTGAAACATTTTCTGTTAAGGGAACTAATCCACCCTTAATGATCCAGGGATCATACTTTGGGAAAACTGATCCAACTCCCAATTTCGAAGTGGATCTGAACATTGATCAGTATATATATTCACTGTTAGGAGAACTAATCCAACTCCTAATGAACAGGGATGTTCATACTTTGGGAGAAGTGATTCAACTCCCAATTTAGAGAGGAATCCGATTATAACGATGAATATGTACAGAAGGAGACAATAGAAACTGCATGCTAGGATGACATGTCTTCACTTTCATGCATATGCTTACTTGCTTAGCATTAGGCTAATAGATGAGTTTTGTGATGTAGGTGAAGAAGTTTTAGCAGGTGTGTTTACTGAGTTCACAGAAGGCTAGTTGGGTTGGAGGAGTGCATCCACACAATGTTCTGGCAGCTGATGGGGCAGTTTGATTGATGTCTGTTGAGTGAAGGTTTTATTATCATGCTTTATTTTAGATGGATCGAGTTTTCATAACAGTAGTGACATCAGCGTTTTGAACAAATTGAGTTTTGTTATTTGATAATGGCATTCCGCTGAGATTTGAAGATTTGCACTTGTTGGATTTAAGGCAATACATGGTTTGAATCCTTTTCTGAGTGATTTCAGTAAGGCAAATAGATTCTTTTTCATCGGCAGATGAAGTTGTGCTGACGTCATCGGCAGATGAAGTTGTGCTGACGTCATCGGCAGATGAAGTCATGTTGACTTCATCGGCAGATGAAGTTGTGCTGACGTCATCGGCAGATGAAGTCATGTTGACTTCATCGGCAGATGAAGTCATGTTGACTTCATCGGCAGATGAAGTCATGTTGACTTCATCGGCAGATGAAGTCATGTTGACTTCATCGGCAGATGAAGTCATGTTGACTTCATCGGCAGATGAAGTCATGTTGACTTCATCGGCAGATGAAGTCATGTTGACTTCATCGGCAGATGAAGTCATGTTGACTTCATCGGCAGATGAAGTCATGTTGACTTCATCGGCAGATGAAGTCATGTTGACTTCATCGGCAGATGAAGTCATGTTGACTTCATCGGCAGATGAAGTCATGTTGACTTCATCGGCAGATGAAGTCATGTTGACTTCATCGGCAGATGAAGTCATGTTGACTTCATCGGCAGATGAAGTCATGTTGACTTCATCGGCAGATGAAGTCATGTTGACTTCATCGGCAGATGAAGTTGTGCTGACGTCATCGGCAGATGAAGTCATGTTGACTTCATCGGCAGATGAAGTTGTGCTGACGTCATCGGCAGATGAAGTTGTGCTGACGTCATCGGCAGATGAAGTCATGTTGACTTCATCGGCAGATGAAGTCATGTTGACTTCATCGGCAGATGAAGTCATGTTGACTTCATCGGCAGATGAAGTCATGTTGACTTCATCGGCAGATGAAGTCATGTTGACTTCATCGGCAGATGAAGTCATGTTGACTTCATCGGCAGATGAAGTCATGTTGACTTCATCGGCAGATGAAGTCATGTTGACTTCATCGGCAGATGAAGTTGTGCTGACGTCATCGGCAGATGAAGTCATGTTGACTTCATCGGCAGATGAAGTCATGTTGACTTCATCGGCAGATGAAGTCATGTTGACTTCATCGGCAGATGAAGTCATGTTGACTTCATCGGCAGATGAAGTCATGTTGACTTCATCGGCAGATGAAGTTGTGCTGACTTCATCGGCAGATGAAGTCATGTTGACTTCATCGGCAGATGAAGTCATGTTGACTTCATCGGCAGATGAAGTCATGTTGACTTCATCGGCAGATGAAGTTGTGCTGACGTCATCGGCAGATGAAGTCATGTTGACTTCATCGGCAGATGAAGTCATGTTGACTTCATCGGCAGATGAAGTTGTGCTGACGTCATCGGCAGATGAAGTCATGTTGACTTCATCGGCAGATGAAGTTGTGCTGACGTCATCGGCAGATGAAGTTGTGCTGACGTCATCGGCAGATGAAGTTGTGCTGACGTCATCGGCAGATGAAGTCATGTTGACTTCATCGGCAGATGAAGTTGTGCTGACGTCATCGGCAGATGAAGTCATGTTGACTTCATCGGCAGATGAAGTCATGTTGACTTCATCGGCAGATGAAGTCATGTTGACTTCATCGGCAGATGAAGATGAAGTCTGTTGACTTCATCGGCAGTGGAAAAGTTGGTAGGTGCAGTCGTGTTGGCTTCATCGGCAGATGAAGTCATGGTGACTTCATCGGCAAGATGAGTTGTGCTGACGTCTCGTCAGATGAAATTGTGCTGACGTCATCGGCAGATGAAATTGTGTTGACGTCAGCGGGCAGATGAAGTTGTGTGGACCGCCATCGTAGGATGAAGCAGCCGCCGAGAAAAATGTCCTGCAGATTCCAAGTCTTCAGGTCCACCCGTCATCGGGCAGGCAGTCTTATATTTGCTGTGTCTGCTTCTTCCGTTGATTTTTCTACCGGCAGATGTTGTTGTCTTTAGAGTTTTAATAGTGTTTTGTGATTTAAACCTTTATTTCTTTTGGTCGATTTATCTCGAACATTTTATCCGATTATCCAAACACTTTATGGTTTTGTTTAACTCTAAGTTATTTAAATTAATTCAAATTATGAATGAAGTTTTTAGTTCGTGCACGGGTTTTGTGTGACGAACCGGGTTCAGAGAACTCGGGGCGTTACATTCCATGTGTGAACTTGTGACTTACAATACCTCCTTCGATAATTTACTAGTCGATCCCACCAATTGTTAGTGTAGTCCATGTGTAACACCCGACAACTTCGGGCAAGTGAGCTTTCTTTTAACGAAACAGAATTAACTGTCATCCATGCATATATGTAACGCCCCGAATCCTTAAACTCGGTTTGTTACTAAACTCGTGACGTAACTTGATCATAATAGTCCACATATTTATTCATCTATATTTTTTTTGACTTAACATAACTTAAAACATCTCATTCAATTCACTGAATATATCCATTATAACTCTCACTCCTGCCGATCACTAAACGACGAGCTTCTAGTTGATCTGCCGGTCAGCACGTGCATCCCACATGATTCATTAAACATCTATCGGCAGGCACACATATTTGCATCTGCCGACAGTCACGTGCAACCCGTGTGATCAATTAAAACTTCGCGTGGTTCATTAAAACTCACTTCCTCTACCGGTCAGTAAACGACAAAGAACTCACTTCCTCTACCGATGAGTAAACGACAAGGAACTCTCTTCCTCTACCGGTCAGTAAACGACAAGGAACTCACTTCCTCTACCGGTGACGTCAGTCGGAAGACAAACCTACCCGACTTTCATCACAATTCTTCTACCGATGACGTCAGCCGGAAGACAAATACTTTTCCTCTTCCGATGACGTCAGCCGGAAGACAAACTCTCCCGACTTCCATCACATTTCTCAGCGGAAGACATCCTGGTTTTCTCAGACTTCTATCTAGATAAACGTAGACCTCATAACTTAAATCTTAATGGCCAAAACTCATCGGAATAAACCATAAATTCATTCAAACTCACACAGCGGAAGACTTAGGTAAAATAACTCATTCTATATCTTCATAAATATTTTCAGACTCAGTACTCATATTAGACAGACTTAAAACTCAATATTCGAAAGTAAACTCATCATACTTAGACTTCCTCGTTCATAAACATTATTAAAATCTTAAAAGCTTAAACCAGAGAGTCATGTTCGCCATCCAGCCACAGATTTTCCACCCTGATCACTTCCAGCAACCGAACTCAGACACTTTCATCAATCTTGAAATCCTCACCTGATATTTCTTCGCCTACATCATAAGGTGTAACTGTAAGCCTAAGGCTTAGTAAGGAATGCAAACTATTATGAGTTCATGAATGCATAACTTGGAGAAAAACATGCTCATGAGTCTTTTCTTTTCGTGTACTTAGTCTTAATCATCATTCATAATCGTATCTCGTATTCATTGATCATAATCATCATTCATGGACATGCTCATATTCATCATTCGTATTCTTCATTACATTATGTGGATTAAGAGAGGATTTGTGCTGGTAAAGGGGGTTCGACAGTGAGTTTGATCATGGTCCCTACTGCGGGTCGTATTCATATGTCCTACTGCGGACTGTGACATACGCCGAACCACTCCCAACCCTCACTTAACCACGTTGCATAAGTTTTATCTTCTTATTTTATTCATGAGAAAACATATTTCAAAACATTTTCATATGCTTGAGAAGTAAAACATGATGCATAACATAAATGCACTTAATCATCGAACTAAGACAGGGGAGTATATCAGAATACCAGAATCATATCCATCGACATTTCATCGAACTTATAGCTGACAACGTTCACTAAATGTAACATAATCCTTTGATGTAGGGCCCTATTGGCCGGAAACTTAGTACATTCACTTACCTGGATTCCTTAGCAACTTGAATCACTTTCTCTTCAACTTCTTCACCTAAAACATTCCACATTACAGTAGTTAAAATAAAGTCCTAAAAGTTCTACTCGAAAGTCATCCTAGAATCTAACAGCTAAAGTCATTCCGATTCCACTGTTTGACACACTGCAGTCTGAAATCCGAAACTAGGTGGACAGGTTTTACCATTGATTAAATCCGAGTTTGTTACTTTAAAATGTTCAGAATCGATTTGGGATGGCATTTCTACTCTCAGACTTAAAAGAGTCTAAAACTACTCGGCCACTGCTAGAAATCCGAACTCAAATGCCGAGTTGAAAGCAGAGCTTTAATCACTAATAAATGACTACATTGTCCATTTCATACCTCGGGTGCAGATTGTAGAGAAAAGCAGGCTGAAACCAGCCGTCGGCAAGGGGAGGTTCTGATAGCCGAGAGTAAAAGCTTGGGAGAGAAGGAATCGCCGAGAGGGAATGTCGGCTACAGTGGTAATAAATGAGGTTTAAGGTTTCCATTTCCTATTTATACCTAACCCATAAATTTTAATTACAAAACTGCCACCCAACCTAGTTTTACTCAACTTGTAATAATTTTATCTTAACATTAAATTTAAATCATAAAGGTTAAATAAGAGGGTGACAATGAAAATGGTCAGAAAATCACCTGGCCGAAATGTCGGGTGTTACAATATATCTCTTTGGTCGGAATTTTGGGCGCCAAAGTTTAATTAGTCCTTTTTATAAAAATTAGGTTTGGTGGAAAACTTGTAGTTAAGCTTAGCTTATTAGGTGTATAAATAGAAAGTGGAAATCCTTAAACCTCACAAAAACCTCCACCAGTCGACTTTCCTCTCTCAGTTGATTTTCTTTCCCCTCAGCTTCCTTCTCTGTTCTTCCTCCAGTGATCAACTTCTTTTGGATTTCTTCCGATACTCCAAGCTCGAGGTAAGATTTGAACAATGTGTTTTTTGATTAATCATTTGAGAGTTGATTTGAGATTTAGATTCGGGTTTTCTGAGGAAGTTGAAGTATCATGGTAGATATAGCTATTAACATAGCATTTATGATTGTTGTAGATAATAAGTAGAAATAATGAACGTTGGCTGAGCCTGGGTAGTTGATGAACCTGAACACCATTATCGTTTAGCTGAGATTTTTATGCACACTAGGTGACTTGATATGCCCACGGTCCCGATCCATCGTGCACAAGTCAAGGTATGTGATTAATTATTTATTTTTATCTATCTAATGAACTTGTGGAATTTTGTAGGTAAGTGGATTCTCAAGGCTTGGAAAAAAATTAATGAAGAGGGAATTTGTTTTCCTTTAATTCAAATTGTGTAAACGAGCCTTGTATTTATTTTATATATTTTAGGAAACTTTAGTTTTATTTAAAACTCGTTATTTGGCAAACTTTAGCCTTTTAGAATGCATGTTTGTAATGGTCTTTAAAGGGGATGCTTAACCAAGGTGAACCAAGGGGAGAACCGGCTGAACTGAGAAGAACAAAGGGCTGAACCGGAGTGAACCAAGGTAAAACAAGGCTGAACCGAACTAAACCAAGGAGCAAAGAAGTGAACCAGCCCTTAGAAGCTCGCTGCCCAGTGAACCAGACCGCAAGCTTTCTGCAGAAGCTCCAACGGCTACAAATCTAGCCGTTGCACGACGATCCTCAGGCATTTCTCTCATTCTTCTTCCCCGTTCTTCTCTGTGTATTTAACCTTCCCTCCTGCTCTGTAAATTTTTAGCCATTGTTAAGAATTTTTGGAAACCAGAAAGATTTTTCTTTCGTGTCTGTCGGAGTTCCTCCGTGAAGAGAGATAGCTTCTCTCTCGGCGTCGCCGGCGCCCAGCGCCTGATGGCTTCGCCCAAGTCTTCCTCGAGCTCAAGGTTGCTCGGAGGAAAACTTAGTCGCCGGAAGGCGGCAAAACCTTCGTTCCCAGCCGTTGTGAACCCTTCGCCCGCGAAGGTTCATTTGTCCAGAGTCGCCATTGGCCTCGGACCAGCCAAGGGCCTTCGACCCATCCTCCTTCGACCTCCTCTGAGGACGAAGACCGCACTTGCAGGGCTATTTCCAGCCGCTGGAGAGTTTCCCCGATCAACGGCGAAGCTCTGTCCCGAGAGGTGCCGAGAGCGACCTCTCGGCCGGCGATGGATCCCTCAATGCTCCGCCACCTCCATAGAATTCATCTCCATCCCTCGCAGCTCTCTGAGCAATTCTCTGACGTGCCCACTTCCCGGTAACGTTTCTCCACCTCTCGCCTCCTCTCCTATGTGTTTCTTTGTTTTCCAGCGTATTTAGAGTCTATTTTTGGGGTGTTCATAGAGCACCGATCATTGTTGTTCATTTGAGTCTTCCGCATGCCATTTCTATCCCCATTTTTAGGCCTATAGCCTATCATTTGGTATCAAAGCCTCAGTGCTCATTGGTTGCAAATTTCGGGTTGAAATTTCATCCCCTGTTTCTGTGTTTTAGATGTCTGTAGTGTCTTGTGTTCTGTTTGTTTCCTTTTTTTGTCTGTGTCTCTTGTTGCATGTTCATCTGAGATTCCTCCGCCAGCATGCTCTGCATTTCAAAAAAAAAAAAAAAATTGCAGTTCTTTTTCTGTTCTTTTCTTGTTTGCTGAACTGTTGTCTGTTTCGGTCTAGCATGTTAATTGTGTTAGCTTAGTAGCTTAGGTTGGATAATTAGCTTGTTCTTTTTCTGCTGATTATTTCTTTTCTGTTTGTTATGTTCCTTGTCTGTTCTGGAGTTCTGTTCTGTCTTTGTTTCTGTTTTCTGTCCAAGCACATTTAGTGCTCTGTTAAGTGAAGCAATCGGCTTGTTTCTTTGTTAGCATGGCGTAGGATAGATTGTTTAGTTTGTTCTGTTTAGAATTGTTTCCCATCTTATTTCTCTGTTGCTGTACTTGTTAGTGTGTTTCTGTTTTAGTTTTCTGGTTTTTTTTTTTTTTTTTTTTTTTTTTTTTTTTTTTTTTTTTTTTTTTTTTTTTTTTTTTTTTTTTTTTTTTTTTTTTTTTTTTTTTTTTTTTTTTTTTTTTTTTTTTTTTTTTTTTTTTTTTTTTTTTTTTTTTTTTTTTTTTTTTTTTTTTTTTTTTTTTTTTTTTTTTTTTTTTTTTTTTTTTTTTTTTTTTTTTTTTTTTTTTTTTTTTTTTTTTTTTTTTTTTTTTTTTTTTTTTTTTTTTTTTTTTTTTTTTTTTTTTTTTTTTTTTTTTTTTTTTTTTTTTTTTTTTTTTTTTTTTTTTTTTTTTTTTTTTTTTTTTTTTTTTTTTTTTTTTTTTTTTTTTTTTTTTTTTTTTTTTTTTTTTTTTTTTTTTTTTTTTTTTTTTTTTTTTTTTTTTTTTTTTTTTTTTTTTTTTTTTTTTTTTTTTTTTTTTTTTTTTTTTTTTTTTTTTTTTTTTTTTTTTTTTTTTTTTTTTTTTTTTTTTTTTTTTTTTTTTTTTTCTGCACCCGATAGAAGTTCTACTCAACCATTTGTATTTGCTGATTTCTATGGTGCTATGACCTTTTTAGATTCAGTTTAACAATGCCTACAACTTTAAATTCAGCTTGCTAAAATTCTATTGCAAATCTGGTTTTGCTTGCCCTTAAATTCTGTTATGGCCGCCTGTATATATTTTTTTGTTTTAATTCTGCAAATCCATATTTGTGTGCAGTGTTCTGTTTAGCCAGCAAAGAACTCCACTCTTAATCTCTCTCTGCTGATTGATTTGGCCTTGTTGTGCATTGCTGGTCTGAGTGTTTTGTTCACTATTTTTAATGCATCTTGCAAGTTTCAAAAAATACAAATCAAATTGTAAGTCTGGTTTGTTTTAACTGCTAAAAGCTACTGCCAAAATCTATTTTGTTTACTATAATTCTGTCTGCTATTTCTGTGCAAAACTATTTTTGAATGCTGAATCCATTTGTGATATTTGCTGGTTGTTTGGGCAGGAAATTATAATCTTGATAAGGAAATGTTGATAATGATCTTGCTGTGATTGCTGTGAGTTCATTTGCTGTTTGCTGTTAAATGATGAACTGTTGTGCTAGTTGTGTTTTAATTGTCCAAAACATGCATCTAATATCATCTACCTTCTATTGATGTTTAGCTGAGGGTAGATCAAACTGTTGTTGAATTTTATTGCATAAAAAAAATTCTCTATGTTGTAGCACATTCTATATGGTTATGAATCTATTGTTTTAATTGCATCATTGTTCAAAATATCAACATGTTTGCTCATCCGAAAATTGGGAATTGATTTTGTTATATCGCTGTGTTTTTATGAATATTGAACAAGTGATGAATCTGTTTTGATTTAATAAATTGTTGATGCCTCATATTTGACAGCATACGTAAGGATTTGAGTGAAAATTCTGTCTAGATTTTAGCTGTTTTCTTTGCTGTTTCCTTTGTGATTTATCTTGCTGTTTTTCAGCATGTAACTTTGCTATTTTCTTTGTTTTCCAGTTGAAAACTTTTGCTGTTTTCTTTCTTTTTCTTTGCTGTTTTCAGCATATGTCTTAGGTGTTTTCTCGAGTTTTTCTTGATGTTTAGCGTCTTGTTTAGGATGGAGATAATTGCTTAGAAATTTTAGGAAGTTTGACTGTTTTTGCATATTTTAGACTTTGTTGTGTGTGTGTTTTTCGTAACATTTGTTGTGCAGTTTTTATACCCATTTCCCAAGGCAAGAAGCTTCCTTATTTGGCAAATTTGGAGTGACAATTGCTTTGCTTAAAAGGTACGTTCCTGTCCACTTTTAGTTTAAGTTTGTTGGGAGACTCTTCGGAATTGTTGACCGAGAGCAAATTCTGTTTAGTGTTTATTTTCTGTTGGGAGACTCTTCGGAACTGTTGACCGAGAGCAACTTGTGTTTTATGTTTGTCTGTGTATGAACTTGTTTCTTTGGATTACATTGTTATGATAATTACCTGATATGATTTTTCCATATTAACCTCATGTTACTGATTAGCTAGCATGAATTAACCATGGTCCGTATCTGTTTAATTTTCAGAATGTTTTCTTGAAAAAAAAAACATGTTCTTTTGTTTGTGTTTGAATTTGCTGTTTATTTGGATTTCATTACTGTGAAATTATATGATATGAGTTTACCATCTTAACCTCATGTTTCTGGTAAGCAAGCATGAACTAACCATGGCCCATATCTGTTTAATTTCGGGATGTTATTCTTGAATAAAAGCATGTTCTAATGTTGTGTTTTGAGTCATAATTTCTATTTCGTTTAGGTGAATGTTTATATATATTTGTTTCTGTTTTAGAACCATGTTTAGTTGTAACGACCCCGGTTCCCAGCAAGATATTGTCCGCTCTGGGGATTGGGCCGTAGCCCAATATCCTCCCCTCACGGCTTTGTTTGGCGAGAACTTCCCGGAAGGTCACCCAACCTCGGATTGCTCTCGCAGGAGCACTTTTAACTTCGGAGTTCTTATGGGATCCGTTGTCAATCGTGCTCCAAAATGCGTCTTGCTATCTTGGGAGGGATCTCTTACATTTGTTTCATTTCCATGTACTTCCTCAAGCGATGTGGGATTGTGACAACCCCCTCTTTACGACCCGGGATTCGCCTATACTCGAGTCCGGGATTCGCTTACACTCGGCTTAGGTCCCGAGGTTTGCCCCGCAACCCGAGGTTTGCCCCGCAGTCGTACACATACGTTCACATTCGGGTCATCACAATCACCCCCCCTCGGGGGCCCAACGTCCTCGTTGGCCCCATTTCCGGTTGAGTACAGGCTCTGATACCATTTGTAACGACCCCAGTTCCCAGCAAGATATTGTCCGCTCTGGGGATTGGGCCGTAGCCCAATATCCTCCCTCACGGCTTTGTTTGGCGAGAACTTCCCGGAAGGTCACCCAACCTGGGATTGCTCTCGCAGGAGCACTTTTAACTTCGGAGTTCTTATGGGATCCGTTGTCAATCGTGCTCCAAAACGCGTCTTGCTATCTTGGGAGGGATCTCTTACATATGTTTCATTTCCATGTACTTCCTCAAGCGATGTGGGATTGTGACAACCCCCTCTTTACGACCCGGGATTCGCCTATACTCGAGTCCGGGATTCGCCTACACTCGGCTTAGGTCCCGAGGTTTGCCCCGCAACCCGAGGTTTGCCCCGCAGTCGTACACATACGTTCACATTCGGGTCATCACAATCACCCCCCCTCGGGGGCCCAACGTCCTCGTTGGCCCCATTTCCGGTTGAGTACAGGCTCTGATACCATTTGTAACGACCCCAGTTCCCAGCAAGATATTGTCCGCTCTGGGGATTGGGCCGTAGCCCAATATCCTCCCCTCACGGCTTTGTTTGGCGAGAACTTCCCGGAAGGTCACCCAACCTGGGATTGCTCTCGCAGGAGCACTTTTAACTTCGGAGTTCTTATGAGGATCCGTTGTCAATCGTGCTCCAAAACGCGTCTTGCTATCTTGGGAGGGATCTCTTACATATGTTTCATTTCCATGTACTTCCTCAAGTGATGTGGGATTGTGACAACCCCCTCTTTACGACCCGGGATTCGCCTATACTCGAGTCCGGGATTCGCCTACACTCGGCTTAGGTCCCGAGGTTTGCCCCGCAACCCGAGGTTTGCCCCGCAGTCGTACACATACGTTCACATTCGGGTCATCACATTAGTTGTTTAGGTCGTGTTGGCAAAATTAATTTACATAGAGAATGGATTTGAAAATGAAATGCTAAAATTGAATTCTCATGTTAGTTTACATTTTGCTGACATTATTGTGTTGTTTTGGTGTTTTCCTAAAATGTTTTAGTATGTGTTTTGTTTTGTTTAATCTTTTTACATGTTCCATGTTTAGGAGAGTTTGATGTGCTAATTTGTTGTCCAAATTGGCATTGTTTTGTTTAGACTTTTCTAGGATATTTAGATTAAAATTCTGGTTTAGAAATTTCTGGTTTTTCTAGTTTTAGTTCCTACTTTGGACTTGCATAATTCTTTGCTCGCTATAAATTTGGATTTGAAATTTTTACAGCATATGCAACATATTGTCAACTATTATCTGTTAAAATTTCAGGTTATTTGGAGTTGAATTGTGCTAGTTTCTGTTTAGGATACTTTAGGTTGTTTAGAAATTTTTCTGGTTTTTGAATTTAAATTTCCTGAACTTTGAGCTTGCATAACTTTCTGCCCATGTTAAATCTGATTTTGAAAATTTGATAGCATGTTAATCATATTGTTTTCTAATCTCTGTTAAATTTTCAGAAAATTTGGAGTAGATTTGTGTTAGTTTTTCTTTTGAGGTAATTATGTTGTTTTTATGTGTTTTGTGCACTATTTGAGTTTTTACATTTCTATTTTAAGTCTTTAAAGCATCTAAAATATTATGTAAATGTTTTACCATGCTTATTTGTGTTTTAAACTTGTTTAAGATTTTATTTGATGCCTTGAATTGAAATTGAAGTGAAAGCATAAAACTATAACATGTTTAAATTGGATTGAAAATTCTGTTTCCATCACTGTTTAAGTTTTTGTTTGATGATTGATACATCTCTTGTGTCTATGTTTTGTTTAGAGTCCTTGATGTTAAATTAAATTTATAATGAAAAGCATGAACTAAATTGCATGTTAAATAGAGTTTGGCAAATTCTATTTCACCATGTTTTTATAAATTCTGTTTTGAACTCTTGTTTGATTGCATCAAGTTGAGTGTTTTTGTTTTGTTTAGGACTATGTTAACTTGAGGTCTGATATTTTTAACAAAAGTATGTCTTATACTATCTTGTTAGTCACTTAGGATTCGCTTGTACCGTCGAGTGATCTGTGTTTGTGGCTAAGAGCTTTCCTCTGTGGGTCGTTGGTAATGTCCGAGGTTTACGACTGGCCCGAGGGGCCCGACAGATTCGCCGGATGAGGCAGTCGCCTTTAAGAGATTGTGACCGAACGCCGTAAGAGGCAGTCAGCTTAAAGGGTGTTGGATAATGTGTCATATCCACAAAAGTTCTAGAGGGGGATTGTCTACACCCAATAGCATGTCATTGATATTAATTACAAGTTTATTTTCTTTGATTAACTTGCTTGATATGTTTTGCTATTTGATTAAATGATTAGGATCTTTTTTAGGTTGTATGTCTTTGTTTTCTAAGCATCTAAAATGTTATATAAATGTTTTACTGTGACTAGCCTGAAACTGGATCCCGATCGGAACCCGAGAACCGAGCCGTCACTCCGGGTCATTTGCAGAAAACGATGACTAATTTATATATATTTTAGTTGAACATAAACAGGATGAGCTTATAGAAGTAAACTCATAAACTTTTCAGAGGAAGGGAAAAATACCCCTTGTATCCAAAAGCAAAACTGGAAAACACCGTAAACATATCTACAATAGGAAGGAAGAACAAATATTAGAAGAAGATCGGGGCAGAAAACAGAATGTGAAGTCGGAAGACTTAGGTAAAAGACTGGCAGAAGATTTAGTTTAAAACTGGGCGGAAGACTTGAATGACGTCAGCCGGAAGATGTAAATGCAAAGACAGAAGTAAGGATGACGTCAGGCGGAAGACACAGACAGTAACTGAAATCGGATGAGGAGATGACGTCAGCTGGAAGATGGATGACGTCAAGCGGAAGATATAAGCATTATACTGGCGGAAAAACTGGGATGACGTCAGCCGAAAGACATAATTACACTGGAGGAAGACTTGGGTGACGTCAGCCGGAAGACGGAGTTTTAAACTGGGCGGAAGACTTATGCTGACATCAGCCGGAAGATGTAAATACACTAGGCGGATGACTTTGATGACGTCAGCCGGAAGACATAGTTTTAAAGGCAAAATTTACAGCTTTTACAGGGAGACATACGGGCAGGGAGCATCAATCAGAAGACATAAGAGTTTCAGACCTTCGAAACCCGATTCAAAAATAAGATTTTTGAATCACACTTTGCAGATGACAGATCTCAACTGACAGATTTAAGAAAAACAGACTACATGGATAACTCTAAAATTCGAGACCATCCATGCAAATCTTAAAACAAGAAAATATTCTAAAACATTTCAGAACATTCAGAACATGAGTTCAACTGTCAAATACAGCAGTTTTGAAAACTTTGACACAGAATCTATGCAGTATTTCGAAATCTGAAGATCAGTAAGACATACTTTAGAATTGACAGGTTCAAGGAAATAAATTACATGGACAGTTCCAAAACCAGAATTCATCCATGCATGAACTAATAGAAACATTCCAAGCAAATTTCTAAATACTTTAGTATATAAACTTAACTGTCAAATACAGTGGCTTCTAAAACTTAGACAACAAACCTATACATTGTTTTAAAATCCGAAGGTCAGTACAGAACATGACATATACTTGCAGAATTTCTTCAAATGAAGAGTTTTACAACCAAACCTAAACATCTAGAAGACTTTACAGATATAGACACTTCAGAAAACTTAAACCTCAGATCAGAGACATGTCTGGCTGCAGCAACCACCCCGAGAGATCGAATCACCAACCACCTAATGATCAGACTGAGGCACAAAGTCCTCGTTTTTGGGTTCAGTACCTACATCAGAGAGTTCATCTATGAGCCTAAAGCTCAGTAAGAACATATTATAAATGCAGTGATGCAAAATGCTATGTATACAGTTTTCAGAATACAGTGGCAGGACAGAACTTTACGTTACAGTGGCAGAGGGGTATAAGTGGGGCTTATAGGGAAACTGGTAAACAGAGGGTGTACTATCAGGCACAGCAGATTTCAGAATCCCAGGGAGGGATAAAACCAGAGGGTCCTTGCTAGGGACAATAAATTTTCAGATTCCCAGGGAGGGATAAAACCAGAGGGCTAGTCCCCGTCCCACACCTAACCAGTACATTTCAGTCAGATTTTATCTTGTTTAGTTTCAAACAGTGTACAAAAAACAGTTTTGCATGAAATTTCAGAAAATCGTGTATGCATGGACGTTTACAGTGCTTACAGTTGATACAGTAGAGAACAATAAGATAAAACAACAGAAACTTGAACAGAAGCCACAGAACTTAACTCTAACCCTTCTACCCGAAGCCAGCCAACAGAATGTAAAACCTAGTACCTCCGAGATGTAGGGCCTTAAGGGCCAACCTACGGGTATGAACTTACCTGTTGCTGTAGAGTTAATAGTCCTGGACGTCTCAGAAATGCTCGAACCTGTACATGCACGTTCAGAAAATAAACAAGCTGCAAATGCTAACAAATAAGTTAGAAGAATTTCTTCCAAATTCATTCAAACTCTTAGAAAACAAACCGGTGTGTTTTCATCCAAGAACAGTGAGTTTTCTCCAAATACCATAACCCTAAACTTCAGTAAAAACTCACATTAAACTTTTTCAACTTGTTAGCAATAAAAGAGGCTTACCTTAGCGGAGAAACAGAAAGGAACCGAGGAGATCGAAGTAGCTTCGACGATTGTTTTGTCGACAGGAAGGGAGAATGTCGAGAAGAGAAATGGAGAGAGAGCAGAGCGGAGAAGTGAAGAGGGTTTCACGCAGGAGGGAGAACTTAGCTTCTTCACCAAGTCGCCAGATGTCACTCAACCATTGGCTATCTCCCACCAACCTTAATTTCTCCCTAATTTACCCTTCCATGCATTTTAAACTTAGTGTTTAGTTTAGTTACACAATAGTTTGGTTCTCCCCTTACTAAATGCTCCAACATTTTACAATAAAGTTGTTATCATATTTATGGCAATTTAAATCCAGACAATAATTCAACAGACTATTACATGGCCAAAATGCCGGGTGTTACATTTACAATGCTTGTTATTTTTTTAGAGTCTCACTTTAGAGTCTAGTGCTTGGTCAATTAGTTTAAATGTTGTTGGCCAAGGTAAAGATAAAATCAAAATATATGCATATTGTTTTATCTTTTGAGGATCGTTTAGCTTCCTACCCCTTAATGAGCATTGGCAATGGATAACCCAAGGAGTTGGATGGATTTTTGGCAACAAGGTATGTACCCATGAAACCTTACTTGAATTTCTTTTGAAATTAGTTGAATAGTAGGTTGATTGGATGAACTATATGTTTGAGATCAACTTATTGTATGTTCTTGCTATAATTGGATATCATGTTTAATAATTCTTGTCTAAGCTTGATTTAAATTTGATTGAAAGAACTAGGAGAAAAATTTTGTGATCCAAAATTATTGTTGCCACTTGTTTAGAAAGAATCATAACTCTATTGTTAAAGGATAATTGTTTTCTTGAGTTTTGGATTTAAGTTGAACTTATGCTAAGCTTGATTTTAAACTCTTATTCTTCTAGTTGGATTGAATTACTTGAAGCCAAATGTTGTTTTCTAAAAAAGAAAATGATGATGATTATCAATGGGTTCAATATTTTCTTGTTGGTTTAGCATGAGAAATGAAATTGTTCAATTATTCTTGCATGAATCTTATGCCATTATCATGTATGCTTGTTTCTAAATTGTTGAAATGAACAATTTAATCTTGAAATTTATTTGAGATCATTGTGGATGGTAAAATGATTTTTCAACTTTAGGATAACTATTTTTGTATCTATTACGGATTGCTTGCTTAGGCATTTTTGTTAGAATTTTATCCTAAGTGTTGTGACATCCTCCATGATATTCAACCGTTGGATTTGAGGTCAAATCCTCAAGAACCGGGAGGGGATGATATGCCCACGGTCCCGATCCATCGTGCACAAGTCAAGGTATGTGATTAATTATTTATTTTTATCTATCTAATGAACTTGTGGAATTTTGTAGGTAAGTGGATTCTCAAGGCTTGGAAAAAAATTAATGAAGAGGGAATTTGTTTTCCTTTAATTCAAATTGTGTAAACGAGCCTTGTATTTAATTTATATATTTTAGGAAACTTTAGTTTTATTTAAAACTCGTTATTTGGCAAACTTTAGCCTTTTAGAATGCATGTTTGTAATGGTCTTTAAAGGGGATGCTTAACCAAGGTGAACCAAGGGGAGAACCGGCTGAACTGAGAAGAACAAAGGGCTGAACCAGAGTGAACCAAGGTAAAACAAGGCTGAACCGAACTAAACCAAGGAGCAAAGAAGTGAACCAGCCCTTAGAAGCTCGCTGCCCAGTGAACCAGACTGCAAGCTTTCTGCAGAAGCTCCAACGGCTACAAATCTAGCCGTTGCACGACGATCCTCAGGCATTTCTCTCATTCTTCTTCCCCGTTCTTCTCTGTGTATTTAACCTTCCCTCCTGCTCTGTAAATTTTTTAGCCATTGTTACGAATTTTTTGAAACCAGAAAGATTTTTCTTTCGTGTCTGTCGGAGTTCCTCCGTGAAGAGAGAGCTTCTCTCTCGGCGTCGTCGGCGCCCAGCGCCTGATGGTTTCGCCCAAGTCTTCCTCGAGCTCAAGGTTGCTCGGAGGAAAACTTAGTCGCCGGAAGGCGGCAAAACCTTCGTTCCCAGCCGTTGTGAACCCTTCGCCCGCGAAGGTTCATTTGTCCAGAGGCGCCATTGGCCTCGGACCAGCCAAGGGCCTTCGACCCATCCTCCTTCAACCTCCTCTGAGGACGAAGACCGCACTTGCAGGGCTGTTTCCAGCCGCTGGAGAGTTTCCCCGATCAACGGCGAAGCTCTGTCCCGAGAGGTGCCGAGAGCGACCTCTCGGCCGGCGATGGATCCCTCAATGCTCCGCATTCATCTCCATCCCTCGCAGCTCTCTGAGCCATTCTCTGACGTGCCCACTTCCCGGTAACGTTCCTCCACCTCTCGCCTCCTGTCCTCTGTGTTTCTCTGTTTTCCAGCGTATTTAGAGTCTATTTTTGGGGTGTTCATAGAGCACCGATCATTGTTGTTCATTTGAGTCTTCCGCATGCCATTTCTATCCCCATTTTCAGGCCCGTAGCCTATCATGACTGATATAATGCTCGAATAGAAATGAGTTAGACTTCTATGGTATATACATATTTAGAAAGCTACTATTAGACTACTTAGGATTTGTTTTCTTACATTAATACGTTAAATGACTTAGGTGGGAAAAAGCTCCGAGTGGAGGAAAGACATTGCTAAGGAATGCAGGTAAGTGAGTGTGTTAAGTTTCCGGCTATTAGAGCCCTACATCACTGGGGTAGTAGGGTGAGTTTGTTTCTGGTATTCAATGATGTTTGGAAAGATCGTCTGTTTCAGTATAATGTTTGGAATAGTGTATGCTCTATTTTTTGATGAACGACTCCTTCCATGGTCTCCTGTTTTGAGAATGTTTATGTCCATGCATCATGATTTATTTACCGGGTATACAAAATATTTTACACGCATATTCATTTATGAATGAAACAAGAAAACGAAACGTATGAAACCTTGATTAAGTGCGGGTTGGGGGCGGTATTGGCCATGTCACTGTCCACGGATGGACCATGATTCCTGCCAGTAAAGGGCCATGTAGACGCACTCTTCCTACCCCCTTCGGCACAAACTCCTCCTTAATCCATGATATGAAAACGATGAACAAGAATATGATTCCCACGATTTGAAAGTGAATGTGAACACAAGCATGATCCCCGATTTGAGTAAAAGTTGTGAACGTGATTTTATACAGCATTCATGAGCATTCATGTGTTTGTTGCACTCATTACTAAGCATTAGGCTTATAGTTTAAACCTTATGATGTAGGTGACGAAACAACAGGTGAGGATTTCAGTCTAGAAGGAAATGCTTAGGTCTGGTTGCTGGTTGCTGCTCATGGTGATGATTTGTGGCTGAGAAGCGATTTTAACCCGCAGAGTGTTGCTTTCAATACAATTTAGTAAGATTTATGATATGATGCATAATAGGAAAAGAACCTCTCTATGTTAACAGATATTTGACTTATTAAGATACGAGTTTAAATTTATAATTTTCAAATTTAAGGATCTTCTTTATGTGATGAGTCTTCCACTATGGCCTTAAGTTAAGAATTGCGAGGTTTATGTGTATGAGGATTTTTGGTAAAAGGAGTTAAGTTCTTTTGAAAATAAAAGGAAAGAATAGAAGTCTCAGTAGATGTAATCGGTAGATGTGAGATATTACTATTGAGCGGTGGATGTCGCTAGACAGAAATGACCGGTGGATGCTGGGTGAATGAGTCATCCGGTTGACGTTATTGGTGGATGTGTTCTATGGATATGAGTGGTAGGAATGAGTGGTGAATGTGAGCGGTGGATGTCATCTGCCGAGTTAATGAAGTCACGTGGGTAACACATGGTTTGACCAGTGGATGCTGAGTGTTACTATTCACTGGTGGATGTTGAGTGTTTATGAGGATTGGTGGATGCTGGGTGATTGAGTCATCCGACTGACGTCATCGGTGGATGTGGAATATCACTGTTAAGTGGTGGATGTCGCTCGGCAAAGGTGATCGGTGGATGCTGGGTGATTGAGTCATCCGGATGACGTCATCGGTAGACGTGGAATATCACTTTTGAGCGGTGCATGTCGCTCGACAAAGGTGATCGGTGGATGCTGGACGTGTGAGTCCTCCGGTTGACATCATCGGTAAAAGAGGAATACCATTGTTGGGCGGCGGATGTTGCTCGTTAGATGTGAGCGGTGGATGTGAACGACAGAGGTTAATTTGATTGTGTGTTGATTCTTTTCTTTAAATAAATATTTTCCAAATGATTTTAAATGATTTTGAATTTGATTGGAATTTCTTTAAAAACGTATTTATATATATACCCAAAAATAAAAAGGGAGAATTGTGTTGAAAATTTGATTACGAATATGATTATACGATATTCTCGACCCGTCGGGTTTTGGGTTGTGACAATTATAATTGGGTTGACAATTTGATTACGAATATGATTATATGATATTCTCGACCCATCGAGTTTCGGGTTGTGACAATTATGGTATCAGAGCGACCCGGGTTTTAAAATCGGTTCTGTAGACTGCCTACCAGTACAAATCACCACATGAGGACTCTCCAGCAACTGTAAGTGTTTACGATTTTAGTAATGTCATTCAAAGTTAAGATGTGTTTATGATAATATGTAACACCCGAGTTTTCGGGTTTCCGCTCTAGGGGTATTTTCGTAAAATAATAAATTAAGGTCTTTTCTCGAATGGGAAGCCATACTAGAGCCCTAGGAATTTGTGAGGATTTTTAGAGAAATAAGAAAGATTTTAGAAATCCAAATCGATAGAGTAATGCTGGAGTTTCCGTTTTCGCCCTTTTAGTGTTTTTATTCATAAAAATAGTAATTTAAGTCGTTTTGCAAACGGAAAGTTTCGTAAGAACCCTAAGAATAAATTTGAATATTTGGAGAAATAGGGAAGTTTCAGAGGAACCAAATTGATAGAAGAAATAACGAATTAACCAAATAACTAAACTTAAGGGCAAAAGAGTAATTCGTAAGGTTTGATTTATTAAAAACCAAACCCTTTCCCCCTCTTCATTTACGTTTCCAGCAAAGGGGAGGAAAATCCCTCTCCCTCACATTTTCTCTCCTCCCTCCCACGTTGTTTCTCCAACGCCGATCGACACTCCCTCCTCCGACGATTCTTCTTCGATTTTCTTCCTCAAATCAAAGTTCTAGGTAAGTTCCAACCTTTAGGCGAGTTTTTAATTAGTTTTTAGGGTGTTATTTGGTTAGGGTTAATTTGAGTTAGGGTTGAGAAATTACCGAATTTCGTTAAAAATCGTTAGTTTAAGGATAATATGTCCATTGACGATGCATTTGTCGTTATTTAGATAGTCTAAATGGATTAATGATGCATGGGTGATTGTTAGGTTAAGTTTGGAGTTGTTGAAGGTTGTAAAATCTCCATTAATGGAGTTTGGTATTTTGTGAGCACCACGTGCTCGATGAAATGCCCAAATGGAGAAGATGGAAGTTTTAGGAGGAATTGCCTTAGCTAGGAACTTTGTTTGCACTTTGGGATTCATTTATTATGGATCGGTTTTAATGCCTATACTTGTGAAATGCCTTAAGTGAAGACGACTTCCGGACGGTGCTCAGCTTGCTAAGGATGCCAGGTAAGTGGATGTTAGGTTTCCTGCCCTTAAGGCCCTACATCGTGTCAACGCTAGGTTTTGTGTTTGATGATGATTTTCTGATTGTGGGGTTGAATGAGTTGGGTAGCCTAGGATGTTAGCTATTGTTTGTTAGTTTCGTTGTGAGCAATGTATGTTCATGCACGTTGTGAATTGTTTGATGGTATGTTATGTGTAAATTCCTCATCCATCATGTTTTCCCAAACGACATATGAAATGTTCCTATGCATGAATTATGAAAAGGAAAGGTAACGATTAAGTGTGGGTTGGGACAGTATGGCCATATCAACAAAACTAATATCACTGTCCACGCGTTGGATCATGAATACGGCCGAAAGGATTATGTACATGCACTTGGCCTGCTCCCTGGCACAATCCCCACCTTAATTTCATGTCAACGAAAAGAAAAAGAATAAGAATAAGTAAATGAACATGTTTTATGAAAAACCATGCATTCATGCATATGTCATGTATAGTACATTCCCTTAATAAGCATCAGGCTTAATGTTTATGTTTCATGATGTAGGTAACAAGAACGAAGGTGAGGAACATTCCCACGATGATCAAGTATAGGTGGTCGCTGAATGGGTGCTCGTGGCGACGGCATGTGTTTTGGCTAGGCGTGATGACCCGTGGGGGGTACTCCGAGCGGTTTTGTGGTAATTGGATGTGAACTAGTTTTAATGATTAGTGATGTGATGAATTTTAGGAAGTATAGTGTAGTTTGACGTTTTGAGAATTTATCGTAGAGTTAGACTTGGAATTGAGATATTTTGAATGATTCGATAAATGCAATTGTTTTGGGAAAGTTTTAGGGATTTGGAAGTTTATGGAGATATTTGTTTTGTGCATTGGGTTGGATTGTTATTTGATGATTCTAGGTATTTTAAGCCGTATGGATTAGCTCGGTTTTTAGAGCGATCCATGCCGTTTGTTTTTACGAATTTTAAACACGTGTTCGGGTATGTGTAGGAGTCGGGAATTTCGGGGGTTTGAGGATTTTGTGTTTAAGAAGGTTGGAGGAATGATCTTTGGAAAGTTTAAGGTGAAGGATAAGAGTTCGGGAAAGAAAAAGTTGTTAAGGGTAAGGATAAAGGGGGAGGGGCGCACACAGGCCAGGCACTGGTGCGCTCTGGCCGGGCATGGCATGCGCGCGCGCTGTGTGCGCGCGCGGCAGTCGCGCTGGGCGTGCCCAGAATGATGCCCACGCGATCGATCGTGCTTGAGGCGCGATCGATAGTGGTTTTGGGTCATTTTTAGTCGGGAAACCCGAGCTTGCCCGATCGATCAGGCTTTGGGCACGATCGATCGTGGTTTTGGGTTATTTTTGGTCGGGAAACCCGAGCTGGCCCGATCGATCGGGCTTTGGGCGCGATCGATCGAGCTTGTCATGTTTTTGTCACGGGAAGCGCGCCCGCGCAGCAGCGACAGGCGCGCGCGCGCCGAGCGCTTGGCGCGCGCGCGCACCACCGGGTACCCATATGCAAATTTTTAGTTTTTGACTTTTTATAATATGTTTCGACCCGACCTTTTACAATACTTTTTAAACGTATTTTACGGGCGACCCCCATGTATTTTCAAGGATTTTAAAGGCGCAAAAACCGAGTCGACGTTTTTCTGAAAAAGAGTTTTTACTTCGTTTTAATGATTTCAAAGTTGACAACTTATATGCCCGTCGTGTTTAAGTTAAAGTTAGGCTATTTAGGGTCGATCGTGGTGGGTCATTTGTCTATGCCCGGTTGGTTTTAGTGTATTGTGTAAAAATGAAAAATTTTATGAGAACTATCTGATGGTTTAAGGTTACGATTACGTCATGGTCTGTCCGTGACGGCCCTGACCGGGTTGGGGTCGTTACAATTATGATATCAGAGAGACGAAGTTTTAAAAGCGATTCTGTGAACTGCCTGCCAAAAACACACCGCTGCACGGGAACTCTCCATCGACTGTAAGTGTTTAAGTTTAAGTATGATTCTTATATGTTTATCTTGTGTGTGTTTCTTAACATGTCTAAGAACAAGAAAATGCTGAAAGCACCTAGACAATCCGAGGAGAATCTTATTAGCCAGCTTATAGATGTAGTGCACCAACAATCAGAACAGATATGGATTTTACTCAACCGAGGTGGAAATGGTAACCGACAAGATGGTACTTCATGGAACCGGTGTAGAGAACAAACTAGGCAATTTCGACCTCCAATGCTCGGTGGATGTGTCGTAGATCCGATCCAGGTTGAGGGGTCCCTCAGAGAATTTTTGCCACGCCCAGTCGATGAAGAGCCACAACCAGCGAAGGGCATTAAGAGGCCCAACGATTCATCGATTTTTCAGGATAGAAGCAAAAGATCCCGCGGAGCTCGTCAAGCTCCTCTGTGCCCTACATGTCTGAAGGGTCATTTCGGGGAGTGTAGACTGTATTCAGACCGATGTTTTAGGTGTGATAGAAGAGGTCACAAAGCCAGGGATTGTTTAGGGTCAAACAAGAAGTCACTGGGTGGTCCTTCGAGGATAACTACTATGACCGATGATAGGGAAGCTGCCCAACCAATTGTGGTCCCAGGTATAATTTTATTTCAGTAGTTAATAGAGTGGGGTTGTGGTTAAGAGTTACAATTTAATGACGATATTGGTGTGATTGATCGATACGAAGTCTAGGATGTATAATCTGGGTAGTTACATAGAAGTTTTCGTATTGACCAATTTTGGTGAGGGAAATGATGAGATCTAAGTGAGGTTCGTAATTTAATAGATTAGAGACAATAAGGGATCATACGAAAGGTCATATAATTTAGCTGTTCTCTATGAGATAGGTACCATCTTAATGAACTAACCAATGAAGGACAGTTACTGATGCGCGGTGGGATCACTACCGACACTATATAGAAAAGAAGACTTAGTGAAGTTTAGGGTGACCAATAAATAGTAGATGCGTTAGGCAATTCGGTGCTGCTTAACCTAGAAACATAAGGTAAAGTATAAGAGTTAGAAATTAACTTGGAACGTCTAAAAGGGTAACTAATCAAAGGTGAGTTTAGCGCCTTAGATTGAAAGTCATGTTTAGAGGTTTAGTGTATCCCGTGCAATGTTAGAAAGGATGGTGAATCGACAGGGGTAAATATTAACTATAGAAATTGTAGCGAAGATAAAAGATTTCAGATTCGTTGAGTCATGAGTGTCGGAGTGAAGAGTTGAGTCTATAGTTGAAAAAGTTTAAGTCAAGAACCCTTAAATTTTTTGAAAATAGAAGGGCAAGATTAGGAAATTTTAGAAGATTAGGATTAAGATTGTAAATCTACATACAACAAGTTTGCTAACAAGAATATTGTTAGGTAAATTGTTGTGAAGAAGCCAAGTAGAATAATTAGAGCCCGACTAGAAGGAATGAAAGATAGTAGACTAGATAGTAACCTTGGAGGAAAATCTGTTGTGATATTAGGAATAAGTGTAGGGCATTGTTAATTTAGATGAAGAGTTTTGACTGGAAGTTAAGCTTGAATGTTAGAGTCGTGCGAGTCGAGGGATTAGTGGGTTATCAGATGAGGAAAGCAAGATCTTGCATGAAAAACATTTAAGTGCATTAGGAATAAGACTAAATTAGGAAATTTCAAAGGCTCGACTCGTATGTAACGAAGTCGGAGCCAATGATTTTATAAATAGCTAAGGTTAAGGATGATAAACTTAAGTGTGTGAAGAAGATCGCAACTTGAGGAATTAGAGACTGACTGCGGTGTAAGATAAAACGGCCGGTTAGGTAGATTTATGGGTTTCAGATAGTGACATACGGGTAAGTGAGGAGATTAACTAGATTTAATGAAGGTTGTAATGAGAGTCGAGTAGTTAAGGTTGAGGACTTAGGAGCATATTGGATGAAAGGAAGGAAGATTTGCACGAAGACTGTGCAGGTGAGCTTAGAAGTGAGAATAGATCATGAGGTTTAGTAAAGTTTTGGCTTGTAAGTTATGTTGAAGTGTTTATGCACCCTTTGAGGTGTTGGGTGAATAGTTTAACGAATTAGTTTAGACTTAAGAATTTGTTAGCGATTGATAATGACTGAGGTAAGAATTGGATAAAACGAGCTTAGTGAACATAATTATGGAGACTTGAAGGACACCTTGAAAGCGTAAAGTGGTAGATTTAGGTATTTAAAGCCCTGTGTAGGATAATGACATTAGAGTGGTTAAGGAAATGTTATGATTGCCCAAGGTAAGTAGGTTTAGAATGTGGAAGTGAGTAATTAGAAGTTAACTAAGTAATAATTTTGAGGACAAAATTTCTAATTAAGGAGGGAATGATGTAACACCTGAGTTTTTGGGTTTCCGCTCTAGGGGTATTTTCGTAAAATAATAAATTAAGGTCTTTTCTCGAACGGGAAGCCATACTAAAGCCCTAGGAATTTGTGAGGATTTTTAGAGAAATAAGAAAGATTTTAGAAATCCAAATCGATAGAGTAATGCTGGAGTTTCCGTTTTCGCCCTTTTAGTGTTTTTATTCGTAAAAATAGTAATTTAAGCTGTTTTGCAAACGGAAAGTTTCGTAAGAACCTTAAGAATAGATTTGAATATTTGGAGAAATAGGGAAGTTTCAGAGGAACTAAATCGATAGACGAAATAACGAATTAACCAAATAACTAAACTTAAGGGCAAAAGAGTAATTCGTAATGTTTGATTTATTAAAAACAAACCCTTTCCCCCTCTTCATTTACGTTTCCAGCAAAGGGGAGGAAAATCCCTCTCCCTCACATTTTCTCTCCTCCCTCCCACGTTGTTTCTCCAACGCCGATCGACACTCCCTCCTCCGACGATTCTTCTTCGATTTTCTTATTCAAATCAACGTTCTAGGTAAGTTCCAACCTTTAGGCGAGTTTTTAATTAGTTTTTAGGGTGTTATTTGGTTAGGGTTAATTTGAGTCAGGGTTGAGAAATTACCGGATTTCGTTAGAAATTGTTAGTTTAAGGATATTATGTCCATTGACGATGCATTTGTTGTTATTTAGATAGCCTAAATGGATTAATGGTGCATGGATGATTGTTAGGTTAAATTTGGAGTTGTTGAAGGTTGTAAAATCTCCATTAATGGAGTTTGGTATTTTGTGAGCACCATGTGCTCGATGAAATGCCCAAATGGAGAAGATGGAAGTTTTAGGAGGAATTGCCTTAGCTAGGAACTTTGTTTGACTTTGGGATTCATTTATTATGGATCGGTTTTAATGCCTCTACTTGTGAAATGCCTTAGGTGAAGACGACTTCCGGACAGTGCTCGGCTTGCTAAGGATGCCAGGTAAGTGGATGTTAGGTTTCCGGCCCTTAAGGCCCTACATCGTGTCAACGCTAGGTTTTGTGTTTGATGATGATTTTCTGATTGTGGGGTTTAATGAGTCGGGTAGCCTAGGATGTTAGCTATTGTTTGTTAGTTTCGTTGTGAGCAATGTGTGTTCATGCACGTTGTGAATTGTTTGATGGTATGTTATGTGTAAATTCCTCATCCATCATGTTTTCTCAAACGGCATATGAAATGTTCCTATGCATGAATTATAAAAAGGAAAGGTAACGATTAAGTGTGGGTTGGGACAGTATGGTCATATCAACAAAACTAATGTCACTGTCCACGCGTTGGATCATGAATACGGTCGAAAGGATTATGTACACGCACTTGGCCTGCTCCCTGGTACAATCCCCACCTTAATTCATGTCAACGAAAAGAAAAAGAATAAGAATAAGTAAATGAACATGTTTTATGAAAAACCATGCATTCATGCATATGTCATGTATAGTACATTCCCTTACTAAGCATTAGGCTTAATGTTTATGTTTCATGATGTAGGTAACAAGAACGAAGGTGAGGAACATTCCCACGATGATCAAGTATAGGTGGTCGCTGAATGGGTGCTCGTGGCGACGGCATGTGTTTTGGCTAGGCGTGATGACCCGTGGGGGGTACTCCGAGCGGTTTTGTGGTAATTGGATGTGAACTAGTTTTAATGATTAGTGATGTGATGAATTTTAGGAAGTATAATGTAGTTTGACGTTTTGAGAATTTATCGTAGAGTTAGACTTGGAATTGAGATATTTTGAATGATTCGATAAATGCAATTGTTTTGGGAAAGTTTTAGGGATTTGGAAGTTTATGGAGATATTTGTTTTGTGCATTGGGTTGGATTGTTATTTGATGATTTTAGGTACTTTAAGCCGTATGGATTAGCTCGGTTTTTAGTGCGATCCATGCCGTTTGTTTTTACGAATTGTAAACACGTGTTCGGGTATGTGTAGTAGTCGAGAATTTCGGGGGGTTTGAGGATTTTGTGTTTAAGAAGGTTGGAGGAATGATCTTTGGAAAGTTTAAGGTGAAGGGTAAGAGTTTGGGAAAGAAAAAGTTGTTAAGGGTAAGGATAAAGGGGGAGGGGCGCGCGTAGGCCAGGCGCTGGTGCGCTCTGGCCAGGCGTGGCACGCGCGCGCGCGCTGTGTGTGCGCACGGCGGCCGAGCTAGGCGCGCCTAGAATGATGCCCACGCGATAGGTCGGGCCTGAGGCGCGATCGATCGTGGTTTTTGGTCGTTTTTAGTCTGGAAACCCGAGCTGGCCCAATCGATCGGACTTTGGGCACGATCTATCGAGGTTTTGGGTTATTTTTGGTCGGGAAACCCGAGCTGGCCCAATCGATCGGGCTTTGGGCGCGATCGATCGCGCTTGGCACGTTTTTGTCACGCGTTGCGCGCGCGGGGCGCAGTAGCGACAGGCGCCGCTCGCGCCGAGCGCTGGGCGCGCGCACCACCGGGTACCCATATGCAAATTTTTAGTTTTCGACTTTTTAAAATATGTTTCGACCCGACCTTTTACAATAATTTTTAAACGTATTTTACGGGCGACCCCCACGTATTTTCAAGGATTTTAAAGGCTCAAAAACCGAGTTGACGTTTTTCTGAAAAAGAGTTTTTACTTCGATTTAATGATTTAAAATTTGACGACTTATATGCCTATCGTGTTTAAGTTAAAGTTAGGCTATTTAGGGTCGATCGTGGCGGGTCATTTGTCTATGCCCGGTTGGTTTTAGTGTGTTGTGTAAAAATGAAAAATTTTATGAGAATTATCTGATGGTTTAAGGTTACGATTACGTCATGGTCTGTCCGTGACGGCCCTGACCGGGTTTGGGTCATTACATAATATGTTAGGATTTCCAAGATGGTGAGAGGTCAAGGCAACGAGGATAGTAACACTATTGCCCAACTAACGGAGTTGGTGATGCGCCAATCCCGCTAGATTGAACAACTTGTGACTACTAGGGAAGAGCAAGGAAACTCTAGTTCGAATGCAACCCGTGATCATGGTGGCGAACGTTTTCACCGACTTCGACCCCCGACATTTAATGGTCGAGTTTCGGATCCTATCCATGCTGAGGAATGGATTCAGAAAATTGAGGACATGTTCATGTATGCAAAGGTTGATGAAGGAGACAAGGTCACATATGCTGTTTTCCACCTGGAACTGGATGCAAGGTATTGGTGGGACTCAAGCACTACTAATGTGGGAACTATGACCTGGGAAATGTTTAAGACTACTTTCTTTGACAAGTACTTTAGCCGAGCTGTTCGGGCTAGTAAGAAAATGGAGTTTATGCAGTTGCGCCAAACCGGTTTTGTGGCGGACTATATTTGTAACTTCGAGGCCTTATCCCTTTTTGCACCCCGTTTGGTGGAGGATAAAGAAGATAAGATTCATCAATTCATTCAAGGATTGGAGCCAAACCTGTTTAGGGGAGTGAAGATTGCAGGGATCCATAATATAATTTATTATGAGGTGGTTACTAAAGCTTTGGAATTGGAAGATGTTGAGATAACAGTGCAGGGGCAATGCGATCTGCCAAGGAAGTTTATAAGAGAAACTCAGCCACCACCACGCCAGGGCAGAGGTTGGCAGCCACAACAGAACAGGGGACCACAGCAACAATAGAAGGGTGTGAAGAGGCCCTTCAATCCAAATGATGACCAAGGGAAAGGAAAACGACCTCAAGCCCCTTTATGTTCTACCTGTCAGAAGAATCATTATGGAGAATGCAAGCTATACACGGGCCGTTGTTATAGGTGTGACAAGGTTGGCCATGTTGTTAAGGATTGTCCAATGCTACCGGATGCCAATCGTACGAGGGTGGCACCTAGAGTTTTCGCCATGATGGAAGATGATGATGCAGAGCAGCAAATGGTTATAACAGGTATGATTAAGATTTGTGGTAAACCCGCATACACACTTATAGATACCGGTGCTACCCATTCTTTCGTAGCAACTACATTTACATGCAGGTATAATTTACGGACTATTCTAGCCGATAAGTTGTTTAGTGTCATGTTACTGTCGGGAGAATCCTTACATTCTGAACAATTAGTAAAGAGTGAAATTGTAATAGTAGGGGACAAGGAGATTTATGTAGAGTTGATTATAATTGATATGAAAGGATATGAAGTCATTTTGGGTATGGATTGGCTATTCAGACATTATGTCACAATCAACTGTAGAACTGGTCTAGTTGAATTCCGACCCCTGAATGGGGATTGGTATTCTTTTCAAGACATCCCAAAATCAAGTAAGATGCCAATTATATCCTCGTTAGAAACCCAGCAATTACTGAAAAATGGTTGTGTGAGTTATTTAGCTAGCATAATTGATATACGAGTGAAGGATTAGGTAGAACTTCAAGATATTCACATGGTCCGAGAATTTCCTGAGGTATTTTTGGATGACTTGCCCAGGTTATCACCCGATAGAGATATTGAATTTGTAATTGATATGTATCCTGAAGCTTTACCTGTGTCTAAGAATCCCTACCATATGGCACAGGTTGAATTGAAGGAACTAAAGACTCAATTGCAAGAGTTGGTAGACAAAGGATTTATTCGCTCTAGCTGTTCTCCCTGGGGTGCACCTGTTTTGTTTATTAAGAAGAAGGACAGATCCCTTCATATGTGTATTGACTACAGGGAGTTGAACAAACTGACAATCAAAAATAAGTACCCTTTACCCCGAATTGATGATTTATTTGACCAGTTACAAGGGGCCAAAGTGTTTTCGAAAATCGACTTACGTTCGGGCTACTACCAATTGAAGGTTAAGGAGGGAGATATACCAAAGACAGCATTCAGAACCCGATATGGACATTACGAATTTCTTGTGATGTCGTTTGGACTAACGAACGCACCTGCAGCTTTTATGGATTTGATGAATAGGGTGTTCCGTGAATATTTGGACAAGTTTGTGATTGTATTTATAGATGACATTCTTATATAATCACAGATTAAAACTGATCATGCAAAACACTTATAGGTAGTGTTGACAACCTTAAGACAGCAGCAACTATATGTCAAGTTATCCAAATGTGAGTTCTGGTTGGACAAGGTCAACTTTTTGGGTCATGTTATTTCAGCTGAGGGCATATTAGTGGATCTGACAAAATTCAAGCAGTTAAGGATTGGCCTCAACCAAGGAATGTTAGCAAGGTCCGTAGTTTCTTTGGTTTGGCAGGTTATTACAGGAAGTTTATTAAGAGATTTTCTATGATAGCCAAATCCTTAACAAGTTTAACAAAGAAGGACACCAAGTACTCTTGGACTGGAGCCTGTGAAGATAGCTTTCAGACATTAAAACTAAAGTGAACAACAGCCCCTCTTTTGACACTCTCAACTGAAGGAGGAAAGTTCAGTGTTTATTGTGATGCATCCAAAGTTGGTTTGGGGTGTGTCTTAATGTAAGAAGGCAAGGTTGTAGCGTATGCTTCCAGGCAGTTGAAAAGTTATGAGCAGAATTACCCCACCCATGATTTGGAATTAGCCGCTGTTGTTTTTGCATTGAAAATTTGGAGACACTATTTGTATGGCCAGCAGTGTGATGTGTTTTCGACTACAAGAGCCTGAAGTATCTTTTTACCCAAAAGAGCTAAACATGAGGCAGAGGCGTTGGCTGGAATTTGTAAAGGATTATGACTTTGAAATTAAGTACCACCCTGGTAAGGCCAATGCGGTTGCCGACGCATTAAGCAGGATGTCAAAGACGATGCAGCCTGCTGTGTCAGCCATGTCTTTGCCCTTGAGAGTTGAAGTTCAGAAATTTGAGTTGGAGATAGTTCCAGAACTATCGGTCTTGCTTTCGACATTATCTATTCGGCCAACTATTTTGGAGAAGATTAAAGAGGCACAACAGAAGGATTCAAAAAAATGAATAATATAGTGAGTAAGTCGAAGGACACTTCCTCTGAGTTCAATCTTTCTGAGGATGGAATTTTGAAGTTTAGAGATCGATGGTACGTTCCATGTGATGAGGAGATACGTAAGTTGATTTTGGCTGAGGCACACTCGTCACCCTTTTCTGTACATCATGGAAACACCAAGATGTATCGGGACTTAAGGTTACATTATTCGTGGCCAAATCTAAAAAGGGATGTTGCCAAGTATGTGGAGTTATGTTTGATATTGTAACACCCGGTTCTATTAAACCAATTTCTATTCCATTATTTAATAGTAAGCATGTTGTGGAGAAAATTGAGGGAAATATTAATTAGGTTAATGAGTGACTATGTAAGGGCATAGTGGTAAATTGAGAACTTGTAATGGATAACCTATTTAAGGAAAGATGCTTTGTGATTAATGCACTGTAGCCGCCACTATTTCCCCTATTTTTCCTCGGTTTTCAGCTCAAGCAGCAGAGCCCTCTAAGCAATTCCCTCGCCCGATTTTTCCTTCAACCTAGGTACGTTTTCCTCATTTTCTTATGTTTTAGTGGTTAGATGACTGAGAGAGTGCAATGTGAGGATTTCTAGGATGTTGCGAGTGAGAGTAGGTTCGGGTTATTGGTGATAAATGGGAATGCACGAGTAGCAGGGTTTCAAACAAGTTTCCTTAAATTTCTGGTGGAGCTTAGTGAGAGTTTGATTGATGCTCTGTTGTGACTCTAGGTATGTGAGCTTCTAAGACAACTTACAGCCGAGCAATTTCCCGGAGACCAGGTAAGTAGAGTATGCTTATTCCTTCGGGCCTACATTACAAAACAGTAGGGTTGTGCATGCTTGAATATGTTTTTATGTCATGCATCATATTTTGAAAATTATGCAAAAATGAATTTACATGAAATGGCATTGTAAGGAATGAACAGACTGTAACTGTTGTTAAGGGAACTAATCCGCCCCTTAATCAAGAGAGAGGATGTATGACTTTGGGGGAAGTGATCCAAACCCCAATTTCATAAGGGGATCTGAACAGTTGTTAAGAGAACTAATCCGCCCCTTAATAAAGAGAGAGGATGTATGACTTTGGGAGAAGTGATCAAACTCCCAATTTCACAGGGGGATCAGATCAGAAACGAATGCATATGCAACTGAGATGAGAAAGTAGAAACAGCATGTTTAGGAATTTATGTTTCAGCATTCCATTTCATTATTGCTTTACTTACTTAGCATTAGGCTAATAGATGAGTTTTGTGATGTAGGTGAAAAAGCATCAGAAGTTGTATTCTCTGAACATGTTGAGGGTTAGGCTGTTGGGGGAGCACTTTAATGCCACGGATTGGTGATTCTGATGAGGCGGTTTAACTGGTGTCAGTAGATGAGAAGGTTTAATGAACTATGATTCATTTTAAGTTTTGTTGAGTTTTCTAATAACAGAAGCGGTTTTAATGTTTTTTGAATACGTTGGTGAGACTTTTCTGATAATAGCACACTGTTGGTTTTAACGTTAGCTCTTACTGGATTTATGAGTAAATGTAAGGATTTGGGTTAGTTCTGAATGGTTTCAGTGAAGTACTCAAATTCCTTTATGTAGTTAGAGTTGTGTGATATAGCAAAAGAGTAGTTGAAATGTTGCTCTGTTTTCTACCGGTAGATGTTGTCTATCGATAGAAGTTGGGTGTTTTGTCCTGTAATACTCGGTTCTATCAAACCGTTTCTCTGTTCCTTGTAAACAAATGACACAATTTATATGACAATATTATATCTAGGGTTAGTGGATGACTAGGCAAGGGCATAAGAGTAATTAGAAATTCAAAGGTGGATAACGTATTTAAGGGAACTATTAATGAAGTAGCCGCCACTGTTGATTTTATTTCCTCCCCATTCTCTGCTCCTCAGCTTAGCAGAGCGCGATAGGAGACTCCCTTCGACTTCCTCCAGCGATTTCCTCTGAACTTGGTCAGTTTTACTTCTATTTCTTGCTACATTGTATCTATCGTTGGTAGGAGGGGTGATAAATGAGAATTTGAGAAGGCGGTAAGCGAGTGGTGGTTTCAGGTTTAAGTTGAAATCGGGAATGCACAATGGCTAGAGTTCCCAAAACAGTTTCCCTTAGATTTCTGGTGGTTTAGAATGAAGATTAGAGGAAATTTAATGTATGCTCTGTCTATGGTTTTAGGTTTGGTTAATACCCGAAGTAGTTTGCAACCAAGCTTTCTCCAGGAGACCAGGTAAGTAGAGTTTGCATGTGCCTTCGGGCCTACATCACAAAACAGTAGGATTTGTGTGTGCATGAATGAATGTTTCTTTTCAGTTGCCATGCATCATATTTTGAAAGAAAACGAAAATGAATTTACATGAAGTAGCATGGTGATATGTGAACAGATTGTGACAGTATACTTTTAAGGGAATTAATCCGCCCCTTAAATCGCACATATGGATTTATACCCTGGAAAAACTGATCCACCTCCCATTGTATCAGGGATCATCAGTATACTTTTAAGGGAATTAATCCGCCCCTTAAATTGTACATATGGATTTATACCCTAGGGAAACTGATCCACCTCCCATTGTATCAGGAATCATCAGACCAGTGAACGAATGCAACATAACTGAGGAATGAAAGTAGAAACTGCATATTTAGGATCATATTTCAGTATTTCATTTCATTATCGCTTTACTTACTTAGCATTAGGCTAATAGATGAGTTTTTTGATGTAGGTGTTGAGGATACTGCAGGTGAATTTCCTGAGTGCACAGATGATTAGCTGTGGTTGGAGGAGTTCATCCATGTCTCGACTCGGAAGCTGATGAGGCGGGTTAACTGGTGTCAGCAGATGTTGAGGTCTATTTGATAGTGGTTAAGACTGAACATGTTAAGTTTTCACGATAGAATGGTTTTTAATGTTTTGAATCTGTTTTGAGATTTTCTGATAATAGTATTTCTGTGAGATTTTAAATGTTGGTTCATACTAAATTTTAGTAATGCATTGGTTTGGAATGTTTAAGTGAAGTGAGGAAATTTCCTTTCCGTAGTTAGAGTTGTTGTTCTGCTCTCTGTCGGTAGATGGAGTCTATCGGCAGATGTTGAGTTGTTAATCTGTCCTCTGTCGGTATGTGCAGTTCGCCTCACCGGTGGATGTATGGTTGAGTCGATCGGATGAATGAATCATCCGGCTGACGTCATCGGACGATGTGTGTTTAATTTTATCGGAATATGTCTTCAGAAAAGCCATCGGATGATGTAGTTTTATTTTATCGGAAGATGTAGGTTTAAATCTATCGGATGAAGGAAGGCATCTGGCTGACGTCATCGGAAGTTGTAGAGAGCATTTTTGTCGTTTAGTCACCGGTGGATACCGTGAGTAAAACCACCGGAAGATGGAGAGAATATTTTGTCGTTTTATGACCGGAGGACGGCTTCCGTTTCTGTTTTCTGTTTTTAGCCCTTCCGTTGACTTGGTTCAGCGGCAGGTGCGTTTGACTTTCTTCACCTTTAAAGCAACCCGCGGTTTAAACTTTTATTTTCCCTTGGTCAACTATTTCTAATATTCCGCCCAATTATCCAAACACTTTTTATGATTTTGTTCAGCTCTATTTTTGTTTAAATGATTTCCGCTGCAAGCAAAAAAAATATGGTAGTAAGTTTAGTCATGTACGAGGTTTGTGTGACAAACCGGGTTCAGATAACTCGGGGCGTTACAGTGTGGTATCAGAGACATTCAGTTAAACCGTTCAAAAGATTACTCATCAGTGCCAGTCGTTGCATGGGAGCACTCCAACAATTGTAAGTGTTTATGTTAGCCTTAGTACTTAGATGTTTATAAAGATTGTTAACCCTGCGCAGGAATATAGCAAAATGTCCCGACGACCAGGAAGGCCAAGAGTGAAGAGAGAGACACCAACTCCGAAAAGCGCAGAAGATTCTAGTGTAATCGGCCAGTTGACAGATCTAGTGCGACAGCAGGCATAATTAATGCGCCAGCAATCCGATCAACTAGGAGTACTGTTGAACCGAGAGGTGCAAGGAAGTGCCAACTCGGGTCCTAGCAATGAGCATTCCGGGGATAGATTCTGGAGACTAAGACCACCCACGTTTGATGGTCAGTCATCTGATCCTGTTGTGGCTGAAGGGTGGCTTAGGAAGATAGAGAGTATGTTTAGGTGCGCCAGCATAGGAGAAGGAGATAAGGTCACATTAGCAACATTTCACTTGGCGGGCGAAGCTCAACTCTGGTGGGAAACAGTTGAAACCACCACTGACATTCTGACTATGACTTGGTCACAATTTAAGGACGCCTTCTATGAGAAATATTTTAACAGCACGGTCCAGACCGCAAAGAAGTTGAAGTTTCTGAATTTGAAGCAGACAGGGTCGGTGGCAGAGTACAGTAGGCAATTTGAGTCCTTGTCCAGGTTTGCTGGACATTTTGCTCATAAGGACGAGGATAAGGTGTTCAAGTTCGTGCATGGACTGAAGCCGGAGATTTATCGAGGAGTCAAATTCTGTTGCATTAAAGGTTTAATGTTCAGTGAAGTTGTGTCCACTGCTCTGGAAGTGGAAGAGGCTGAAAGGAAGTGTGCTGGACTAAAGGAGGCCCCGCAAAGGTTTAACCAGCCACACCAGCAAAGGGGAACGAAGAGGCCAAGTGAAGGCCAAAGTAGCCAGGGAGCAGGAAGGAAAGTGCAGGATGTCAAGAATTTTCCCCAATGTCCAACATGTTTGAAGAATCACCTGGGGGAATGTAGGTGGACCTCCAGAAGGTGTTTCAACTGTGAGGAGGTTGGACACTCATTCAAGGACTGCACTAAGCCCAGAGTCCTTCGATGCTTCAACTGTAACAAGCCGGGACACACTGTTAGAGACTGCCCAACGTCGAAGAGTGGCCCTGCTAGGATAAAGCCTAGAGTATTCTCCATGATAGAGTCAGGAGAAGAGGACCAGCCTGCTGTGGTGTCAGGTACTATATTGATTAACTTTGTACCTGCTTTTACTTTGATAGATTCGGGTGCAACGCATTCTTTTATAGCCTCTGCATTTGCTGATAAGTTAGATGTAAGGTTTACTCCTTCTGAGCACGTGTACAACGTAGTATTACCTTCTGGTGAGCACATGCACTCCAGTCAAATGATGCTTGATAGTGTGGTGTTAGTAGGGAACATGAATTTGCCTGCTGATCTTATTGTTATGGACATAATGGGATTTGATGTGATCCTAGGAATGTATTGGTTGTTTAAGCATTATGCCAGTATAGATTGTAGAACTGGAATAGTTAGCTTTCAACCCCCTGGTAAGTTGACACATTGTGACGACCCCAATCCGATAAGGGCCGCCACGGACTTGCCGTGACGTAATCATTACCTAAGCCCTCGTATTTTCACCTTAAACTTTTTCATTTCTACTTTAAACATTTCCCAAAACCCTTAAATAAACTAACCATAACTTAACCTTGACTTTAAACTCTCAAACCACTCCTAACATTTCGACTTCTAAACCATTAAATCGAAGTCTCGGATCATTGAAATCCCTTAAAACCACTCATTCATCAATCATCAAAACAGAACACTAATCTAACCTACAATTTCTAATAAATTCGAGAAATCGAACTGCGTGGATCGCTCTAAAAATCGAGCGTATCCTTACCTGTTTTAAAACAACCAAACAGTTTAAAATACCCAAACAGTTCCAGTATATTCTCCAAAATAAAGACTTCACATTCTAAACAATCTACATTTACATCAAACTCAACCCTTCATACATTTTTCTATCAAAACCAATCAATCCACATACTTAAACATTTTCATTCTCTTTCTTAATCAAAACGAATCGAATCCTCAAAACAAACATTAATAATAAAAGTAGAATCTCTTTAAAGCATCACCAAAACGAACACGTCACCAAAACATTCAAAGCGACTCAATTCCAAGCCTACATCCTATTTACGATTCCTAAACATCAAACTTCTCTACATATTCTAAAATCCCTCACGTTTTTAACATTAAAACAAGTTTACATCAATTACCCAAAATTGCCCGGAGCACAACCGTGGTCATCGAACCTTGCCAAAACACACCCCGTCGCCACGAGCACCATCCATCAACCGCCTACTCTTTGTCATCGAGTTCACACCTGTCACCTACATCATTCAACATATACGTTAAGCCTAATGCTTAGTAAAGGGATGCTCTATAATGACGAATGCATGAATGCATGACTTTTCATTTAACATGTTCATTTACTTGTTCTTATTCTTTTTCTTTTCTTTTCGTTGACATGGATTAAGGTGGGCATCGTGCCAGGGAAGTAGGCCAAGTGCGTGTACATAGTCCTTTCGGCCGTATTCATGATCCAACTCGTGGATAGTGACAATAGTTTTGTTGTTTTTGGCCATACAGTCCCACCCACACTTAATCGTTACATTTTCCTTTACATAATCATACATGGAGACATTTCATATGACATTTGAACAAAACATGATGCATGAGGGACTTACATATAACATATCATCAAGACATATCATCAAACAATTCATAGGCATACATAGACATGCTTTAATCACTACGAACCTAACAAACAACAATTAACTAATAATCCTAGGCTACCCGACACTTCAAGACCCCACAATCAGAAAATCATCATCCAAATAGAAAAACCTAGCGTTGACACGATGTAGGGCCTTAAGGGCCGGAAACCTAACATCCACTTACCTGGCATCCTAGCTTTGCCGAGCACCGTCCTTGAAGAGTTTGGATCACCTAAGACATTTCATAGTACGTCGTTAGTATTAATCTAAATCATAATTTCAAAGCTAAACGAAATCCCGAGTTAAGACAATTTCTTCTAAAACTCTAACTCATTTCGTTCGGGCATAACTAAACTCTTATTTTCTTAAAAACATCTTAAACTACTATTTTTAGACTAATCTAATTAAAACCTAATTAAATGGGCCACTAATTTGGGTTCGGTAAAAACCGACCCGAAACTCAAACGCGCATAACTTTTGCGTCGGTTATCGGAATCGAACAATTCCAGCGGCCACGTACTCCTCTAATAACCTATTTTAATCTGCCAAAAGGAATTTTAAAACAAATGACCGGAACTAGGTCAATTTAGGCAAAACCCGAAACTGCCCTTATTCCCGAAATTTCACTTTTTGATTTTTCGTCAAATTCCATCAATTTCTTCACCAATCTATCCTCCTAACATCCAATTAACATAAACTAACCTAAAATTGAAGTTTCCATTTAAGAAAACCGAATTGCCCTAATCGGCATCCACTGATTTTCGCCCAAATTGGGCATTCCACGGCCAAGCATTAATAGCCGGCCCTAGGGTTGGCAAACCCACGCCGGAAGTGATACAATTTGGCCGGCGATCAGAGCTCAATCGAGCTCAACGATCCACGGCCACCAATAGCACGAAAACAGGGCACGGAGGAGGCATACCGTTCGGTTCGTGCGCGAGGATGGTCGGAGCTTGCACACCGTCACCGTCTGGTCGGAGAGGGCCGGAGAACGCCGGCGTTCGTCGTTCGTCGGAGGGTCGCGCTCCCTTCTCTCTCTCGGCGTCGGGCTCGGGTTCGTCGAGATCAACTGAATGGTTTAACCATTCAGTTGATTTTAATTATTAATAATAATAATAATAATAATATAATAATAATAATAATAATCCTTTATTAATTCTATGCTTAATTCTTTAATTAGTCTATCAATTCGGTTTTTCCGCAATTTTCTTATTTCTCCAAATATTCCAATTTAATATTAGAGTTCTAACAAAACTCACCGTTCACAAAACGGACTTATTTTGCTATTTACGAAAATAACCTAAGAAATTAGAAAATCCTAAGATCCGAAAATCCGGGCGTTACACACATACCTTTCAAGCTTCAAAGAAGAGTAAGGAAATGTTTGTGATGACTACTATTAACACTAGACCTTCCCTGTGTGGAGAATATTTGTGCTTTTTGGCCTGTTTTTAGACACACAACTAGTAGAAAAATCGAACCCCAAGAATGTTTTAGTTGTCCAAGATTTTCCAGAAGTGTTTCTAGATGACCTTCCTGGCTTGTCACCAGATAGGGAAATGGAATTTGTTGTAGATATTTACCCTGCAGCCGAGCCTGTGTCTAAAAATCCATATAGGTTAGCTCCAACTGAACTTAAGAAATTAAAGAAACAATAGGAGGATCTATTGGAAAAAGGGTTCATACGCCCAAGCTTTTCACCGTGGGGTGCACCTGTCCTTTTTGTCAAGAAGAAAGATGGATCAATGCGTATGTGCATTGATTATAGAGAATTGAATAAGTTAACTGTCAAAAACAAATACCCTTTGCCGAGAATTGATGACTTATTTGACCAGCTTAGGGGCGCAAGAGTTTTCTCTAAGATTGACCTTAGGTACGGTTATTATCAGCTGAAGGTAAAATCTGAAGATATCCCAAAGACTACCTTTCGCACAAGGTATGGACATTATGCGTTTTTGGTTATGTCTTTTGGTTTGACAAATGCACCAGCAGCCTTCATGGATCTCATGAATAGGGTATTTCATGAGTTTTTGGACAAGTTTGTCATAGTATTCATAGACGATATTCTGATCTATTCTAGAACTAAGGATGAGCATGCAAGGCATTTGAGTTTGGTGTTAGGGGTACTTAGACAGCATCAGCTTTATGTTAAGTTTTCCAAGTGTGAGTTTTGGTTGGACATAGTTCACTTTCTTGGTCATGTGATCTCTGGAGATGGAATATCTGTCGATCCAGCCAAGGTTCAAGCAGTTAAGGAGTGACCCCAACCAAAGAATGCTACAGATATTCGAAGTTTCCTCGGGTTAGCAGGATATTACAGAAAATTTATTGAAGGGTTTTCAAGGATTGCAACACCCCTCACTCGGTTAACTAGGAAAAATATCAAGTACGCTTGGACTGAGGAGTGTGAATCCAGTTTCCAGACCTTGAAAAGTAGACTTACCAATGCCCCTATATTGACCCTACCCGATGAGAGTGGAAAGTTTAGCATTTACTGTGATGCTTCCAGGATTGGTCTTGGGTGTGTGTTAATGCAAGATGGAAAGGTTATAGCTTATGCTCTAGGCAGTTAAAAATGCATGAAAAGAACTACCCTACCCATGACTTAGAATTAGCTGCAGTTGTATTTGCACTTAAAATTTGGAGGCACTACTTGTATGGACAATCTTGTGAGATATTTTCAGATCATAAGAGCCTGAAGTATATTTTCACAGAGAAGGAACTAAACATGAGGCAACGACGATGGTTGGAATTTGGTAAGGACTATGATTTCGAGATTAAATATCATCCCGGCAAGGCAAATGTTGTGGCAGATGCCTGAGTAGAGTAACAACATCAACCCCACCTATGATTTTCAGTATGCCATTAGCTTTAGAGTCAGAATTCCAAAAATTTAACCTAGAAGCAGTAACCAGTATATCAGCTATACTATTAGCCATAACCTTAAGGCCTACCATTTTAGAGAAAATAAAGGAAGCTCAGACGAATGATGATGAGTGTAACAAGTATAAGTCAAGTATGAATTCTACGGACAATTCAGATTTTAACCATTCTACTAACGGGATCCTCAAGTTTAGAAATAGGTGGTTTGTTCCAGCCATTAAGGAGCTCCGTGATGAGATTCTTTCTGAAGCACACTCTTCCAAGTTCTCAGTTCACCCTGGAAGTACAAAGATGTACAGAGACCTTAAGCAACACTACTGGTGGCCTAGTATGAAACGAAGCGTGGCAAAATATGTAGGATCATGTTTGTGTTGTCAACAGATTAAAGCCGAGCATCAGAGACCCTCAGGAACATTGCAACCTTTACCAGTTCCTGAATGGAAATGGGAACAAATAACAATGGATTTTGTCGTTGGATTACCTAGGACAGCAAAGGGACATGATGCAATTTGGATTATAGTTGACCGTCTAACCAAATCTGCTCAGTTTCTGCCAATTAAGATAACTTACTCAATGGATCAGCTTGCTGAATTGTATATGCAAGAGATTGTCAGATTGCATGGAGTTCCAAGTTCAATAGTTTCAGACCGAGACTCCAGATTTACATCTAAGTTTTGGAAAGGTTTGCACAAGGCTATGGGAACACGGCTTAATTTTAGCACAGCTTTCCACCCTCAAACAGATGGACAATCCGAAAGAACCATTCAGACATTGGAAGATATGCTCCGAGCATGCATATTGGATTTTCAAGGATCGTGGAGTAAATATTTACCATTGGTTGAGTTCTCTTACAATAACAGTTTTCAAGCAACAATAGGCATGGCGCCATACGAAGCATTATATGGACGAAAATACAGATCTCCTTTGTACTGGGATGAAATTGGAGAAGCACAGTTGCTTGGTCCTGACATTGTGCAACAGACTGTGGAGAAGGTTGCCCTCATCCGACAGAGAATTCTGACAGCTCAAAGCCACCAGAAGAGTTATGCTGATAAAGACGAAGAGAATTAGAGTTTGAAGTAGGTGATGAAGTTTTTCTTAAGGTGTCACCATTCAAAAGAGTTGTGAGATTTGGGAAGAGAGGAAAGTTGAACCCTAGATACATTGGACCATTCTCGATCTTGAGAAGGATTGAGAAGACAACCTACCAGTTAAAGCTACCAACCTCTATGGAAGGAATCCATGATGTGTTTCATATCTCCATGCTTAAGAAGTGTGTTCGGGATCCATATCAGATTGTGGAACAGCGGGACATCGAGGTTCTTCCTACTCTTGCATATGAGGAGAAACCTGTAAGGATCTTGGATTATGCAACGAAGGTATTGCGCAACAAGGAAGTTCCACTTGTGAAAGTCTTATGGCACAATCAGAACATAGAGGAGACACTTGGGAGTGCCAGCAAGACATGATGGACCAATATCCAGAATTATTCAGGTACTGAATTTTGAGGACAAAATTCTTTTAAGGAGGGTAGATTGTAATACTCGGTTCTATCAAACCGTTTTCTCTGTTCCTTTTAAACAAATGACACAATTTATATGACAATATTATATGTAGGTTAGTGGATGACTAGACAGGGGTATAAGAGTAATTAGAAATTCAAAGGTAGATAACGTATTTAAGGGAACTATTAATGAAGTAGCCGCCACTGTTGATTTTATTTCCTCCCCATTCTCAGCTCCTCAGCTTAGCAGAGCACGATAGGAGACTCCCTTCGACTTCCTCCAGCGATTTCCTCCAAACTTGGTGAGTTTTACTTATATTTCTTGCTACATTGTATCTATCGTTGGTAGGAGGGGTGATAAATGAGGATTTGAGAAGGCGGTAAGCGAGTGGTGGTTTTGGTTTAAGTTGAAATCGGGAATGCACAAAGGCTAGAGCTCCCAAAACAGTTTCCCTTAGATTTCTGGTGGTTTAGAATGAAGATTAGAGGAAATTAATGTATGCTCTGTCTATGGTTTTAGGTTTGGTTAATACCTGAAGTAGTTTGCAACCAAGCTTTCTCCAGGAGACTAGGTAAGTAGAGTTTGCATGTGCCTTCGGGCCTACATCACAAAACAGTAGGATTTGTGTGTGCATGAATGAATGTTTCTTTTCAGTTGCATGTATCATATTTGAAAGAAAACGAAAATGAATTTACATGAAGTAGCATGGTGAGATGTGAACAGATTGTGACAGTATACTTTTAAGGGAATTAATCTGCCCCTTAAATCGTACATATGAATTTATACCCTGGGAAAACTGATCCACCTCCCATTGTATCAGGGATCATCAGTATACTTTTAAGGGAATTAATCCGCCCCTTAAATCGTACATATGGATTTATACCCTGGGAAAACTGATCCACCTCCCATTGTATCAGGGATCATCAGACCAGTGAACGAATGCAACATAACTGAGGAATGAAAGTAGAAACTGCATATTTAGGATCATATTTCAGTATTTCATTTCATTATCGCTTTACTTACTTAGCATTAGGCTAATAGATGAGTTTTTTGATGTAGGTGTTGAGGATACTGCAGGTGAATTTCCTGAGTGCACAGATGATTAGCTGTGGTTGGAGGAGTTCATCCATGTCTCGACTCGGAAGCTGATGAGGCGGGTTAACTGGTGTCAGCAGATGTTGAGGTCTATTTGATAGTGGTTAAGACTGAACATGTTAAGTTTTCACGATAGAATGGTTTTTAATATTTTGAATCTGTTTTGAGATTTTCTGATAATAGTATTTCTGTGAGATTTTAAATGTTGGTTCATACTAAATTTTAGTAATGCATTGGTTTGGAATGTTTAAGTGAAGTGAGGAAATTTCCTTTCCGTAGTTAGAGTTGTTGTTCTGCTCTCTGTCGGTAGATGGAGTCTATCGGCAGATGTTGAGTTGTTAATCTGTCCTCTGTCGGTATGTGCAGTTCGCCTCACCGGTGGATGTATGGTTGAGTCGATCGGATGAATGAATCATCCGGCTGACGTCATCGGACGATGTGTGTTTAATTTTATCGGAAGATGTCTTCAGAAAAGCCATCGGATGATGTAGTTTTATTTTATCGGAAGATGTAGGTTTAAATCTATCGGATGAAGGAAGGCATCTGGCTGACGTCATCGGAAGTTGTAGAGAGCATTTTTGTCGTTTAGTCACCGGTGGATACCGTGAGTAAAACCACCGGAAGATGGAGAGAATATTTTGTCGTTTTATGACCGGAGGACGGCTTCCGTTTCTGTTTCTGTTTTTAGCCCTTCCGTTGACTTGGTTCAGCGGCAGGTGCGTTTGACTTTCTTCACCTTTAAAGCAACCCGCGGTTTAAACTTTTATCTTCCCTTGGTCAACTATTTCTAATATTCCGCCCGATTATCCAAACACTTTTTATGATTTTGTTCAGCTCTATTTTGTTTAAATGATTTCCGCTGCAAGCAAAAAAATATGGTAGAAAGTTTAGTCATGTACGAGGTTTGTGTGACAAACCGGGTTCAGATAACTCCGGGCGTTACATGTCCATCGGCGGATGTTGGAGGATTGAATCATCCGACTGATGTCACCGGAAGATGTCTTCAGTAGAAGTTTTGTCGTTTAGTGATCGGTGGATGTCGGGTATAACCTATCGGATGATGTAGTAGAAGTTTTGTCGTTTTGTGATCGGTATACACAGTTTTGTTCTTTTGGAAGACGTGAGTAAAAGATTTGTCGTCTAGTGATCGGCAGAGGCTGGATGAACGAATTATCTGGTTGACGTCATCGGTAGATGCGAGTAGCAAAACTTGTCATTTTGCGATCAGCAGAGGTTGGATGAACGATTCATCCGGCTGACGTCATCAGTGGAAATCTTCGGTTTTGTTTCTGCCCTTTTCGTTGACTCGTTCAGCGGATGATGTGTTTAACTTTTATGAACTTTAAGTATTTCACGCGTAAGCCTTCATCTCTTCCGGCTGAATTCTTTTCTTAATATTTTTAACTTATTATTCGAACACTGTTTTATAGTTTTGCTTAACTTTGCTTTGCTCAAAGATTTGCCGCTGCAAGTTTTTGTGTTTTAGCAAACGTTCAAATTTGACTTTGGAGCGAAGTTTTAAATTTGGTCCGAAATTTCCTAGTTATGTTCGGGTTTATGAGTAACGAACTGAATTTAGAAAAAAAAAAAATCGGGGCCTTACACACAGGCTGCGCATAGAGAAAGCAACGTGCACGCAGGACATGCACGAATAGAGTGTGTGCGTGAACAAGCATGCGATAGGGGCGCAGCCTGCCTCGAGCAGCCATCTGTGCACAAACTTTCCAAGTTTGGTTTTCTTCAACTTTTTGTGTTTTCATATTTTGTATTTTGATACTTATTAGGGTTTACTATATTTTTAGGAATATTTTGGACTATTTATTATTATTTTAAAGTTTATTTTTATATATTTAAACACAGTGCTTGTAACTTTTTGGAGCAATTATGATGAATGATATTTAATTAAAGCTTATGCTTTTTGAGTGATTTTTTAAGAATTTTCTCTTTAGTTCTTTGTGATGAAGTAAACCTTCTTCAAGCCAAGTTGAGAGATCAACTTTATAGTGTTAGTTCAACCAACTAGGTTGGGTTGGGTCAAACTCATTGTTTGATAACTTTAATTCTATCAATAAGATTTGACTAGGATCAAATTCTTCATACTTGATTCAAGGCGTTCCTGAGTTTTTATTCTGCGTTGTTGAAGGGTCTCAGGTTCTCAATACATGTGGTTCTCATAATGAGATCAATTAAACTCAAATATTCTTAAATTAATACTTACTAAACAATATATAATATATTAAACCATATTTTTTTTATGGAAATTACAGATTTATCTTGTAGCAAATCTTATTCTCCCGTAAACTCCCTGCTTTAAGGAAAAGGTCTTTCTAACCTCCAGCGAGCCTATCACCGTCTCAACGTAATGAAAAACATATAAATCACCATTTTTTTTTTTTTT
>CM039514.1:30452758-30667890 GCA_022432975.1 Begonia masoniana
CCGATGGAGAGAATTAACTATCCCATCCACTGTTCAAATTGAAGAAACCCGAGAGAAGTTAAGTGTTATTTATCCAAACCACTGTTCAAATTTATGAAACCCAAGAGGAAAAATACTAGTCTTTGACTGTTGATAGATACGGATTTAATGTCTGAGTCTATTCTCTCACGATTGATGAACGAATGAAATGGGAAAAGAATCGATAAATGAAAAATAAAAATTGTATGAGAATAGACGAGGGTAATAGGCAAGTCCAATTATAAGAAGAAACGTAAAAGTTTAATTTTTCGGGACTTTTAGAATTTAGGTATATAGAAATTTGGGACGTTACATGGGCCGAGTAGCCCATTTGATCTCTTATGTGGAATTCGTGTCAAGGTGGAGTTTGTTAGAATTTGGCGTGACCTGAATTCTAGTTGGGCCGGGTCAGGCTCGTATATCAATATTAGGGTTTTACGTTTTCTATATATATTGATGCTTGAGTCGCAAAACTCATTGTATTAAATTTGATATTAGTGATTCTCTATCTGTCCGTGGTTTTTTCCTTTTCTAGGGTTTCCACGTAAAATTCGGTGTCCATTATTTTCTTGTTTTTCTTTTTCGATTTCTCGATCGTTCGCTACAAGTGGATTATGACATTTAATCCTAACACTAACCACTTATGATGCAATTTCGGACCTATGACAGATGCATGCGGAAGACTAAATGTGATCACACGAAAATTGTGTTCAAAGGAACACTCCCAAATACAACAGAGGCGTAATGAACAAAAATAGAAAAAGAAAGCAACATAATGTGCAATTCCAAGCATGGGAATTCCGAAGCTAGCAACACGTAAAGTAAACACAGAGAGGAACGAAAACACAAACAATGCTCTCGGTCAACAAATCTGAAGAGTCTCACAAAACAGAGCAGAATTACATAAAAATAGAAAACAAAATATGGAGGCGGGTGAAGGAATTTACTGATTGGGTGTGATTGAAACAATCAAAATTACTTCAGAGGAACTTCGTTTGGATTGGAGGGGTCCTTTCCGGCCTGTAGTCGACAGATTTGTGCTACGTCAGAAAACTAACTCGCGTACAAAGTAATTCTAGAACAGGATGAAAAGTCCCTTTCAACTCGCCGCTTCTCCCTCAAAAACGGCTGACGGAATGAATGGAAGATGATGAGGGAATGAAGAAACCCGAGGTTGACTAAGAAGTTGTCATATGTTCTGCTTTTTGGTACATGTCTTCCCGTGGAAAGACAATAGCTTTTGGGGTCGGTTTTGTAACACCCGATTTTACGAGTTTTTGGATTTTGTTGCACAATGACATTTTTGTTAATGAGTGAAATAAGTTTGTTTTGTGAATGAGGAGTTTTAGATTAATATAAATTTTAGGAGAAATATGAGAATTTCAAAAATCCAAATCGGTAGTGTAACGATCAAGTTTCCGTTTTTAATCCTATAACGGTTTAATTCGTAAAAATAGTAAATTAAATCCGTTTGACAAACAGAAAATTTTATTAGAGCCCTAGTAATAAATGAGAATTATTTGTGAAATAAGGAAATTTCGAGATGTAACGACCCCTTATCCCAGTAAGATATTGTCTGCTCTGGGGATTGGGCCGTAGCCCAATATCCTCCCCTCATGGCTGTGTTTGGCGAGGACTTCCCAATCGGTCACCCAACCTGGTACTACTCTCGCCGAAGCACTTTTAACTTTGGAGTTCTTATGGGATCCGTTGCCAATTGTGCTCCAAAACGCGTCTTACTATCTTGGGAGGGTCTCTTTACATATGTTTCATTTCTATATACTTCCCCAAGCGATGTGGGATTGTGACGACCCCCCTTTCTACGACTGAACCCTCCGGCCCAAGTTCAACCTGGGATCCGCAGAGTTTTAACCCATCACGTCACCTTCCGGCCCAAGTCCCACTCAGGATTCGCAGAACACTGGGTGGTTCCTCCTCATATGTGTCCATTTGGGTCATCACAATCACCCCCCCTCGGGGGCCCAACGTCCCCATTGGCCACATTTCCGGTTGGGTACAGGCTCTGATACCATTTGTAACTGACCTCTTATCCTAGTAAGATATTGTCCGCTCTGGGGATTGGGTCGTAGCCCAATATCCTTCCCTCACGACTTTGTTTGGCGAGGACTTCCCAGTCGCTCACCCAACCTGGTACTACTCTCGCCGAAGTACTTTTAACTTCGGAGTTCTTATGGGATCCGTTGCCAAATGTGCTCCAAAACGCATCTTACTATATTGAGAGGCTCTCTTTACATATGTTTCATTTCCATATACTTTCCCAATCGATGTGAGATTGTGACAACCTCCCTTTCTACGACCTCCGGCCCAAGTCCAACCCGGGATCCAGGGAGTTTTAACCCATCACGTCATCCTTCGGCCCAAGTCCCACTCAGGATTCACGGAGCACTGGGTGGTTCCTCCTCATACGTGTCCATTCAGGTCATCACAGGAGAAACCGAACCGATAGTCAAACATTGAGATAAACGAAAAATAAAGAGGAGGAGCAAACTTGTCATTTGACAAGTCAAATTAATTAAAATCACACAATCCCTTCTTCTTCCAACACTTAACGTAATTTTCATCCTCTCCATAGTGCTATGGCGATTCTTGCTTCTCCAGACGGCGATCTTCACTTCAACGTCGGTGATTTCTCCTCCAATCGTTAGTTTCCTTCACGTTTCTTCTCCAAAATCACTTCCTAGGTAAGATTCTAGCGTTTCGTGGCATTAGTTTCCAACTTTAAGGTTGTTAAATGGTTAGGGTTTCGTTAGATTTTCGTCAAAGTAGTCGGGTTATTTTAGAAAAGGTTAGGTATTACCTTATCTATAATTATTGAGCGTAGTTAGCCAAAATAATGGGTGTATTTGGTGTTTTGGTTAAAAATCGGGTATTTGGAGTTTTAGAAAACTCCATTAATGGAGGTTTATGATTTGCGAGCGTAAGTTGCTCGACGAAATGCCTGAGAGAAGTTAATTAGAGTTTTAGAAATTTTTTTTTAGTTAGGAGTTTCGTTAGTTTTCAAAATCTCATTATTTAGGCCCGATTTTAACAAAGGACGTTGTGAAATGTTCTAGGTGACAAAGCTCAAAACAAGGAGCTCGGTGTGCAAAGGACCCGATGTAAGTTCTCGTCACTTACTGTGGCCGATTGGCCTACACCATATGTCGAGTTTTGTAGGTTAAGGATTATTGATGCATTGGATGTTTATATGTTTTGGTTGGGTAGTTTAGGTTTAATTTGTTTTATAGGAAATGCTTGTATGGTTTTGATGGTATCCGTGCTTTTTTATATTTGTGTTGCGTATTGAATTGTGATGCATCACGGTTTATAAACGTCATGAAAATAGATTTATGCATTGATTTCATAAAAATGGAAAGGTAAAGAAAATGCTAGCAAAGTATCATAGTAAACAACGCTTGGTCATTATCGGGGAAAGGTTCAGACCTGGAGTTCCGTGGTAAACGGGTCTCCCTCCTTTCAGATGGTGTGGGCTATCTACCCACTTGATGTGCTCTATCCATCTGACTGAGAAAGGTCGCGATAACCAAAGACTGACACGTACTGAAAAATGAAATGACATGGACGATCTTCATGAAAATTGCATATATATGTTCATGCATAGACATTTATGTAGAATTTACTGAGATTTATTCTCATAGGCATCTTTATGGTGTAGGTCACCTCGAGCAAGGTGAGGACGATGTCCCTCTACCCGACGAGTATGCAGATTGAAGGGGGGGTGCCCGTAAGTGTGCACTGGCACAATCGGTGCAAACTTGATCTGTGGGAGCTATAGGTTGAGTATTTTGTAGTTTTTGGGTTTAAATGGGCTGATGGGTGATTAGATAGGACAATGTACAGATAAATCATTCTAGGGTGCTTGGTATCTGGATAATTTTATGGATGGATGTTTATTTTGGATAGTTTGTGAACAAGTGTATAGGATGCCCATTTTGATGATTTGTTGCTTCTGGTATGTATGGATGGATATTGATGAATACCTGATGTTTTGATGAAATTGATCTGATTTTGAAGCTTAGAATGGATTTTGGGTGATTTAGAGTTGGTTGGTCGATTTGAGATGAATATGTCGTTTTGTGTTGGGATTTGATGAATTTAGGTTGGAGGTTTGGTTTATGGATATGTGTTTTTGGTTGAAATGTTGGTAAATATTTTGAGGATGATTATTGAAATGTGTATTAGGTGATTAATGGCGGAAAAATGGCTCGGAGTGGCGTGCAGGGCGCGCAACTAGCGCGCACAGGCGGTGCGAGATGGGCTCGCTGGTTCGCGCTGCCCTGCGCCAGTCGATCGATTGGCGCATGATGGCCAGTCGATCAGCCAATGTTCTGGAAAAATAGGCGCAACCCGAGAGCTAGCCGATCGATCGGCCAACAGTGCCCACGATCTGGTGAAAAACCACAGAGTTCGTCGATTGATTAGCGCCCTCAGCCGATCGATCGGCCCTCGCTAGCATTGTGCGCTGGCGCTGTGCGCTGGGCACAGGCGTTGGGTGCTGGCGTTAGACATTGGCGGGATGGCACGCGGTTAGCACACGGTGGTAGTGCGATGCGCTCGCGGTACGGGCACGAGGGGCGCACGTCGTGGCCGTGCGGTGCGCGCGAGGCGTGTGCACAGGGCGGGCGAGGCGTGCGCGCAGGGCGCGCGTGCCGAGTGCAGGGCGTGCCCCATGCATGCCAATTTATATGTTTTGGTATATGAAGCCTCTTTTGATGATTCCTGACCTTAGACGAGTCATTTTGGGTACGTTTTAAGTTAGACCCAAAACGTCGATAGATATGGATTATATGCCCGAGTCCGTTCTCTAACGAATGACGATTGAATGTAAAGGAATTGAAAAGAAAAATGAAAAAAATTATCGAGAACGGGCGAGGGTAATATGTATGCACGTCACGGCACAGGTCGTGGGGCCCTGGCATGGGGTCGGGGTTGTCACAACAATTGGTATCAGAACTCCCGTGTTTTAAAATCGGTTCTGTAGACTGCTCGACTGCGCAAGCTACTACACGGACATGCTTCTTCAACTGTAAGTACGTTATATGCTTTCTTCTTTTCGATTTCTTAGAGATATTGTCTTTAAATTGTATAGGTTAACAAAATGGTGCGTAGAGGAAATGATAGAGATGAACGAGACGATACGATAGACCAGATAAGAGAGTTCATTGCCCAACAATCCCAACACTTAGATGACAGGCACAACACATGGAAAGACAATCCCAATAGCGGGACACCTTGATAAACTGAGAAGGCCTTAGAGCTCAGATGGTGGTGGCTCTTAATAAAAACCATGGAATAGAGAGGTTTCAAAAGTTACGACCTCCGATATTCAATTGACAATCTTCGGACCCCTTTATTGCCGAGGAGTGGGTTCGAACCATGGAAGATATGCTGGAGTATGGTAAGATTGAGGATGGGGACAAGGTTATGTGTGCTACCTTCCACTTGGCATCTGATGCCCGGTTCTGGTGGGACTCAATTAAGGCAGCCACCAACGTAACAGTGATGAGTTGGGAATGGTTTAGAACTATGTTTTTCGAAAAGTATTTCAGTCGTAAGGTACGGGAGGCTAAGATGATGGAGTTCTTGCAATTACGGCAGACTAGTTCGGTTGCCAAATATGTTAGAAGGTTTGAGGCTCTATCCCGGTTCGCACCACACCAGGTGAGTGATAACGAGGACAAGGTGCGTAAATTTATGCAAGGGATAGATCCGGACATCTGTAAGAGCGTCATCATATCGGGAGTGTGGAATGTGCCGTACGCAGAGATCGTGGCTAGGGCTTTGGAGTTCAAAGCAGCGGAGCAAACTTGTGTCAGACCGAGGGAGCCTGCTACAAGGTTCTTTCAGGAAATACAACCTCGACCTCAGAACAAAGGATGACAGCAAAAAGGGCAACAACAACAACCACAAAGAGGCATTAAGAGGCCTTACGATGGGAAAGGCGACCAAGGCATAAGGAAACAAGTACAATGAGCTGCTCAAAAGCTTCTATGTCCTAAATGCCAGAAGGAACACTATGGCGCTTGTAGAATGGGCACAGACAGATGTTATAGATGTGGGGAGGTAGGCCATTATGCTCAGAATTGTCCAAGGGCGGCTACCGATGAAAAGAGAGTGGCCCCGAGAATATTAGCCTTTATTGAGCAGGGGGATGTTATTGACGAGGCCTAGCATTGCGTAATAGCAGGTACTATCTTAGTCACTGGTGTGGCAGTAGTTTCATTGATAGACACGGGAGCTACACATTCCTTTATTTCAACTACTTGTGTGTCTAGACTGAAGTTAGTGCCTGAATTAGCAGAGTGAGAATATAGAGTAATGTTGCCTTCGAGAGAGTATATGCAGTCGGATCATATTTTCCAGAGCAATGTTGTTTCAGTAGGGAATAACACCCTTTATGCCCGTCTGATAGTAATGGGCATAGAGTGGTATGATCTGATTTTGGAGATGGACTGGCTGTCTCGCCACTTCGCAACTATCGACTGCAGATCTGGGGTGGTGACTTTCTGACCCCCGAACAAAGAGAAGTTTATCTTTCAAGCAATGAATAGGTTAAGTGGACTGCCAACTTCCTATTCTATGAAGGTCAGTGAGCAGTTTAAAGATGGATGCCCAGTCTACTTGGCTACGGTGGTTAATACTCAATTGCTAAATGGAGTGAAGCCAAGTGACCTTCTAATAGTTAAAGAATTTGCAGAGATCTTTCGTGATGATCTTCCGGGATTGTCGCTGGATAGAGAGATTGAGTTTGTGATTGATGTTTATCCAAGTTCAGAACATGTATCTAAAAACCCGTACAGATTGGCGCCCGTCAAGCTAAAAGAGTTAAAGTCTTAGCTAGAAGAATTGTTAGATAGGGGGTTCATTCGACCTAGCTTTCTCGAGTGGGGTGTGCCAGTTTTGTTCGTTAAGAAGAAAGATTGAACTCTCCGGATGTGTATTGATTACCGAGAGTTGAATAAGTTGACGGTGAAGAATAATTATCTGTTGCCACGTATAGATGACTTGTTTGACCAATTGCAAGGTGCCCGAGTATTCTCAAGGATTGACTTACACTCGGGTTATCATCAATTGAGAGTTCGAAGAGAAGATGTTCAAAAGATAGCCTTTCGTACGAGGTATGGGCACTACGAGTTTTTAGTAATGTCTTTTGGACTTACCAATGCCCCGACAGCTTTTATGGACCTGATGAATGAGGTATTTAAGGAGTATTTAGACAAGTTTGTTGTCATTTTCATTGATGACATCTTGGTCTATTCAAAGACAAAGGAGGAACATGAAGAACAACTGTAGATTGTTTTGAGGATTTTGAAACAACATCAGTTATGCCCAAAGTTTTCTAAGTGTGAATTTTGGCTGGACCGCATAAATTTTCTTGGTCATATTATATTGAGGAAGGGATTTCTGTGGACCCGACCAAGATTCAGGTTGTCAAGGATTGGCCGCAGCCTAAGAATGTGCAGAAGATACGTGGATTTCTCAGATTGGCTAGGTATTATTGGAAATTCATTGAGGGATTTTCGAAGATTGCAGTCCCTTTGTCACGATTAATGTGGAAGAATGAGAGATTTGTGTGGTCGGCTGCATGTGAAAAGAGCTTTCAGGAGCTGAAGCAGAAGTTGACAACGGCTCCAGTTTTAACGTTGCCAGTTGAAGTCGACAAGTTCAGCATCAGGCGACAAATTCAGCATATATTGTGACGCGTCTAAGGTTGGTCTTGGATGCGTACTTATGCAGGAGGGAAGAGTTATCGCATATGTCTCTTGGCAGTTGAAGCCGTATGAACAAAATTATCCGATGCACGATCTAATTGTAACACCCAGAAATTTTCCATGACTAAATCAACCTAAATGCACCATCTAAGTGTTTAAAATTACATGCCTAATCTCCTTCACTTTCTTCTATGAGGTTTGACTTAATCAACCTAAGAAATTCATTCCTTCATTTCTTCTTTCTTTCTCAACATCAAAGCCATCTTCTCTCTTCTAAACCAAAATTTACTCCTCACTTTAGTTTTAAACACTTGTGTGTTATGAAAAATTTCTGGGTGTTACAATCCACCCTCCTTACAAAAATTTTGTCCTCAAAATTTGCGTACCTTAGTGATTTCTCAACTTACTTACTCCATACTACTCTCCTAACTTTATGGGTTGCACTACTAAATCCCAATTACCTCATACCTTTAATCACCTATCAGGTGTCCCTACTCACCTATCGGATAATGACAATTACTACATCCCCCAAGTTTTGACTTCACTTAACCTTGCACTCCCTAACTGGAATATTCATACGTCCATTGACTTAAATCGAAGCACTCATCACTCTACTCTCAACTCTCCTATCTTAGTTTAGGGGAAGGAATGAATTGCTGAGGTTGATTAAGTCAAACCTCATAGAAGAAAGTGAAGGAGATTAGGCATGTAATGTTGAAAAAGTCAAGGGATGAAATACAAGTGAGGTGTTAACATGAAAGAAGAAGTGGAAAGTTGAAATTGAAAAGTGGAAGGAAGAGATGGAAAGTATGGTTGAAAAGTCAAAAGGGAAGTGTGGTTATTAATTAAGGATGGATGCAATAATTGAAAAGTAAAATATTGAGATAATAAAAAGGGAAATTAATTGGTGAAAGAGTGAAGGAGTGGATGCCATTCACGTGGGGGAAAAGTAAATTGATGGGGAGGGTTTGAATTATAAAAATAATGATTTTGGTGGCAAATTGGAATTTAAAAGAGGAAATAAAGGAAGGGTAAAAAGACAAATTTCAATTTGTCTTCTCCCCTCCTCTCCCATGAGTTTTGGCAGCCACCATTGGAGTTTCTTCTTCTCATTTTCTTCAAGGTTTCTCAAGGAATTAAGGTAAGATTTAGATGGGTTTTGTTAATAATGTATATAGGTGATGATTTTAGGTGGTTTTGTGGAGTTTTGTTGAATTTAGTTAGGGTTTGGAAAACCCTAAAGTGGAATTCCGAATTTTCTTTCCTTTGCTGAAATCCCTTGCTATATTTAGTGGTTTAAACTTAGAATAGGTTGGTTTAGGTTATTTTTGGAGTTAGATCAGCAAATTGGTGAAAGTTGTGCAAAAATCAGTTTTGGACATTATGTGCACCGATTCTATTTTGTTGTGTTCGAGTTGACCGTGTAGTTTGGATGGTTAATTTGTTTGCTTCAATGGATAGTAGACGTAGAGTGGTTTTTGGAATGGGGTGAATTGTCAAAATCTGTTGAAAAACGAGTAAGTTATGGCCAATTGAAGTTGGACGGTGAAAATGGTGAGAATTTTGGATTTTAGGGTTTAGGTTTTTAAGTTTGTTTTAATTTTGGTTAAATGTGTTCATTGGACTTAGTTTAGGATTTTTAGAATATTGCTAAGTTATTCCTTTAATGTTCTAGGTTGACGAGCGAGCTTTTAGACTAGTCGAAGGGAACAAATACGTGCGGATCTGCAGGTAAGTGGTAGAGTGTATGTGTTTTGCCTTCGAGCCTACACCATGGAACGGTAGGGATTGTTTGCTTGTTGATAAGTTTTGTTTTGTGTTGAGCACTATGTGTCATGCATCATTGTTTTCCAACTACGAAAATACGTGTTTTGAGCATTGTTTGTAAACGACGAAAGTGGAATGTAAAAAGATAAGAAGATACGTAATGCAATGCGATCTTTTGGTGGAGTCACCTCGTTGTTATACGATGCATGAAATAAGGCAATTCAAGAGGGTCTCTACAAAAGAAACGCAAAAGAAAATACGTAAAACGGGAATACTTTGATGTCAGGTGCTAGTAAGAAAGCACTAGAAGGCTCCGTGAACGCTTCGATGTTAAGTGCTAGTAAGAAAGTACTAGAAGGTTCTGCAATCGAGTATAACGCTTTGATGTGGTGTGCTAGTGAGAAAGCACTAGAAGGTTATGCGATCGTGTATGGGTGGAGATCGTGTATGGCCGTCCCGTGTGTGAACATGATGTGTGCCTCGAATCTAGCTCTGTGGGGTCAAATTGTGACCATCCTAATAGGATAGGTATCCGCTTGACTCCCAAGTGAAAGTGAAAGAGTAATGAAAAGAAAATGAAACGAACACAACCGAGAGTTAGAAACCGCATATGCTAGGGTTGTGTGTGAGTGTTGTGGGTGCATTGTGATTGGTTTTGAATTGCATTGTTCCCTACTTGCTAAGCATTAGGCTTACGTTTTGTGTTCTGTGGTGTAGGTGATGACGTCATTAAATGTGAGAGCTATGAGGAAAGCTAGGATTGGGACACAGTCGGTGATGTACTTGGTATGCCGGTGCGGGCAATTGTCTGGGCGTCTCGACCATGATCTTCGGAAAGATGTGGGTGGAACAGTATTTTGGAGCGGGTATAGTTTATACTTATTTTGGAGATTTGTAAGAGTTTTTCGTTTCGTTGGATTTGTTTGTATGAAAGACAGTGTTATATAACGTTGTAAATAATGTTTTGGAACTAGTTTGAATGTGTTTTATAAAGTGTTGAATTTCAGGTTTTGGGTTTTGATAATTTTAGTCGTTATGCTGCTCGATTTTTTGTAGAGTAAACAACGTCGATTTTCAACTGTCTTCACGTTTTCGTTAAGATTTTAGAGTCAGTTTTCTGTGATTTTTACGTGTCATAGAGTCAAGAATGTCGGGAAAGTTTGGGATCAAATTTGGGTGATTTGGAAGTATTTGGTTTGATGAAAATTGAGGAAAAGTGGTTGAAGGTCGAGGAGGGCGCGGGCATGGCGCTGCTGGGCGCGCGCAGCGCTCAGCACCGATCGATTGGCAGCACGGGATCGCGCACCTGAGAGGGTGCCGATCGATCGGCACCAGCGCGCGCAGCGAGGCACACGAAGTGAGTGGCTGCGCGCGTGGCGCGCGCCGCACAACATGCAAACTTTTATTTTTTTTTAATTTTTGATTTTCAAATATGTTTTAACCCAATCTTTTCCGACACTTTTTGCATCATTTTTTGGGCATGTTTTCCAACCATTTTTTAGGGTTTGAAAAACCTGAAAATCGAGTCAAATTTTTATCAAAAATTATTTTAAACGTCGTTTTAAACGTGGTGAGTGTTAGCTAAATAGCGCACCGAGCCGGGACGGGTTCGGGTGCGTTACACTAGAACTAGCAGCCATCGTCTTTGCGTTGAAAATTTGGAGACACTATCTGTATGGGCAACAATGCGAGGTGTTCTCAGATCACAGGAGTTTAAAGTACCTATTTACGCAAAAAGAGTTGAACATGCGGCAAAGAAGGTGGTTGGAGTTTGTCAAAGACTACGACTTTGAGATCAAATACCACCCAGGAAAGGCAAATAGGGTCGCAGATGCCTTGAGCCGAATGCCTACTACGAGTCAGCCTTCGTTTGCATCAATGTCAGTAATGCTTAAGTGTGAGATTGAGAAGTTTGATGTAGAGATTGTGGCTGAGTTGTCCACTATGCTCACAAACATTTCTCTTAGGGCGACGATACTGGACAAAATACGAGAAGCTCAACAGAAAGACTTGGAGTGTGAGAGATACCGATTGAGCATGACATCCGAGGACTCGTCGGATTTCAACCTGTCAGATGATGGCATATTAAAGTTTAGGCATAGGTGGTACGTGCTTAATGACGAGGAGCTAAAGAAAGAAATTTTGACTGAGGCACACTTCTTAGCATACTCGGTGCATCCAGGAAGCACCAAGATGTATCGGGATCTAAAATAGCATTTCTGGTGGCCTAACATGAAGAGAGAGGTTGCCAAGTACGTAGAAACCTGCATGGTCTGTCAGCAGATTAAGGCAGGGCATCAAAGGCCGGCAGGAACTTTGCAACCCTTGCCGATCCCAGAGTGGAAATGGGAGCCGATTTCTATGGACTTTATTGTTGGACTGCCTAGGAACACGAGGGGACACGATGGGATCTGGGTGATAGTGGACCGTTTGACAAAGTCGGCCCACTTTCTTCTAGTTAAAGCAACATTTTCCATGGATCAGCTCGCCGAGCTTTATGTACAGAAGATCGTTAGACTTCACGGGGTGCCTATTTTGATAGTCTCATACCGAGATCCGAGGTTTACTTCGAGATTTTGCAAAAGTCTGTACAAAGCCATGGGAACTGTAACGCCCCGAGTTATCTGAATCCGATTTGTCACACCATGCCCGTACATGACTAAAAATTTCAACCGTATTCTTTTTATTTTTGAAACTTGCAGCGGAAATCGTTTAAGTAAAAATAAAGTTAAACAAAGCTATTGTACAATGCTTGAATACTCAGTTGAAATTTTGAGGAATAATCGGCAAAAGGAATAAAGGATTAAATCGCAGTATACTTCATAAGTTTCAAAAGTCAAACGCATCGCCCGCTGGACAAAGTCAACAAAAAGGGGCTGGAGCAGAAAATGGAAAACATCATCCGGTGGCAAAACGACAAAGTTCTCTCTACATCATCCGATGGATTTACACGTGACATCCACCGGTTACTAAACGACAAAAGAATTTTTGCATCATCTGGTGGATCTACACACGGCATCCACCGGTCACTAAACGACAAAATACACTCTACATCTTCCGATGACGTAAGCGAGATGATTTCCTTCATCCGATCGACTTTGCTCTACATCCACCCGTGACTAAACGACAAAAGTTTTTCTACAACTACCGATGACGTCAGCACGCATCTGCCGATGAGTTTACTGAGACATCATCCGATGGACTTAAACCTACACCTTCTGATAGACACATAACTATAACTCGACATCTACCGATAGACTTCGTCTACCGATAGTGAACAAAACAACATCTTCCGATAAAACAAGCTATATATACCGATCACTAAACGACAAATTTCGTTCTATATCATCCGATGACTTCCACTGAAGACATCTTCCGATAGACAACAGAACAACAACTCAACCTCTGCCGATAGACTTTATCTAACGATAGAGAACAGAACCACATTTCATCTACTCTTTGGTATACAAACACAACTCTAAATACCGAAAAGGATTTACTCACTTCACTGAGACCGTTCAAAACATTTCAACCATTACATTACTAAAATCTAGTGAGTGCTAACACTATAACCAAACAGAACACTATTATCAGAAGAGAAAACTCAGAACGTATTCAAAACATTGAAATCACTACTGTTATGAAAACTCAACAAGTTTAAATTGAAACACTGTCTACTAGACTTTCACACCAATTGACATCAGTTAACCCGCCTCATCAAGTACCAGATCCGTGGCATGAGTGTGCTCCCCAACCATCCTATCCCTCAATGAACTCAGAGGATTCACCTGCTGTCACTTCTTCACCCACATCACAAAACTCATCTATTAGCCTAATGCTAAGTAAGTAAAGGAGTAATGAAATGAAATGCTGAAACATAAAATTCCTAAACATGCAATTTCTACTTTCTCATCTCAGTTGCATTCACATACGTTCATAAGTTGATATGATCCCTCGGTTCCCTTGGGAAGTGGATCAATTTTCCCAATGTTATACATCTTCTACTCGATTAAGGGGCGGATGAATTCCCTTAATAGCTGATCTGATCCCTCTGTTCCCTTGGGAAAGGGATCAATTCTCCCAATGTTATACATCCTCTACTCAATTAAGGGGCGGATGAATTCCCTTAATAGCTGATCTGTCATATTCAGTTCATACCTTATCATTCTTACATGGAAATTCATTTTCGTAATCTTTCAAAAACATGATGCATGACATACAAAACCATTTCCAAAATACATAACCCTACTGTTTTGTGATGTAGGCCCGAAGGCACATGCATACTTTACTTATCTGGTCTTCTGGATAGTTTGGTTGAAATCTCCTCCGGGAATTAGCTCGAACCTAAATCCATAAACCGATCATTAATTAAACCTTCACTAAACTTCATCCTATTCAACCAGAGACCTAAGGAAACTAATTGAGAACTCTGGTCATAATGCATTCCCGATACTGTACTAAACTGAAATCGACACTCATCTATAGCATCCTCGAAACCCTCGCATTGGACTCCCTCGGTTATCAGACTGCTAAAATATAAGAAATGGGGAAAAACTTACTTAGATAGAAGGAGAGTCTGGTGGAAGATTCGTCGAGAGCTCCGCTGAGCTTGAGCTGGACACCGAAAAGGAATAAATGATAAAATAGTGGCGGCTACAGTGCATAAATCTCTAAACCCCTTCCCTTAAATAGGTTATCTGCTTTTAACTTGCCAAATTTACATAAATGCCCTTGCTTAGTCACTCTTTAACCTAACCAATAACTCTCCCAATTCTTCCATTAATTTGCACATCATTAATTGATAAGTTAAATTCGGTTTAATTAAAACCGGGTGTTACAATCTACCCTCCTTAAAAGAATTTTTTCCTCAAAATTCAGTACCTGAATAATTTTGGATGTTGGTCCATCATGTCTTGCTGGCGCTCCCAAGTGGCCTCCTCTGTGTTCTGGTTGTTCCATAAGACTTTTACTAGTGGAACCTCTTTGTTGCGCAATACCTTTACTGCATAATCTAAGATTTTTACTGGTTTCTCCTCATAAGTAAGAGTAGGAAGAACTTCGATGCTCTGCCGTTCCACCATCTGTGAAGGATCTCTAACACACTTCTTTAGCATGGAAACATGAAACATATTATGAATTCCTTCTAGAGAGGCTGGTAACTGAAGTTGGTATGCTGACTTCACAATCCTCTTCACGATTTGGAAAGGTCCAATATATCTGGGGTTCAACTTGCCTCTTTTCCCAAATCTCACAACTCCTTTGAAAGGTGACACCTTAAGAAAAACTTTAGTACACTACTTCAAATTCCAGTTCTCTTCGCCTATTGTCTGCATAGCTTTTCTGCCGGCTTTGAGCTGTTAAGATTCTTTGTCGGATAAGAGCAATCTTCTCCACTGTCTGTTGCACAATGTCAATACCAATCAGTTGTGCTTCTCCAACCTCATCCCAATATAATGGAGATCTGCACTTTTGTCCATATAATGCATCGTATGGTGCCAAGCCTATTGTTGCTTGAAAACTGTTATTATAAGAGAATTCAACCAATGGTAAATTCTTACTCCAAGAACCCTGAAATTCCAGTACACATGCACGAAGCATATCCTCCAACGTTTGGATTGTTCTCTCGGATTGTCCATCAGTTTGAGGATGAAAGGCTGTGCTAAAACTAAGCTGTGTTACCATACCCTTCTGCAAACTTCTCCAAAACTTAGATGTAAATCTGGAGTCTCGGTCTGAAACTATGGTGCTTGGAACTCCATGCAGTTTAACAACTTCGTGCACATACAACTCAGCCAATTGATCCATCGAGTATGTTATCTTCATTGGCAGAAAGTGAGCTGATTTGGTTAAACGATCAACTATTACCCAAATTGCATCGTGACCTTTTGCTGTTCTAGGTAATCCTACAACAAAATCCATAGTTATTTGTTCCCATTTCCATTCGGGAACTGGTAAAGTTTGCAATGTTCTAGTAGGCCTCTGATGTTCAGCCTTGACTTACTGGCAGACCAGACATGACTCCACGTACTCCGCTACACTTCTCTTCATACCTGGCCACCAATAACGTTGCTTGAGATCTCTGTACATTTTTGTACTCCCGGGATGAACAGAGAGTCCAGAAGAATGTGCCTCAGATAGGATTCCTTTCCTAAGTTCAGTATCAGCCGGGACAAACCATCTGTTCCGAAACTTGAGTATTCCATCAACTGAGCAGTTGAAATCCGACTTGTCAGTAGAATCCATGCACAACTTATACTTATTGCATTCAGTGTCATTCATTTGAACTTCTTTTATTTTTTCCAAAATGGTAGGCCTTAAAGATATGGCCGAAAGCATGGCTGACACACTAGACACAGCTTCCAGGTTAAATCTTTGGAATTCCTGTCTCTAGAGCTATCGGTATTTCTAGAATCAATGCAGAGACTGAAGGAGTCACTCTACTCAAGGCATCAGCCACTACATTCGCCTTGCCAGGGTGGTACTTAATCTCGAAATCATAATCTTTGACAAACTCTAGCCACAAACGTTGCCTCATATTCAGTTCCTTTTGCATGAAAATGTATTTCAGACTTTTATGATCCGAAAATATCTCACAAGTTTGTCCATACAGATAGTGCCTCCAAATCTTTAATGCGAAGACCACAGCAGCTAATTCTAAGTCATGTGTAGGGTAATTCTTTTCATGTACTTTTAACTGTCTAGAAGCATAAGCTATAACCTTTTCATCTTGCATCAACACACAACCTAGTCCAATTTTAGAAGCGTCACAATAAATACTAAATTTACCATCTTCAACTGGAAGGGTTAAGATTGGGGCATTGGTCAGTTTCTGCTTCAAGGTCTGAAAGCTACGTTCACATTCTTCAGTCCACATATACTTCACATTCTTCCTTGTTAACCTTGTAAGGGGTGTAGCAATCTTTGAAAATCCTTCAATGAATTTCCTGTAATATCCTGCTAACCCAAGAAAACTCCTAATATCATTAGCACTCTTCGGTTGGGGCCATTCCTTAACTGCTTGGAGCTTAGCTGGATCAACGGATATTCCATCTCCAGAGATCACATGACCAAGAAAGTGAACTTGGTCCAACCAAAATTCACACTTGGAAAACTTGGCGTAAAGTTGGTGCTGTTTTAATACTTTCAACACTAAGGTCAGGTGTCTAACATGCTCGTTCTTGGAACGGGAATAAATTAAAATATCATCAATGAACACTATGACAAATTTATCTAAGTATTCATGAAACACCCTATTCATAAGATCCATGAAGGCCGCTGGCGCATTAGTCAATCCAAAGGACATAACCAAAAACTCATAATGCTCATACCTTGTGTGAAAAGCTGTCTTAGGGATATCATCTGATTTGACTTTCAACTGATAATAATCGGATCTAAGGTCAATCTTAGAGAAAACTCTTGCACCCTTAAGCTGGTCAAATAAGTCATCAATCCTCGGCAAAGGGCACTTATTCTTGACAGTCAGCTTATTTAATTCTCTAAAATCAATGTACATACGCATTGATCCATCTTTCTTTTTGACAAAAAGGACAGGTGCACCCCACAGGTGAAAAGTTAGGGCGTATAAACCCTTTCTCCAATAAATCCTCTAACTGCTTCTTCAATTCCTTAAGTTCTGTTGGTGCTAGTCTATATGGATTCTTAGATACAGGCTCAGCGCCGGGGTAAACATCTACCACATATTCAATTTACCTATCTGGTGGCAAGCCAGGAAGGTCATCTAGAAATACCTCTGGAAAATCTTGGACAACTAAAACGTTTTTGGGGCTTGATTTTTCTACTTGTTGGGTGTCTAAAACACTGACCAAAAAGCACAAATACTCTATGCAAGGGGAGGGTCTACAACTAACAGAAGTCATTACAGTCATTTCCTTACTCTTCTTCAGGGCTTGGAAGGTATGGTTTAAACCACTAGGGGGTTGAAAGCTAACAATTCCAGTTCTACAATCTATTGTGGCATAATGCTTAAACAACTAATCCATTCCTAGGATCACATCGAATCCCATTATGTCCATAACAATAAGGTCAGCAGGCAAATTCATATTCCCTACTAACACCACACTATCAGGCATCATTTGACTAGAGTGCATGTGCTCACCAGAAGGTAATGCTACGTTATACACATGCTCAGAAGGAGTAAACCGTACATCTAACTTATCAGCAAATGCAGAGGCTATAAAAGAATGAGTTGCATCCAAATCTATCAAAGTAAAAGCAGGTACAGAGTTAATCAATATAGTACCTGACACTACAGCAGGCTGGTCCTCATCACAGTTGAAGCACTTACCCGATCATGGAGCACTGAGGGAACTTCTGGGTATTTAGTACCTTCTTTCCAGATCCTTGGTTATTTTGGCCTTCACTTGGCCTCTTCACTCCCCTCTGATGGTGTGGCTGGATAAACTTTTGTGAAACCTCCTTTGGTCCGGCACACTTCCTTTCAGCTTCTTCCACTTCCAGAGCAGTGGACACAACTTCACTAAATGTCAAGTCTTTAATGCCACAGAATTTGACTCCTCGGTAAATCTCCGGCTTCAGTCCATGCACAAATTTGAACACCTTATCCTTGTCCTTATGAGCAAAATGTCCAGCAAACCTGGACAAGGACTCAAATTGCCTACTGTACTCTGCCACCGACCCTGTCTGCTTCAAACTCAGAAACTCTAACTTCTTTGCGGTTTGGACCGTGTTGTTAAAATATTTCCTATAGAATATGTCCTTGAATTGTGACCAAGGCATCGCCAACACATCTGTGGTAGTCTCTATTGTTTCCCACCATAGTTGAGCTTCACCAGCCAAATGGAACGTGGCCAACGTGACTTTGTCCTCTTCTCCAATATTGGCACACCTAAACATACTCTCAATTTTTCTAAGCCATCCCTCAGCAATAACTGGATCAGTTGACTGTCCATCAAATGTGGGTGGTCTTAGTCTGCGGAATCTATCTCCAGAATGTTCACTGCTAGAACCCGAGTTGGCACTTCCTTGTGTCTCCCAACTCAACAGCACTCCTAATTGATCAGACTGTTGGCATACTATATCAGTCTGCTAACGCATTAATTCTGTCAGCTGCCTAATTACAATAGAGTCCTCCTCCCGCCTTGGACTTGGTATCTCTCTTGGTAACCTTGGTCTTCCTGGTCGTCTAGACATTTGCTATATTCCTGTACAAGGTTAATTACACTCTCAAATATCTAGTAGCTAAGGTTAAGGTAAACACTTACAGTTGTTAGAGTACCTCCATGCAACGATTGGCACTGATGAGTAATCTTTTGAACGGTTTAACTGAATGTCTCTGATACCACACTGTAACGCCCCGAGTTATCTGAACCCGGTTTGTCACACCATGCCCGTACATGACTAAAAATTTCAATCGTATTCTTTTTTTTTTTGAAACTTGCAGTAGAAATCGTTTAAGTAAAAATAAAGTTAAACAAAGCTATTGTACAATGCTTGAATACTCAGCTGAAATTTTGAGGAATAATCGGCAAAAGGAATAAAGGATTAAATCGCAGTATACTTCATAAGTTTTAAAAGTCAAACGCATCGCCCGCTGGACAAAGTCAACAAAAAGGGGCTGGAGCAGAAAATGGAAAACATCATCCGGTGGCAAAACGACAAAGTGCTCTCTACATCATCCGATGGATTTACACACGACATCCACCGGTCACTAAATGACAAAAGACTTTCTGCATCATCCGGTGGATCTACACACGGCATCCACCGGTCACTAAACGACAAAATGCACTGTACATCTTCCGATGACGTCAGCCAGATGATTTCCTTCATCCGATCGACTTTGCTCTACATCCACCGGTGACTAAACGACAAAAGTTTTTCTACAACTACCGACGACGTCAGCACGCATCTGCCGATGAGTTTACTGAGACATCATCCGATGGACTTAAACCTACACCTTCCGATAGATACATAACTATAACCCGACATCTACCGATAGACTTCGTCTACTGATAGTGAACAAAACAAAATTTTCTGATAAAACAAGCTACATATACCGATCATATAACACCCCGATTCCCTGAACCCGGTTTGTTACTCAAAACCCCGAATATTACTAAGAAACACTTGGGCCAAATTTAAAACTTCGTTGAAAATTTCAGAATTTGAAATTTGACAAAACATAAAAACTTGCAGCGGAAATTGTTTAAACAAAAGTAAAATTAAACAAAGCCATGTTAAAATAATCGTTGGCAATATTAAGAATCAATCAGTTGAGAAGCAAAGGTTTAACTCGTAAAATAATTTAAAAATTTCAAAAGTCAATTTCATCGACCGCCGAACAAAGTCAACAAAAGGGAAAGGCTACTCGAAGATATCCACCGGTGACTAAACGACAAAGCACAAGATTTGTCATCCGGTCACTAAACGACAAACATAAAATTTGTCATCCGGTCACTAAACGACAAAACATAAAATTTGTCATCCTGTCACTAAACGACAATAACTAAACGACAAAACATAAAATTTGTCATCCGTCACTAAACGACAAAACATAAAATTTGTCATCCGGTCACTAAACGACAAAACATAAAATTTGTCATCTGGTCACTAAACGACAAAATATATCCTTCATCTACCGGTGACGTCAGCTGGATGATCTCTCTCATCCGATCGACTTTACCCTACATCTACCGGTGACGTCAGCCGGATGATCCCTCTCATCCGGGCACTAGACGACAAACAAAACACCTATATCATTCGACAAACAAAACACTCGACATCATCCGGTGGAAAAGAAACACAACACTATCCACAGAAAAGAATTTACTTACTTCCCAAAGACCATTCAGGAACGACTCAAGGCATAGCATTAATCAAATCCGATAAAAACCAACATTTAAAACTCAACAGACTGCTAAAATCAGTAAATTTCAAAACGTATTCAAAATGCTAAAATTCCTACTGTCATGAGAACTCAACATACTCAGACTGAATCCTTGACTACTAGTCCTCCACACTGACAGACATCAGTTAAACCGCCCCGTCAGCTGCCAGAACATTGAATAAGTGTACTCCTCCAACCCGACTAGTCCTCAGTGAACTCAGTAAACACACCTGCTGTCACTTCTTCACCTACATCACAAAACTCATCTATCAGCCTAATGCTAAGTAAGTAATGCAAAATGAAATGAATTAATGAAACATAAACTCCTAATCATGCAGTTTCTACTTTCTCCTCTCAGTTGCTCATTCATCGTTTCTAATTCAGATCCCCCTGTGAAATTGGGAGTCGGATCAACTCTCCCAAAGTATGTATCCACTGACTCATTAAGGGGCGGATTAAGTCCCTTAACAGTAAATCTGATTCACATGTTCAGATCCCCCTGTGAAATTGGAAGTTGGATCAGCTCTTCCAAAGTATATATCCACTGTCTCATTAAGGGGCGGATTAATTCCCTTAACAGTAAATCTGATTCACTTTGCTGTTTCATCACATTCAATCCTCTCCATACCAATGTGTATTCAAATTCATTTTCGTATACATTTTGAAAACATGATGCATGGCATACAAACATATCCAAGTAAATACAAACCTAACGTTTTGTGATGTAGGCCCGAAGGCACAAGCAAACATTACTTACTTGGATCTCCTGGAATTGTCTGTGTAGCTAACCACTTCGGGTATTGCTCAACCTAAAACCGTAGACAGAGCATATATTAAATTCCCTCTAATCTTCATTCTAGACCACTATAAATCTAAGGGAAACTCTAGTCATTGTGCATTCTCGATTTCGACTTAAACCGAACTAACCCTCACTTACTGTATTCTCCAAAACCTTAATATCATCCCTCCCACCAACAATAGATACAATGTAGCTAGAAATAGAGGCAAAACTCACCAAGTTCGGAAGAAGTCGCTGGAGAAAGTCGAAGGGGGGGTCTCCTATCGTGCTCTGCTAGGCTGAGGAGCTGAGAATGGGGAGGAAATGGAATAAAACAGTGGCGGCTACTTCAATAATAGTTTCCTTAAATACGTTATCCACCTTTAGATTTCTAATTACCCTTATACCCTTGCCTAGTCATCCACTAACCCTACATTTAATATTGTCATTAGTTTTTAAAAAAAAAATAGAGAAACGGTTTAACAGGACCGGGTATTACAATCTACCCTCCTTAAAAGAATTTTGTCCTCAAAATTCAGTACCTGAATAATTCTGGATGTTGGTCCATCATGTCTTGCTGACGCTCCCAAGTTGTCTCCTCTATGTTCTGATTGTGCCATAAGACTTTCACTAGTGGAACTTCTTTTTTGCGCAATACCTTCACTGCATAGTCCAAGATCCTTACTGGTTTCTCCACATATGCAAGAGTAGGAAGGGCTTCAACGCTCTGCTGTTCCATAATCTGTGAAGGATCTTTAACACATTTCTTCAGCATGGAAACATGAAACACATTATGAATTCCCTCCAAAGAGGCTGGTAGCAGAAGTTGATATGCTGACTTCCCAATTCTCTTCACGATTTGGAAAGGTCCAATATACCTGGGGTTCAACTTGCCTCTTTTCCCAAACCTCACAACTCCTTTGAAAGGTGACACTTTAAGGAAAACCTCATCACCTACATCAAACTCTAATTCTCTTCGTCTTTTGTCTGCGTAGCTTTTCTGCCGACTTTGAGCTGTTAAGATTCTTTGTCGGATAAGAGCAATCTTCTCCACTGTCTGCTGCACAATATTAGGACCAATCAACCGTGCTTCTCCAACTTCATCCCAATATAATGGAGATCTGCACTTTCGTCCATATAATGCTTCGTATGGTGCCATGCCTATTGTTGCTTGGAAGCTGTTATTGTAAGAGAACTCGACCAATGGTAAGTATCCACTCCAAGATCCTTGAAAATCCAATACACATGCTCGGAGCATATCCTCCAAGGTTTGGATAGTTCTCTCGGATTGTCCATCAGTTTGAGGATGAAAGGCTGTGCTAAAACTAAGCTGTGTTCCCATAGCCTTGTGCAAACTTTTCCAGAACTTGGATGTAAATCTGGAGTCTCGGTCTGAAACTATGGTGCTTGGAACTCCATGCAGTCTAACCACTTCGTGCACATACAACTCTGCCAGTTGATCCATCGAGTATGTTACCTTTATTGGCAGAAAGTGAGCAGATTTTGTTAAACGATCGACTATTACCCAGATTGCATCATGTCCCTTTGCTGTTCTAGGTAATCCCATAACAAAATCCATAGCTATTTGTTCCCATTTCCATTCGGGAACTGGTAATGGTTGCAATGTTCCAGCAGGCCTCTGATGTTCAGCTTTGACTTGCTGGCAGATCAGACATGTCTCCACATACTCCGCCACACTTCTCTTCATACCTGGCCACCAATAATGTTGTTTGAGATCTCTGTACATCTTTGTACTTCCAGGATGAACAGAGAGCCTGGAGGAATGTGCCTCAGATAAGATTTCCTTTCTAAGTTCAGTATCAGCCGGAACAAACCATCTATTTCGAAACTTGAGAATTCCATCGGCTGAGCAGTTGAAATCCAACTTGCCAGTAGAATCCATGCTCAACTTATATTCATTGCATTCAGGGTCATTCATTTGAACTTCCTTTATTCTCTCCAAAATGGTAGGCCTTAAAGATATGGTCGAAAGCATGGCTGACACACTAGACACGGCTTCCATGTTAAATCTGTGGAATTCAGTCTCTAAAGCTATTGGTATATCTAAAATCAATGCAGAGACTGAAGGAGTCACTCTACTCAAAGCATCAGCCACTACATTCGCCTTGCCGGGGTGGTACTTAATCTCGAAATCATAATCTTTGACAAATTCTAACCATCTACGCTGCCTCATATTCAGTTCCTTTTGCGTGAAAATGTATTTCAGGCTCTTATGATCTGAAAATATCTCACAAGATTGTCCATACAGGTAATGCCTCCAAATCTTAAGTGCGAATACCACTGCAGCTAATTCTAAGTCATGTGTAGGGTAATTTTTCTCATGGACCTTCAACTGTCTAGAGGCATAAGCTATCACTTTACCATCCTGCATTAACACACAACCTAGACCGATCTTGGAAGCATCACAATAAATGCTAAACTTACCATTCTCGACAGGGAGGGTCAGAATTGGACCATTGGTCAGCTTCTGCTTCAAAGTTTGGAAACTATGCTCGCAATCCTCAGTCCACACATATTTTACGTTCTTCCTAGTTAATCGGGTAAGGGATGTTGCAATCTTTGAGAATCCTTCGATAAATTTCCTATAATACCCAGCCAATCCAAGGAAACTTCTGACATCCGTAGCATTCCTCGGTTGGGGCCATTCCTTAACTGCCTGGACCTTAGCTGGATCCACAGATATGCCATCTCTAGAGATGACATGTCCTAAAAAGTGAACTTGGTCCAACCAAAATTCACACTTGGAAAACTTGGCATAAAGTTGGTGCCTTCTCAGTACTTCTAACACTAAACCCAAATGTTTTGCATGCTCATCTTTAGTACTAGAATAGATTAGAATGTCATCTATGAATACAATGACAAACTTGTCCAAATACTCGTGAAACACCCTATTCATGAGATCCATGAAGGCTGCTGGTGCATTTGTCAGACCAAAAGACATAACCAAAAACTCATAATGTCCATACCTCGTGCGAAAGGCAGTCTTTGGGATATCCTCAGATTTAACCTTCAGCTGATAATAACCGGATCTAAGGTCAATCTTAGAGAAAACTCTTGCACCCCTAAGCTGGTCAAATAAGTCATCAATTCTCGGCAGAGAGTATTTATTCTTAACAGTTAACTTATTCAATTCTCTATAATCAATGCACATGCGCATAGATCCATCTTTCTTCTTGACAAAGAGGACTGGTGCACCCCATGGTGAAAAGCTAGGGCGTATGAACCCTTTCTCCAACAGATCCTCCAATTGTTTCTTTAACTCTTTGAGTTCTGTTGGTGCTAGTCTATATGGATTTTTAGACACAGGCTCGGCTCCGGGGTAAACATCCACAACAAATTCGATTTCCCTATCTGGTGGCAAGCCTGGAAGGTCATCTAAGAATACTTCAGGGAAGTCTTGGACAACTAAGACATTTTTGGGACTTGATTTCTCCACTAGTTGTATGTCTAAAACACTAGCTAAGAAGCACAAATACTGTCTACACTGGGAGGGTCTACAATTGACAGAAGTCATTACAGTCATTTCCTTACTCTTCTCTGAGGCTTGAAAGGTATGCCTCAAACTACCAGGGGGTTGGAAACTAACTATTCCAGTCCTACAATCAATCGTGGCATAATGCTTAAACAGCCAATGCATTCCTAGAATTACATCAAATCCCATTATATCCATAATGATGAGATCAGCAGGTAGACTCACACTTCCTACTAACACATCTCTGTCAAGCATCACTCGGTTAGAGTGCATGCGCTCACCAGAGGGTAAGGTGACATTAAACACATGCATGGAAGGGGTAAACGGTACATCTAATTTAGCAGCAAATGTAGATGCTATAAACGAATGCGTTGCACCAGAATCTATCAAAGTAAAAGCAGGCACAGAGTTGATCAATATAGTACCTGACACTACGGCAGGCTGTTCTTCACCCGACTCCATCATGGAAAATATTCTTGGTTTAATCATAGCAGGACCACTCTTAGGAACTGGACAGTCTCTGCTAATATGGCCGACTTTGTTACAATTATAGCATCTGGTGACTCTAGGCTTCGAACACTCTTTGAACGTATGTCCAACTTCCTCACAGTTGAAGCACTTTCCCAAGCCCAGTCTACATTCTCCCGGGTGGTTCTTCAGGCACTTTGGACACTGGGGAAATTTCCTGACATTTTGCACCCTTCCCCCTGCTCCTTGGCTATTTTGGCCCTCACTTGGCCTCTTTGTTCCCCTTTGCTGGTGTGGCTGGTTAAACCTTTGCGGGGTCTCCTTTAGTCCAGCACACTTCCTTTCAGCCTCTTCCACTTCCAGAGCAGTGGACACAACTTCGCTGAACGTTAAACCTTTAATGCCACAGAATTTGACTCCCCGATAAATCTCCGGCTTCAGTCCATGCACAAATTTGAACACCTTATCCTCGTCCTTATGAGCAAAGTGTCCAGCAAACCTGGACAAGGACTCAAATTGCCTACTGTACTCAGCCACCGACCCTGTCTGCTTCAAATTCAGAAATTCCAACTTCTTTGCGGTTTGGACCGTACTGTTAAAATATTTCTCATAGAAGATGTTCTTAAACTGTGACCAAGTCATAGTCAGAATGTCAGTGGTGGTTTCAACTGTTTCCCACCAGAGTTGAGCTTCGCCAGCCAAGTGAAATGTTGCTAACGTGACCTTATCTCCTTCTCCAATGCTGGCGCACCTAAACATGCTCTCTATCTTCCTAAGCCACCCTTCAGCCACAACAGGATCAGATGACTGACCATCAAACGTGGGTGGTCTTAGTCTCCGGAATCTATCCCCAGAATGCTCGTTGCTAGAACCCGAGTTGGCACTTCCTTGTACCTCTCGGTTCAGCAGTACTCCTAGTTGATCGGATTGTTGGCGCATTAATTCTGCCTGCTGTCGCACTAGATCCGTCAACTGTCCGATTACACTAGAATCCTCTGCGCTTCCCGGAGTTGGTGTCTCTCTCTGCACTCTTGGCCTTCCTGGTCGTCGAGACATTTTGCTATATTCCTGCGCAGGGTTAACTATTTTTTAAACATCTAATTACTAAGGCTAACATAAACACTTACAGTTGTTGGAGTACTCCCATGCAACGATCGGCACTGACGAGTAATCTTTTGAACGGTTTAACTGAATGTCTCTGATACCACACTATAACACCCCGATTCCCTGAACCCGGTTTGTTACTCAAAACCCCGAATATTACTAAGAAACACTTGGGCCAAATTTAAAACTTCGTTGAAAATTTCAGAATTTGAAATTTGACAAAACATGAAAACTTGCAGCGGAAATCGTTTAAACAAAAGTAAAATTAAACAAAGCCATGTTAAAATAATCGTTGGCAATATTAAGAATCAATCAGTTGAGAAGCAAAGGTTTAACTCGTAAAATAATTTAAAGATTTCAAAAGTCAATTTCATCGACCGCCGAACAAAGTCAACAAAAGGGAAAGGCTACTCGAAGACATCCACCGGTGACTAAACGACAAAGCACAAGATTTGTCATCCGGTCACTAAACGACAAAACATAAAATTTGTCATCCGGTCACTAAACGACAAAACATAAAATTTGTCATCCGGTCACTAAACGACAAAACATAAAATTTGTCATCCGGTCACTAAACGACAAAATATATCCTTCATCTACCGGTGACGTCAGCTGGATGATCTCTCTTATCCGATCGACTTTACCCTACATCTACCGGTGACGTCAGCCGGATGATCCCTCTCATCCGGGCACTAGACGACAAACAAAACACCTATATCATTCGACAAACAAAACACTCGACATCATCCGGTGGAAAAGAAACACAACACTATCCACAGAAAAGAATTTACTTACTTCCCAAAGACCATTCAGGAACGACTCAAGCCATAGCATTAATCAAATCCGATAAAAACCAACATTTAAAACTCAACAGACTGCTAAAATCAGTAAATTTCAAAACGTATTCAAAATGCTAAAATTCCTACTGTCATGAGAACTCAACATACTCAGACTGAATCCTTGACTACTAGTCCTCCACACTGACAGACATCAGTTAAACCGCCCCGTCAGCTGCCAGAACATTGAATAAGTGTACTCCTCCAACCCGACTAGTCCTCAGTGAACTCAGTAAACACACCTGCTGTCACTTCTTCACCTACATCACAAAACTCATCTATTAGCCTAATGCTAAGTAAGTAATGCAAAATGAAATGAATTACTGAAACATAAACTCCTAATCATGCAATTTCTACTTTCTCCTCTCAGTTGCTCATTCATCGTTTCTAATTCAGATCCCCCTGTGAAATTGGGAGCCGGATCAACTCTCCCAAAGTATGTATCCACTGACTCATTAAGGGGCGGATTAAGTCCCTTAACAGTAAATCTGATTCACATGTTCAGATCCCCCTGTGAAATTGGAAGTTGGATCAGCTCTTCCAAAGTATATATCCACTGTCTCATTAAGGGGCGGATTAATTCCCTTAACAGTAAATCTGATTCACTTTGCTGTTTCATCACATTCAATCCTCTCCATACCAATGTGTATTCAAATTCATTTTTGTATACATTTTGAAAACATGATGCATGGCATACAAACATATCCAAGTAAATACAAACCTAATGTTTTGTGATGTAGGCCCGAAGGCACAAGCAAACATTACTTACTTGGATCTCCTGGAATTGTCTGGGTAGCTAACCACTTCGGGTATTGCTCAACCTAAAACCGTAGACAGAGCATATATTAAATTCCCTCTAATCTTCATTCTAGACCACTATAAATCTAAGGGAAACTCTAGTCATTGTGCATTCTCGATTTCGACTTAAACCGAACTAACCCTCACTTACTGTATTCTCCAAAACCTCAATATCATCCCTCCCACCAACAATAGATACAATGTAGCTAGAAATAGAGGCAAAACTCACCAAGTTCGGAAGAAGTCGCTGGAGAAAGTCGAAGGGGGGGTCTCCTATCGTGCTCTGCTAGGCTGAGGAGCTGAGAATGGGGAGGAAATGGAATAAAACAGTGGCGGCTACTTCAATAATAGTTTCCTTAAATACGTTATCCACCTTTAGATTTCTAATTACCCTTATACCCTTGCCTAGTCATCCACTAACCCTACATTTAATATTGTCATTAGTTTTAAAAAAAAATAGAGAAACGGTTTAACAGGACCGGGTATTACAGATCACTAAACGACAAATTTCGTTCTATATCATCCAATGGCTTCCACTGAAGACATCTTCCGATAGACAACAGAACAACAACTCAACCTCTGCCGATAGACTTCATCTAACGATAGAGAACAGAACCACATTTCATCTACTCTTTGGTATATAAACACAACTCTAAATACCGAAAAGGATTTACTCACTTCACTGAGACCGTTCAAAACATTTCAACCATTACCTTACTAAAATCCAATGAGTGCCAACACTATAACCAAACAGAACACTATTATCAGAAGAGAAAACTCAGAACGTATTCAAAACGTTGAAATCACTACTGTTATGAAAACTCAACAAGTTTAAATTGAAACACTGTCAACTAGACTTTCACACCAATTGACATCAGTTAACCCGCCTTATCAAGTACCAGATCCGTGGCATGAGTGTGCTCCCCAACCATCCTATCCCTCAATGAACTCAGAGGATTCACCTGCTTTCACTTCTTCACCTACATCATAAAACTCATCTATTAGCCTAATGCTAAGTAAGTAAAGGAGTAATGAAATGAAATGCTGAAACATAAAATCCTAAACATGCAATTTCTACTTTCTCATCTCAGTTGCATTCACTACATTCATAAGTTGATCTGATCCCTCGGTTCCCTTGGGAAGTGGATCAATTTTCCCAATGTTATAAATCCTCTACTCGATTAAGGGGCGGATTAATTCCCTTAACAGTAAATCTGATTCACTTTGCTGTTTCATCACATTCAATCCTCTCCATAACCAATGTGTATTCAAATTCATTTTTGTATACATTTTGAAAACATGATGCATGGCATACAAACATATCCAAGTAAATACAAACCTAATGTTTTGTGATGTAGGCCCGAAGGCACAACAACATTACTTACTTGGATCTCCTGGAATTGTCTGGGTAGCTAACCACTTCGGGTATTGCTCAACCTAAAACCGTAGACAGAGCATATATTAAATTCCTCTAATCTTCATTCTAGACCACTATAAATCTAAGGGAAACTCTAGTCATTGTGCATTCTCGATTTCGACTTAAACCGAACTAACCCTCACTTACTGTATTCTCCAAACCTCAATATCATCCCTCCCACCAACAATAGATACAATGTAGCTAGAAATAGAGGCAAAACTCACCAAGTTCGGAAGAAGTCGCTGGAGAAAGTCGAAGGGGGGGTCTCCTATCGTGCTCTGCTAGGCTGAGGAGCTGAGAATGGGGAGGAAATGGAATAAAACAGTGGCGGCTACTTCAATAATAGTTTCCTTAAATACGTTATCCACCTTTAGATTTCTAATTACCCTTATACCCTTGCCTAGTCATCCACTAACCCTACATTTAATATTGTCATTAGTTTTAAAAAAAATAGAGAAACGGTTTAACAGGACCGGGTATTACAGATCACTAAACGACAAATTTCGTTCTATATCATCCGATGGCTTCCACTGAAGACATCTTCCGATAGACAACAGAACAACAACTCAACCTCTGCCGATAGACTTCATCTAACGATAGAGAACAGAACCACATTTCATCTACTCTTTGGTATATAAACACAACTCTAAATACCGAAAAGGATTTACTCACTTCACTGAGACCGTTCAAAACATTTCAACCATTACCTTACTAAAATCCAATGAGTGCCAACACTATAACCAAACAGAACACTATTATCATAAGAGAAAACTCAGAACGTATTCAAAACGTTGAAATCACTACTGTTATGAAAACTCAACAAGTTTAAATTGAAACACTGTCAACTAGACTTTCACACCAATTGACATCAGTTAACCCGCCTCATCAAGTACCAGATCCGTGGCATGAGTGTGCTCCCCAACCATCCTATCCCTCAATGAACTCAGAGGATTCACCTGCTTTCACTTCTTCACCTACATCACTAAAACTCATCTATTAGCCTAATGCTAAGTAAGTAAAGGAGTAATGAAATGAAATGCTGAAACATAAAATTCCTAAACATGCAATTTCTACTTTCTCATCTCAGTTGCATTCACATACATTCATAAGTTGATCTGATCCCTCGGTTCCCTTGGGAAGTGGATCAATTTTCCCAATGTTATAAATCCTCTACTCGATTATGGGGCGGATGAATTCCCTTAATAGCTGATCTGATCCCTCTGTTCCCTTGGGAGTGGGATCAATTCTCCCAATGTTATACATCCTCTACTCGATTAAGGGGCGGATGAATTCCCTTAATAGCTGATCTGTCACATTCAGTTCATACCTTATCGTTCTTACATGGAAATTCATTTTCGTAATCTTTCAAAACCTATGGTGCATGACATACAAAACCATTTCCAAAATACATAACCCTACTGTTTTGTGATGTAGGCTCGAAGGCACATGCATACTTTACTTACCTGGTCTTCTGGATGGTTTGGTTGAAATCTCCTCCGGGAATTAGCTCGAACCTAAATCCATAAACCGATCATTAATTAAACCTTCACTAAACTTCATCCTATTCAACCAGAGACCTAAGGAAACTAATTGAGAACTCTGGTCATAATGCATTCCCGATACTGCACTAAACTGAAATCGACACTCATCTATAGCATCCTCGAAACCCTCGCATTGGACTCCCTAGGTTATCAGACTTCTAAAATATAAGAAATGGGGAAAAACTTACTTAGATAAAAGAAGAGTCTGGTGGAAGATTCGTCGAGAGCTCCGCTGAGCTTGAGCTGGAGACCGAAAAGGAATAAATGATAAAACAGTGGTGGCTACAGTGCATAAATCTCTAAACCCCTTCCCTTAAATAGGTTATCTGCTTTTAACTTGCCAAATTTACATAAATGCCCTTGCTTAGTCACTCTTTAACCTAACCAATAACTCTCCCAATTCTTCCATGAATTTGCACATCATTAATTGATAAGTTAAATTCGGTTTAATTGAAACCGGGTGCTACAGGAACTCAGCTAAACTTCAGCACGACATTTTATCCTCAGATCGATGGTCAGACAGAAATGACAAATCAGATTCTGGAGGATATGCTTAGAGCCTGTGTGGTGGAATTTCAGGGATCGTGGAGCAGATATTTGCCAGTGATTGAGTTCTCATATAACAATAGTTTTCAAGCTACGATCGCCATGGCTCCGTATGAAGTGTTGTATGGACGAAAGTGCAGATCACCACTGTATTGAGACGAGGTTGGCGAGGCAAGTATTATTGGCCCGATATTCTACAACAAACAGTGGAGAAGATCGCCGTTATTAGACAGAGCATTAAGATAGCTTCAGAGCAGTCAGAAAAGCTATGCGGACAATAGACGGAGAGAATTGGAGTTTAATGATGGTGACGAGGTGTATTTAAGAATTTCTCCATTCAAAGGTGTTATGAGATTCGGGAGAAGAGGCAAACTAAGCCCTCGTTACGTGGGGCCCTTCCCTATTTTGAAGAGAATTGGAAAAATGGTGTATTGGTTACAGCTTCCGACGTCAATGGAGGGTATCCACAACGTGTTTCACATTTCCATGCTTATGAAGTGTGTGCGTGACTCATGGAGGGTATCCACAACGTGTTTCACATATCCATGCTTATGAAGTGTGTGCGTGACTCATCTCACATCATTGAAGCAAAAGAGATTGAGGTGCAACCAGCGCTGACTTACGTGGAGAAGCCAGTGCGAATTTTGAAATCCTCTATCAAAGTGTTACGCAATAAAGAAATTCCGCTAGTCAAAGTGTTATGGCGAACCATGACGTATAGGAAGCCACATGGGAGAGACAACAAGCTATGATGGCTAAGTATCCAGAACTCTTTGTGTAATCAAATTTTGATGACAATTTTAATTAAGGTGGATGGATTGTAACACCCGGTTTTATGGGTTTTTAGATTTTGTCGCAAAATGACATTTTTGTAAATAAGTGAAATAAGTTCGTTTTGTGAATGGGGAGTTTTAATAGAACCCTTATGATTAATATGAATTTTAGGAGAAACATAGGAATTTCGAAAATCCAAATCGGTAGTGTAACGCTCAAGTTTCCATTTTTAACCCTATAATGGTTTAATTCGTAAAAATAGTAAATTAAATCTGTTTGATGAACGGAAAGTTTTATTAAAGCCCTAGTAATAAATGGGAATTATTGGTTAAATAAAGAAATTTGGAGAAATCGAACCGATAGTCAAAAATTGAGATAAACGGAAAATAAAGAGGAAGAGCAAACTTGTCATTTGACTAGTCAAATTAATTAATATCACACAAACCCTTCTTCTTCCAACACTTAACGTAATTTTCATCCTCCCCAAAGTGTAATGGCGATTCTTGCTTCTCCAGATGGCGATCTTCACTTCAACGCCAGCAATTTCTCCTCCGATCGTTAGTTTCCTTCACGTTTCTTCTTCAAAATCGCTTCCTAGGTAAGATTCTAGCGTTTCCCGGCTTTAGTTTCCAACTTTAGGGTTGTTAAACAGTTATGGTTTCGCTAGGTTTTCGTCAAATTAATCGGGTTATCTTAGAAAAGGTTAGGTATTGTCTTATCTATGATTATTGAGCGTAGTTAGCCAAAATAATGAGTGTATTTGGTGTTTTGGTTAAAAATCGGGTATTTGGAGCTTTGAAAAACTCCATTAATGGAGGTTTATGATTTGCGAGCGTAAATTTCTCGACGAAATGCCCGAGAGAATTTAATTAGAGTTTTAGGAAATTTCTTTTAGTTAGCAGTTTCGTTAGTTTTTGAAATCTCATTGTTTAGGTCTGGTTTTAACAAATGACGTGTGAAATGTTCTAGGTGACAAAGCTCAAAACAAGGAGCTCGGTTTGCAAAGGACCCGAGGCAAGTTCTCGTAACTTAATGTTGCCGATTGGTCTACATCATATGTCAAGTTTTGTAGGTTGAGAATTATTGGTGGATTGGATGTTTATACGTTTTGGTTGGATAGTTTAGGTTTAGTTTGTTTTATAGGAAATGCTTGTATGATTTTGATGGTTTCTGTGCTTTTTATATTTGTGTTGCGTATTGAATTTTCATGCATCACGGTTTGTAAACGTCATGAAAACAGAGTTATGCATTGATTTCATAAAAATAGAAAGGTAAAGAAAAGGCAAGAAAAGTATCATAGTAAACAACGCAATGTCGTTATCGGGGAGAGGTTCAGACCTGGCGTTCCGTGGTGAGCAGGTCTCCCTCCTTTCAGATGGTGTGGGCTATCTACCTGCTTGTTGTTCCCTATCCATCTGACTGAGAAAGGTCCCGATAACCAAAGACTAACACGTACTAAAAAATGAAATGACATGGACGGCCTTCATGAAAATTGCATATATATGTTCATGCATAGACATTTACGTAGAATTTACTGAGATTTATTCTCATAGGCGTCTTTATGGTGTAGGTGACCTCGAGCAAGGTGAGGACGATGTCCCTCCACCCGACGAGCATGCAGATTGAAGGGGGTGCCTGATACGAACCAAGATAGGTCCAAGCCCAATGTCAAGGACAATAATCCATCTAACAAAGGAGGTCCTAATGTGAATCAAGGTGCGACCAAGCTCAAGCCCAAAGAAAAACATCAATGCCAAAATATTGTAGTTCTTCATGGAGAAACATGTTTTACAGAGATCAACATCTTCAATTCAGCATCCCCTTACATTATGACATTCTTCAAGGTGAGGCATAAATGGAGGATCAAGCACACGTTCAAAGATTATTGGATTACTTCTCAAAGGTTTCTATAGTGGGCTGGATCGCGTAATTTTACAAAGTTTCTTAATTATAGTTTTAGAAAGTTTCTTAATTATAGTTTTAGAAAGTTTCTTAATTATAGTTTTAGAAAGCTTTCCTAATCATAGATTTAGAAAGTTTTCCTAAGTATTGTTTTAGAAAGTTTCCTAATTATCATTTTAGTAATATTTCCTAATTACTTTTAGGATATTTTGTAGCCTATTTAAAGGCATAGGCGCTTCAACATTATGAAGCAATATACATGATTTTGAGTTACTCTTTGTGAGAATTTTCTCTTTTGTTCTTTGTGAAGAACTAGATCTTCTTCAAGTCAAAACTTGAAAGATCAACTTGATAGCTTTGGTTCTAACCACAAGTTCGGTTACGGGTCAAACTCCTTGTTTGATAACTTTGGTTCCGTCGGCAAGGTTTGATTGGGATCAAGTTCCTTATACTTGATTTCACAGGTGTTCCTGGGTTTCTAATTCCGCGTTGTTGAAGGGTCTTGGGTTTCATATACCCTTGGTTCTCATCATTTGGTATCAGAGCTTTGGCTCCTAGATTCAAGTTTCTATCTTTATTGTTTTTTTTTTTTCTTCTTCTTCTTCTAGAGTTTCTTTATTTGAAAATTCAAAAAAAAAAAAAAATCCGAAAATTCGAAAAAAAGAAAAAAAAGTCATTGAATCAACGATTCTCTTTATTTGTCAAGTTTTCTTCTTTCAAAAAAAAAAATCTCAATATTTCGAGTATCAATATCTTGAGTATCAATTTCTTCTTCGTCATTATATGCATCATTATTTGCTTTTTGGTGTGATTATTCAATTCTTTTCTTTGATTGTCTCAATTTCCTTTCTTGAAAAGCTTCCTTTTGTGAAAAGTTTATTTTCTTGAAAAGTTTCCTTTCGTAAAACGTTTCCTTTCTTGAAAAGTTTCCTTTTGTAAAACGTTTCCTTTCTTGAAAAGTTTCCTTTCGTGAAAAGTTTCCTTTCGTAAAAGTTTCCTTTCTTGAAAAGTTTACTCTCTTGAAGTGCTACATCCTATTCTAAATTGTTTGATTCTAACCGATTTTGGAAATTAGAATTTTGAGTTAAAAAGTTTGATCTTACTTGTTTTTGCTTGTTGAATTTTTTCTCTTGATTAGGTTTTTACATAAAGAGCTTAAAGAGAAAATTGAGTGGTAAAAGACAAGAGGGTGAGACTATCATATAAAAGCCATTATTTGAGGGAAACACAAGTGGAGAGACATATAATCGAGTGTAAACACGTGAGGGAGTGAAGTGAGTGAGTTCCGTTTACTTTGTTTTGTTCACTAATAATTTTTATTTTTCTTTCTTGAAATTATGAGTAGTGATGAAAGACTTGCTATGAAGTACATGAGGGCTATACTAGATCAATTTAAGGCGTTAGACATGAGGTATGAAAGAAAAAAGTCTCCTTCTAATAGCCATGCACGGAAGAGCAAATCACCAATTGAGTATTACTATGAGGAATTCGACTACGAGGATGACAATTACAAAAGAGAGAGACATACTAGAACAAAACGAAGTGACAACTTTTTGATCGACTACTACAATGATTTGGTGGAACAAGAAGCAAAGAAACAAAAAGAAAAACAAGAGGCCGAGGAGGTAAGAACTTCAATGAGAAAGCTCGAACAACACCGTGACAACTTTTTGGTTGAATACTACCAAGAGTTGATGGAACAAAAGGCAAAGAAACAAATATTGAAGAAACAAGAGGTTACACAAAAAGACGACGAGCCACCAACCAAAGAGCAATCGACTGAAGAGCCACCAACTGAAGATCCACCAACCGAAGAACCACCTACCAAAGAGCCCATAAAAGAGGACGTTAGTTGTCTTCAACAGGATCCAATTTTTATGATATTTCAACAAGAGAAAGATAACTACTCGATGGAGGAAATTGTCCCAGAAATCTACAAGATTCAAGAAGCAAAAGTGTTGTTGAAGCATGAACCAAAAGATTATGAAGTTGAGGTACATAAGGTGAAGGACATTGATGAAGAAAGTGAGAACAATATTGTCATGTTGGCAAGGGAGCAAGCACTTGTTACTTATTCCAAAGATTTTATGTTTTCTAACAATCTTAATCATTTTTCTAGTGTGAATTTCTTTGTTTATGATCCAGGAGATTCGAGGACGAATCTCTTCGAAGGGAAAGGGAATGATAAGAATCAAGATAGGTCCAAGCCCAATGTCAAGGACAATAATCCATCTAACAAAGGAGGTCCTAATGTGAATCAAGGTGCGACCAAGCTCAAGCCCAAAGAAAAACATCAATGCCAAAATATTGTAGTTCTTCATGGAGAAACATGTTTTACGGAGATCAACATCTTCAATTCAGCATCCCCTTACATCATAACATTCTTCAAGGTGAGGCATAAATGGAGGATCAAGCACACGTTCAAAGATTATTGGATTACTTCTCAAAGGTTTCTATAGTGGGCTGGATCGCGTAATTTTACAATGTTTCTTAATTATAGTTTTAGAAAGTTTCTTAATTATAGTTTTAGAAAGCTTTCCTAATCATAGATTTAGAAAGTTTTCCTAAGTATTGTTTTAGAAAGTTTCCTAATTATCATTTTAGTAATATTTCCTAATTACTTTTAGGATATTTTGTAGCCTATTTAAAGGCAGGAGCTTCAACATTATGAAGCAATATACATGATTTTGAGTTACTCTTTGTGAGAATTTTTTCTTTTGTTCTTTGTGAAGAACTAGATCTTCTTCAAGTCAAAACTTGAAAGATCAACTTGATAGCTTTGGTTCTAACCACAAGTTCGGTTACGGGTCAAGCTCCTTGTTTGATAACTTTGGTTCCGTCGGCAAGGTTCGATTGGGGTCAAGTTCCTTATACTTGATTTCACAAGCGTTCCTGAGTTTCTAATTCCGCGTTGTTGAAGGGTCTCGGGTTTCATATACCCTTGGTTCTCATCAGTGCCCGTGGGAGTGCACTAGCGCAGTCGGTGCTAACTTTACCAGTGGGAGCTATAGGTTAAGTATTTTGTGGTTTTTGAGTTTAAATAGGCCAATGGGTGATTAGATAAGACAATGTACAGATAAATCATTCTAGGGTGCTTGGTATCTGGATAATTTTATGGATGAATGTTTATTTTGGATAGTTTGTGAACAAGTGTATAGGATGCCCATTTTGATGATTTGTTGCTTCCGCTATGTACGGATGGATATTGATGAATTGGTTGATGTTTTGATGAAATAGATTTGATTTTTAAGCTTAGAATGGATTTTGAGTGATTTAGAGTTGATTGGTCGATTTGAGATGAATATGTCGTTTTGTGTCGGGATTTGATGAATTTAGGTTGGAGGTTTGGTTTATGGATGTGTGTTTTTGGTTGAAATGTTGGTAAATACTTTGAGGATGATTATTGAAATGTGTATTAGGTGATTAATGGAGGAAAAATGGCAAAGGAGTGGTGCGCTGCTCGGGCGGGGCGAGATGGGCACGAGGGTGCACGCTGCCCTGCGCCAGCCGATCGATCGGCACATGATGGCCGATCAGTCGGCCAATGTTCTGAAAAACAGGCGCAACCCGAGAGCTAGCCGATCAATCGGCGCCCATGGCCGATCGATCGGCCAACAGTGCTCGCGATCTGGTGAAAAACCAGAGAGTTCGCCGATCAATAAACGCCCTCAGCCGATCGATCGGCCCTCACTGGCGCTATACGCTGGCGATGTGCGCTGGCACTGTGCTGGGCATTGGCGTTAGACGTTGGCGGGATGGCGTGTGGTGAGGTGCGGGGTTGGCACGCGATGGTAGCGCGATGAGCGTGCGGCACGGGCGCGAGGGGCGTGCGCTGTGGCCGCGTGGTGCGCGTGCGGCGTGGGCGCGCGCTGAGTGCAGGGCGCGCCCCATGCATGCCAATTGATTAGTTTTGGTATCCTAAGCCTCTTTTGATGATTGCCAACCTTAGACGAGTCATTTTGGGTACGTTTTAAGATAGACCCCAAATGTCGATAGATATGGATTGTATGCCCGAGTTCGTTCTCTAACGAATGACGATTGAATGTAAAGGAATTGAAAAGAAAAATGAAAAAAAATTATCAAGAACGGACGAGGGTAATATGTATGCACGTCACGGCACAGGTCGTGGCGGCCCTGGCATGAGGTCGTGGTCATCACAAGTTTTCTACCTCTTCAACCTTTTAAACTCTCACAAAGAGAGGTGAGGAAGGCAGTAAGAGCTCAGTCAAACAACCTTGAGCTTGTGAGCAACTTTGGTAAACAACATCTGGTGCTTTAGCACTGGCGACGCGCACTGAGAACCAACAGAGAAGACTCCAAAAATTGAAGACAATTCTTCAACAATTTCCACATATATATTAACAATCTAACTAAACTATTACAATGTTTTGGAGAAAGCTTAAATAGCAGAGGAGGAGAATAGGGAAGAAAGCAAAGAAGAACAGCTCCAAAATCAGCCCGTTGAAATAAAGCCGTTGGAGTACAGTTCGGCCACGTGGCCGACTGTTGGCTAGTAGCGCGCGTGAGTCGGGTTGCCTCCATGAGCACACTACTGGCTGGTTCGCTCAATGTTGCACGCCAGTGGTCTTCCTGGTTCTCTCTGGTCTAACTCGGTTCAGAAGTTTGTTGCACGCCAAGTCTTTGATGAAATGCCTCAAAGAGTGATAGCTTCTTGCTCCTTGTCTTTGACCTTTCCAAGCCCTTTGGATGACTATTACAAACATATATTCTAAAAGAAACAAAACTAAAGTTTGCCAAAACAATTTAAAAAAAATGGTTAAAGTGTTCCTAAACATAAAACAAATAAAAACTTCGTCACATGATTTGCTAAAGGGAAAACAAATTCCCTCTTCTTGAATCCATTCCAAGCTTTATGAAGTTTTTGCCTACAAAACTCACAAGCCAATTAGTAGATAAAATAATTTAAATTTCATGCCTTGGTTCGTGCTCGAAGGTTCGGGATCGTAGGTACACCATCCTTTCTGGATGATTAAGGATTTGACCTCAAATCTAGAGGTTGGACAATGAAGAAAGTGAACTCCCATTCATTTTTTCTCAATTTCTATAACCTTTTAAATGACCATTATGAAGATAACTACAACATCATAAAATCTGACAATAACAAAATGGTTATAGAAAATCCTTCATTTCAGAATAGGCTAAATGATGTTTACAAGATTTGCACTAGTATAAACTAACATGGGAAGATTTGAAAAGGGAAACAACTAACAATATCAGAATTTTATAAAACATAACATCACTAAGCAGAATATTGCAGCTAAGCTTCAGCAACGAAGTTTGCCCAGTGATGCAACAATACAGTTCATGCAAACGTGGAACAATTCTGGCAATTGATCAGAACATTTAGCAATTTCTAAGCAAGACATCCAGAACATATGATGAATATGCATGATAAATACCTTCAGTTAAGACAAAATAGAATACATATCATCCACCGAAAAAGTAGGAATATTCTATTCGAACAGCAAACAAAAATGACAGAAGAACTTTTGGATAACTAGCAGGATATCAAACAACACGGTAATCTGGTTAGCAACAAAATTATCAACGGTGTAGACAATAACCAGAAACTCAAAAAAATCTGGCGCGAACAACTTAAATACCTAGCAGGATTTTGGTTTAAAAAAAAAAAAAAAAGAAACAACACACAAGAAAATTCATCAGTAAAAAACCTCTAGTTAAGTAGCGAGATAAAGGAGGTTCAAGTATGGGAAATAACTTTGATTATTTGAAGAGAAAACAGAACAATAAGTTCATGCAAAGGAACACACACATTAATCAAAACCGCATGCGACAATGTCCATGCAAGAAAACAAAACACAAAACCAGAGAACAGGATAGATCATGCGATGAAAAGTGAAAACTGTAAGACCTGAAACAATACATGCAACACGCTGTAACAGAGAAGTGCAAATGGGTAAGGGCGAGAACTTACTTGCAGCTTCTCCGATGGAGTTGTGTGCGGTCGACAAGGCGTAGAGGACATGACCCACAAAAAAAATGAGCCACAAAAAAAAATGATGCGCTCTCTAAATACTATATGAATATTATCATCAATTAAGCGCGAAAAATTTTAACATTGTTGTCACGCCCCAAAGGGGACCCGCAACAGAACGAGGCACGACCCGGCCCAAAAAGGACTAAATCTTCCGACCCTTAACACCAAATTTCACCAATCGCAGCGGAATATTAACCAATTAAGATAAGCCAGGGTCCAGACAGATAAATAAACAGGTCCAACAAGTGACACCAGATGATGTAATAATGTATATTTAATAATGTAACATGGTAAATTAAATAGAACAAAGCTTACACATCCACAGTATCTCTCACCTTAAAAATATAAGATACATCCTCAAGAAAAAATCTATTAAAATAGGAAATTCTGCAAGGTGATTGTCCCCGTGCCGATAAATACAAATTTCTCCTTTAATGCAATCCTGAAAAATAATAGTCGTTTGGGGTGAGTGGACTAAAACTCAATAGGGGCCTATGACTTTTTCTTTCTCCCCCCCCTTCTTTTTTCTTTTTGCTACCCCCCCTTATGTGTGCATGGTGAATTGCTCACCACTTTCGGCGCCCCTTCACCATGGGGGACTCGGCAGGCACAATGGGCACAGGCACAAATAACAGACCGACCACTTATTTTCATGTGGGCCAGGCGCGCACGATGTACACAATAGATACCCACCATGTGCACTCCGGTTTTTTGTGGGTTCCCACCCTCAATTTGTCTCGCTACGGCCCTCTTCAGTATGCTTCTACTACTTATCTCTACGTTAAAAACCTGACATCACGACCCATGCGAATTCAATTCATAGTGTATCATTTAGTATAGCTTCTGTATGCGCCGCCCTTAGACCTTTCCCCTCGTGCGATAAATGTTGTGAACGAATTTTACGTTTACCTGAGCACTGCGTAACACTACCCAATATTAAACACTTTGAGCCTAATATAAAGAATTAAAATACCCCATACCTTAAATTCCTCCTCGACTATGTAAAAGTAAATAAACTCTCTACCTCGATCTGGGCACTTTATACAACTGGTACATCGACCTCATCCCTCTTGCAGTACTTTGGACCGTTATACACACACACATATTTATGGCGTGAGATCTAGGAATTCATGTATGCATAACGATGATGTGATCATTTTATAGTGTATATTCGCTTCTTTTACTTTCGATTCAGATGCCATACATCTCTTGTCTCGATAGCTGAAACGCCCACTTGATCGAATATACTAAGGATACGTGAGCTTAATGCAGCCCTGACTCTAATATACCCTCACTACTAGTTAGTACCGTCACGATGGCACTTCCAGAGCCGTCCCACCAGACTCCATTCAGCTAACATGGAATCCACACTTTAATGCGCGCGATAGGACTCTGTGCGCACCCAGTCTCTTGCCTGTTAAATCAGGGTGATGAATAGAGGCCCCGAGAGTATCTGACCGGAGAGGAATTGTGCACAACCCACACAGCCAGTCTTGAGTTCGGCGTAAACACGTATGCTCGTAAAATACCAGTGACATAAAATGATAGCCTAACCTCGCAAGATTCTCCGTTCTTCGCCACAATAGTCTGTCACCATCAACAGCCGCTCCCACAAACATGCCACACTATATAGTTTGTCCTGTGTACCGCTAAATTCGAAAGTGTACAGAGAAATAGTTACCCTACAGCAGGCACCGCTCCGCCATGCTGTAATTATGCTCCCTATCTTTACTATTTCACAGATTCGGTCTACTGTCGACCATCTTCTTTTTTACTACGGCACGTGTCAAACCGCACTTTCCACTTCTGCTGTCATAACCTATTCCCCCTCCAATTTCCGGTAACTACCCTTTGAGCCGTTTTATCTCCTACGTAGGTTCCCCGGGACTTTCATCCTCTTACTATAGGAGCCATCAGAGTATTCACTTATATTGAAAGGTAGGAACTTGTGTTTGGCAGACTCTTCCGTACCTTCATTATCTACTTGGTCCCCTCTTCCTCTCTCCTTTGCGAGCGGCAGCTTTAGGAAATAAATAGGGTTTTCTATAGTAAATTTTTAACAGGAGGAGAAATTTATAGAGAGAGGGCTATGGCGGTGAAGAAATTATGGAGAGAGAAAAAAACGGTGCAGGTGGAAATTTAATGAGTAAAAAGGAAAATTACCTTCTTCTCCTCCACTTCTCTTACGGTTTCTCCCCCAAACTGGCTGGTGGGTTTCACATTCTCCCCCACTTAATGAAATTTGGTCCTCGAAATTTGGATCAATTAAGGTCACATCACTAAATAGTTGGGGATATTTTATTCTCATCTCCGATTCAAGTTCTCAAGTGGCTTCTCTTTTACTGTGATTCTCCCACTAACTCTAAACCAAAATTATTCACGATGACGCAAAATTCTAATCTCACACCTTAATAGTGTTTGAGGTCACTCTTCATAAGAAGTATTCCACTTAACAGATATCTCGGTCCATGTGATTACTTGTGAGATGTCTAAATCACACCTTATAAACATCTCTTAGCAAAATTCCAACAAAAGGGAATAAATGATTCACAATTATAACTAAGACTTAATTCTCTTGTCCTCAACATATACTTAAGAGTGAGGTGTCCCATGGATTTTCCATTCTTCGTAAGGTGAAAAGTCAAATATAAGCTATTTCATTGCTCAAAATCCTCAGTGTGGGTTCAAAAACTTAAACATAAACTTTGAGTTTCTATAAAATATAGCACTAGGTGATGACCTCCACAAAAGCCTTTTCAATTTAAACAGAGAAATTTATCCACTTTCAGATGAAATAATGGTTGACAAACAATTCATAAAAATTTCGACATTAAAATGCCTGTAACACCCGGGATTTTTTAAAGGAAAAAAAATGGAGAGAAAATAAAAGAATAATAAAATAGGTTGTTATTAATTTAAAAGAAAAGTGAATGGTTTTTAATTTATGTTCGGGTATTCCCAGTAGAGAACTTAAGCCGAGTACGGGGTGAGGGTCAATTTACAAAAAATTATAATTTTATAACGAGATTAAATGAAATTCGAAATGGCCGAAAATATGAGAGGGCGATTTAGTAATTTGTTTTTAGATAAATAAATAAAATAACAAAAAGATTAAATAAAATAAAAATAAAATATTTTTATAGAAAAACAGAATGGCTTCACGAAGAAGCCACTCTGTTTCTCTTCGGCCCGAGCTCCCGACGCGAGAGGGGAGAGCTCGAGCGACGTCCATGCTTCGATGACCTCACGGTTCCGGCCACCGTTCAGACGAGCAAACTCTGGCGAGTTGAAGCCAGAGCCTAGTTGTGACAGCCCCCGAACTAGAACCCCAATCGGGGTCCGAGATCGAAGCCGTCACTCCGGGACAGTTAACGGAAAACGAGACTATATTTTTTTTTGAACATTTAAATGGACAGGAGATTTTAAAAGTAAACTCTTAAAACTTTACAAAGAGAGATCATTTTCTGAATTCGAAAGTAAATTGGGAAAACAGTAAACAGAATCGGAACGTAAGATGGATAACCGAAGAAAAGCAGGAAGAAATAAAAACAGGAGTAAATAAACTGACGGAAGATGTAAATAAAACTGGGTGGAAGCAGTAAATAAAACTGGGCAGAAAAGTAGGCGGATGACGTCAGGCAGAAGATGAAATTAAACTGGCGGTAGAAGTGAATAAGACAAAAGATGAACAGTGTCTGGCGGTAGAAGATGAATAAGACAAAAGATGAACAGTGTCTGGTGGTAGAAGATAAATAAGACAAAAGATGAACAGTGTCTGGTGGTAGAAGATGAATAAGACAAAAGATGAACAGTGTCTGGTGGTAGAATATGAACAGTGTTTGGTGGTAGATATAAAATACAACAGACTTGGCGGTAGAAGATGAATAAGACAAAAGATGAACAGTATCTGGCAGTAGAATATGAACAGTGTTTGGTGGTAGATATAAAATACAACAGACTTGGCGGTAGAAGTTGAATAAGACAAAAGATAAACAGTAACCGGTGGATGTAAATTTTAAAGCAGTGGAGGATGAAATCGAAAGACATAGTTTTAAAGGCAGAATTTGACAACTTTTAACAGGAAGACAAACAAACAGAGAGCATAAAAACATAAACGTTTCAAACCTTCAAAACCGATTCAAAACATGATTTGAAACATACTTTGCAGATGACAAATTTAAAGAAACAAATCGCATGGATAGTTCCAAAAAAAACCAGAAATCATCCATGCTCAGATTAACAGAAAATATCCCAAAATATTCCAGAATACTTTCGAATATAAACTTAACTGTCAAATACAGCAGTTTTAAACATTGACACAGAATTTATACATTGTTTCAAAATCTCAGAGACAGTACAGAACTTATCATAAATTGTAGAATTTCCCAAAACAGAAGTTTTTCTACAGAGTTTTTAACACAATACCAGAATTTCAGAAAGTTTTACAGATATAAAATATACTCTAAACACTTGAACCTCAGGTCGGAAACATGTCTGGCTGCAACAACCTTTCCCGAGAGCTGGAACCACCAGCCACCTATTCATCAGACTGAGGCACAAAGTCCTCATTTTCGGGTTCAGTACCTACATCAGGGAGTTCAACTATGAGTCTAAAACTCAGTAAGAACATAACAAATATGCAGTGATGCAGAATGCTATGCATGCGGTTTTCAGAATACAGTGACAGAACTTTACAGTACATTTCAGTGGCAGAGGGGTATAAGTGGGGCTTATAGGGGAACTGACAAACAGAGGGTGCACTATCAGGCACATTCAGCACTTTTACAGACTCCGAGGGAGGGATAAAACCGGAGGGTCCTTGCTAGGGACAATTTTCTTTTCAGAATCCCAAGGAGGGATAAAACCAGAGGGTCAGTCCCCGTCCCACACTTAACCAATACATTATTGTAACACCACTAATACTGTACCCGTATTTCCCATATTATTATTATTATTTTTTTTTATCTTTACATTTTATAAACTTTAAGACTTGACGTTAACCAGAATTGAAATCGAAGCCGAAACCGAAATCGAAGTTCGTTTGGTAAATCGTTTCAAATATAAACTAAAACTATTATTAAATAAAACTTAAAACATTTAAATATTTAATAAAAACTAAAGGAGGGGCAGAATCGGAAATGGGGCTGCCAAAAGGAGGCAGCGATCCTCCTTCAAACACTCCAGCACTTCAACACACTTCACCATTCTTTCATGCTTACACTTCAACGATTTGCTCTCTGGAATCCGATTTCCAGAGAGCAAAACTTACCACTTCTTCACGCCAACAATTACCATAATTTACCACCTAAATCAAATCAATTAAACTAAAACGTATTCTAAGTTCGATCGACTCGAGTCAGGCTTTGCGAAACCCGACTGCGTGGATAGCTCTAAAAACCGAGCTATCCGTAACAACCTACAAACAATTCATAACATTTAATTTAAACAACCAAACAGTTCCAGAATTTCTATAACGTTTAAATAGCAGTTCTAAACCAAAACATTTTATAACGTTCATCAAACAGTTTAAACCAAAACGTTTTATATACAATTACCAAAACGTTATCTAATCTCTATCCAGATCCAAACAACCTAAATATTCTATACAGTTATCAGATCACACATCCCAAAATAACCCCAGAGTCCATACATACATCCCCACGGGTCGTATCGCGCCTCGACTACTCAGCGCACTCCCACGAGCATCATCCATCAGCTGCTCCTACATCAGGAGGAGGAATATCATCCTCACCTGGGTCAACGTAACCTAGAACGTCACCTACACCATACAGACACATATGAGATATTGAAATCTCAGTAAACTACGTAAATGCAGATGCATGCGTGCGTATGCCATTCAGAAATCATGCTCAGATTCAGATTACAGATACAGAATTACAGATTACAGATTCATTACGTCACAGACAGACAGAATTGTCACCGAAACCTCTACCCACTAAGCGGAGAGGGCCCATCCAGCGGTCGGACTACCCTTTCCACCTAGAGAGGGGGGTACACGCTTGCAACACGCACAGCCGTGCCTGAGCCCCATCCCGCGTGACCAGATACAGACAGATTACGTTTATTCATTCAGATTTCGTTACAGATTTCATTTCAGATATACGTTCCTTTTCTTAAAAACACGTGCAGAAATTCCTTTTCATGACTTTCGAAAACCGTGATGCATGAACAGTTCATATCAGCAGAAAGTAAACAAACAACATACATATTAACCAGACAATACAACATAACCTAGCTACCCAACCTAAACAACGTAAAACAAGGAACCCTCAAGGATCCTTGATACGACGACGAGGTATGGTGTAGACCTTTCGGTCAAGCAAGTCACGAGAACTTACCTTGAGCGCGCTGGATCTCAAACTTCGTCCACGGGAGTCGTGTCTGAGACAAAACACGATATTTGTCGTTAAAACCAATTTAACGATTAAATGTCCAAACTAATAAAGTCCTTAATCTAACAAATCGAAGCTTTTAAACAACGACATAACGCTTGATAAATCTGGAAATCCATATTACGAGTTATTTCCGAAAACCCGAAAATTCTATAATTTATACTTTTTCACAAATTGGTTTATCTTCGTCCAATAACGTCCAATACGTTCGATACATGCTTAATCATGGCTAACCTATTAATTACGAGCCCTAAATCGCGTTTTTCGTCGAAACCCTAATTGCAACCCTAACCCTAAATCGAACCGAAAACTCGAAATAAACGCTTAGAGACCGAAGCTACATACCGAGGGTAGCGAGAGGAGAAGAAACCGTGAAGGACGGAGAAGGAACGGAGCTCGGACGGAGCTCGGATTGAAGATCGGCGTCGGCGGCCGAGAGAGAAAAACACTCTCTGTTCGTGCGATCCAGAGAAGAGAAGAAAGGAAGTGAGGAAAAAGAGAGATTTGTGATGTTTAAATAAAAATTGATTTGCAAATTACCATTTTGCCCTTCTCACTTAATTCTATTCGTTTCGTCGTTCGTTTCGTTAATCGTCCAACTATTCAGATTCTCGAAAGTTCCATATTTTGCCAATAACTTCTATTCATTGCCAGGGATTTATTAAAACTGTCCGTTCGCAATTTGGACCTCGTTCGCTATTTTTACGAGAACGTCTTTTACATTACGAAAAGTGTATTTACTCGGAATGTAGTATTTGATCTCCGAAAATTCCCGTAATTTCCTTAAAATTCTTATTATTCGTTAGAATCGTAATGACGCTTTCTTTTTGTGAATCGGACTTGATTTGACATATTTACCAAAAATGCCATTAAATAAGGAAATGATAATATAACATAATATATCCAAAAATCCGTACAAGCCGGATATTACAATTACAGTCAGATTTTTATCTTGCTTAACTTCAAAACTGTGTACAGAAAATGGTTTTTGCATGAACTTTCAGAAAAAGGTGTATGCATGATCGGTGCTTGAATTTAAACTGGCAGATAAAAGATAACAGAAAATGCGGAAAATTGACAATTTAAAAACATAACCTATACTCTTTCTACCCAAATCGACCCGACAGAATGGAAACACCTAGTACCTCCTTGATGTAGGGCCTTAAGGGCCAACCTACGGGTATGAACTTACCTGTTTGCCACGATGCAGTATGCTCGAATGTCCCTGGAATGTTCGGACCTGCTTGATGAAATGTAGTGAAATTAAACAAGCTGCAAATGCTAACAATACTTTGTAGAATATGCAGCAAATTCATTTCAAACTTTTAGAAAACACATCAACTTGTTTTCATCCAAAAACAGTGAGTTTCTCTCAAAATGCCGAAACCTTAAACTTCCATAAAACTCACATTTTACTAATCCAAATTCGTTAGCTTAAACAGGTGCTTACCTCTACTGGAGGAAATAGGAGAATGGAAGTCTTTGGAAGGATTGGAAATCGCCGGAAGAAGAGAAAACCTAGAGCAGTGGAAGGGAGCGCATGAGAAAGTGTGGGTTTCACATAGAAGGGAAGAGAAAACAACATGGCTTCTTCAACAAGTTTCCAAGTGTCAACTATCCAGTGGCTATCTCTCACCAACCTTAATTTCTCTCCAATTTAACCTTCCATGCAATTTAAACTTAGTGTTTGTTTAGTTACACATTAGTTTGGTTCTCCCCTCACAAAATGCTCCAAAATTTACAATAAAACAGTTATTATATTTATGACAATTTAAATCCATATAATAATTCAATAGATTATTACACGGCCAAAATGCCGGGTGCTACATTGGTTCAACTTTTCCGCGTCAGACCTGACCGAAAATAGGTAGTTCCTCCTCCCTGTTTTCTCTCTGTTGCTCGGCCGAGGAGTGGTCTGTGGGTTGGGTCGATTTTATGGTTTATTTGTGACGAAAATGAGGGGGAATTAGAGGTGTGAGGCGAGTGATGATCGGTGGGCTGGGGTACCCTGGTTTTCAGGAAGAAAACCGTGAGGGGGGGGGGGGGGGTTCTGTGATTTCGGGTTTCTTGTGTAAAACCTTGACTTTTTAGTCAGTTTATGTTAATTGGATATTAGGGTAGTTGATTGGTGAGGAATTGGATGAGAATTGATGAAAAATCAAAATTGGGAAAATTCCAGGTAAATGGCAGATTCGGGTTTTCTGATTTTTACCTAGCTACGGTCGTTTGTTTTAAAATTCCTTTTATCAGGTTAAAATAAGTTATTATAGGAGTACGTGGCCGCTGGAATTGTTAGATTCCGATAACCGACGCAAAAGTTACGCGCGTTTGAAGTTTCGGGTCGGTTTTTACCGAACCCAAATTAGTGGCCTGTTTAGTTAGGTTTTAGTTTGATTAGGCAAGAAATAGTAGTTTGAGAGTAATTGGTGAATGTAGGCTTGATTTTAATGAAATTTGCATATTTTTCGTAGGTCAAGCCATAGGTGATGTGATGTGCCAAACCCAGCGAGCTAGGATGCCAGGTAAGTAATGGATTGTATGTTTTTGTCGCTTTCAGGCCTACACCACGGAACGGTAGGATTTATTGTTTTTATTGTTTGACAATTGTGTTGTTGTTGTTTGGGGTTGAGTGTTGTGTGAGTGGTATGTGTTATGTTTATATTGTTTGGGGTTTGATAGTTGTGTTGTTTATATTGAGTAGGATTTATTGTTTGATAATTGTGTTGTTGTTGTTTGGTGTTTGAGTATTATGTGAGTGGCATGAGTCGTGTTTCAACTACGAAAAATAAGTGTTGGTGTATGATGTGAATGGTAAGCATGAAATGTGTAAGAAAGCACTAGAGAGTTAAATGCATCGATGTTAAAGTGCATGACGCACTAGAGGATTTAACGTCTCGATGTTAAAGTGTAAGAAAGCACTAGAGAGTTAAATGCCTCGATGTTAAAGTGCATGACGCACTAGAGGATTTAACATCTCGATGTTAAAGTGCAAGTGGCACTAGAGAGTTAAATGCCTCGATGTTAAAGTGCATGACGCACTAGAGGATTTGACGTCTCGATGTTAAAGTGTAAGAAAGAACTAGAGAGTTAAATGCCTCGATGTTAAAGTGCATGACGCACTAGAGGATTTAACGTCTCGATGTTAAAGTGCATGTGGCACTAGAGAGTTAAATGCCTCGATGTTAAAGTGCATGACGCACTAAAGGATTTAACGTCTCGATGTTAAAGTGTAAGAAAGCACTAGAGAGTTAAATGCCTCGATGTTAAAGTGCATGACGCACTAGAGGATTTAACGTCTCGATGTTAAAGTGCAAGTGGCACTAGAGAGTTAAATGCCTCGATGTTAAAGTGCATGACGCACTAGAGGATTTAACGTCTCGATGTTAAAGTGCAAGTGGCACTAGAGAGTTAAATGCCTCGATGTTAAAGTGCATGACGCACTAGAGGATTTAACGTCTCGATGTTAAAGTGCATGACGCACTAGAGGATTTAACGTCTCGATGTTAAAGTGCATGACGCACTAGAGGATTTAACGTCTCGATGTTAAAGTGCATGACGCACTAGAGGATTTAACGTCTCGATGTTAAAGTGTAAGAAAGCACTAGAGAGTTAAATGCTCGATGTTAAAGTGCATGACGCACTAGAGGATTTAACGTCTCGATGTTAAAGTGTAAGAAAGCACTAGAGAGTTAAATGCCTCGATGTTAAAGTGCATGACGCACTAGAGGATTTAACGTCTCGATGTTAAAGTGCATGACGCACTAGAGGATTTAACGTCTCGATGTTAAAGTGTAAGAAAGCACTAGAGAGTTAAATGCCTCGATGTTAAAGTGCATGACGCACTAGAGGATTTAACGTCTCGATGTTAAAGTGCATGACGCACTAGAGGATTTAACGTCTCGATGTTAAAGTGTAAGAAAGCACTAGAGAGTTAAATGCCTCGATGTTAAAGTGCATGACGCACTAGAGGATTTAACGTCTCGATGTTAAAGTGCATGACGCACTAGAGGATTTAACGTCTCGATGTTAAAGTGTAAGAAAGAACTAGAGAGTTAAATGCCTCGATGTTAAAGTGCATGACGCACTAGAGGATTTAACGTCTCGATGTTAAAGTGCATGACGCACTAGAGGATTTAACGTCTCGATGTTAAAGTGCATGACGCACTAGAGGATTTAACGTCTCGATGTTAAAGTGCATGACGCACTAGAGGATTTAACGTCTCGATGTTAAAGTGTAAGAAAGCACTAGAGAGTTAAATGCCTCGATGTTAAAGTGTAAGAAAGCACTAGAGAGTTAAATGCCTCGATGTTAAAGTGTAAGAAAGCACTAGAGAGTTAAATGCCTCGATGTTAAAGTGCATGACGCACTAGAGGATTTAACGTCTCGATGTTAAAGTGCATGACGCACTAGAGGATTTAACGTCTCGATGTTAAAGTGCATGACGCACTAGAGGATTTAACGTCTCGATGTTAAAGTGCATGACGCACTAGAGGATTTAACGTCTCGATGTTAAAGTGTAAGAAAGCACTAGAGAGTTAAATGCTCGATGTTAAAGTGCATGACGCACTAGAGGATTTAACGTCTCGATGTTAAAGTGCATGACGCACTAGAGGATTTAACGTCTCGATGTTAAAGTGCATGACGCACTAGAGGATTTAACGTCTCGATGTTAAAGTGCATGACGCACTAGAGGATTTAACGTCTCGATGTTAAAGTGCATGACGCACTAGAGGATTTAACGTCTCGATGTTAAAGTGCATGACGCACTAGAGGATTTAACGTCTCGATGTTAAAGTGCATGACGCACTAGAGGATTTAACGTCTCGATGTTAAAGTGTAAGAAAGCACTAGAGAGTTAAATGCCTCGATGTTAAAGTGTAAGAAAGCACTAGAGAGTTAAATGCCTCGATGTTAAAGTGCATGACGCACTAGAGGATTTAACGTCTCGATGTTAAAGTGTAAGAAAGCACTAGAGAGTTAAATGCCTCGATGTTAAAGTGCATGACGCACTAGAGGATTTAACGTCTCGATGTTAAAGTGTAAGAAAGCACTAGAGAGTTAAATGCCTCGATGTTAAAGTGTAAGAAAGAACTAGAGAGTTAAATGCCTCGATGTTAAAGTGTAAGAAAGAACTAGAGAGTTAAATGCCTCGATGTTAAAGTGCATGACGCACTAGAGGATTTAACGTCTCGATGTTAAAGTGTAAGAAAGCACTAGAGAGTTAAATGCCTCGATGTTAAAGTGCATGACGCACTAGAGGATTTAACGTCTCGATGTTAAAGTGCATGACGCACTAGAGGATTTAACGTCTCGATGTTAAAGTGCATGACGCACTAGAGGATTTAACGTCTCGATGTATAAATGATGGGAATGTGTTACCTTGTATTGTGGGTTTTCTTCATTTTGGTTAATTGTTGGAGATTTCATAGGTTGGTTAGATGGTTAGGAATATTCTGGATTGGTTGGGATTGGATTTTATGCAGGTACTTAGCATTTTGGAGGCGCCATTTTCAGGCGTTACTTTGCTGAAATTTTTGGGAAGGACGCCGTGGTGCTAAAAGGTTAGGATTAAGGGAAATTAGTGAGTTTAGGCAGCTAGGTACGACGTAAGAGAGTTTTAAGGGACTTAGCTTTAAATTTTGCTGTATCAATTTTATTTTTAATTATGTTTTAAACGCGGGATAACATAGCAAAGTAGCGCACCGAGCCAGGGCGGGTTCGGGGGCGTTACAATGTCTGTGCACAATCTCCATTATAGGTAACAAAATCTATCGTAATGTCTCCAAATGTCCACTCCAAATAGGCAATCTTGAATAATCTAACACGTTTCTAACGTTTAGTCCGAGACTATGATAAGTCAAAGTCCAACCATATCTCATTCCATTGTATCCAGTTCCATAACAATCTATCCTAAATTTGACTAGATTAATAATGTCATTTGATCTCATAATTTTTGTCATTGAAAAAATATAAATGTACCAACTGACCAAATATTTCGTTAAATTCATAATTAAGTCGATCACTTCTTTAATGTGTCGTGGAAGAGTAGAAGTTTCCATTAATATATATATACGAACTATCTGTGAAAACTTAATTCCAACTCTAGTATTGGACAAAGAAATAAAATTTTTCGAATGTCTACTAAAAACAATCGCCATAACATTGTCATACTAAAATTATATTCCAAAGTAAGATTACAATCAATTTCCATAATCAAAATTATTTTCTTAACCCAAGAATCAAATCATGTCGCGAGATGAATATGTAAACTCTAATGGCATAAAGACTAATTTAAATTTCACATCTCACAAATAACTTTATATTAGCATCAACAAATACGATTACAACTAACAACCATCCATAAGTGGGGTAAGTTCACTTTCAATATTTCAATCTTCACAATACTTAAACTCTACAAGGCTGCATTATCACACGTCCAAATGTACAACTTATGCATCTATACAAATCATTTTTATCAATCACTATTGAACATTGTCAACTTATATGTCTCTTCCCATCGATGATCCAACTTTTAAGGCCCTCAGATCTCATCATTTCAAACATTCTCAATCCAACACGCTTAAAAATGATCAGATCCACTAAAATGTCATCTTAAATTATTCAAAGTGAAATACATGAGTCCATCTGTTAATCAAATATCTCTTTAATTCTTAAAAAGGAATAACTAACACTGACAATTAAACTCGCAACGAAAGGAGCATCACACTCCCTAACAATTACACTAACATTCTCATATGTTGCACTTTAACAAATATAATCATTACACGGAACTTAGTTGACTAGGCTTTAAGCTCAATCAACCCAACTTAAATCATCACAAAGTAGCAATGGAAGTTTGAACATATAGAGAACCAAAATGAGTAGATATTAAATCGGTGGTTGGCGTAAACTCTGGCATATCTTCAGGAATATCAGAATACTCCATCTCAAATACCAAATAACCACCGCTAAAAGTAAAAACCTCAGACATGTGACTAAATTTTCAATATCCAATCAATTAACTCTAACAAGAATCATTATTTAATCATGTTGTGCCCACAACAACTCGTTGCTTACCAATAGAGGAGTCTCATTCTTGTATACAACAAATTTTTGTTTTCTACTCACCCGACAATTCAACAACCAAACTTATATGAAGTCTTTAGCATTCTACCATTGATATTTCACCACCATAAATTTTCTCACGCATGACACTACTAAAGTACTCTATGATTAGACCTAATGATGTTACAAATACTAAAAATGTTAAATCATGGCATTGAAACAAAATAATCTTGTCTTTAGGCCCAAATCAACACTTAGGCATGACCAAAGACCCTCTTCTTTGGCTCTTACTAATCCTTTTAATTTTTGGCTATATCGAATCATTTCTTGTATCATTCTTAGTCAAGCAATTTCACAAGTCAACTTAACACCTTGAATATGCCATATATGTAATAGAATATGCCAGTTCATCAATGTGCGTGATTTTCCAAAAATTGAAAGGTTCTCTGAAATCAAATCATGACTTATCTACGTCCAACATCATCTTAAGAACTTGCCTTAAATACTATCGTTTTCATAAGCTCAACCATGTAACCAATCTCTTAAACCAAGTTATGATACACGACAATCATACTATATCAATCTCACATCTTGCTTGTCATCACAAATGATATTCAAGCCATAGTCTCTAATGGGCAATCGATTCCTAAAAATTCCATAATATTCTCCATAAAATATGGGAATTATTTTCTTAACCCAAGAATCAAATCATGTCGCGAGATGAATATGTAAACTCTAATGGCATAAAGACTAATTTAAATTTCACATCTCACAAATAACTTTATATTAGCATCAACAAATACGATTACAACTAACAACCATCCATAAGTGGGGTAAGTTCACTTTCAATATTTCAATCTTCACAATACTTAAACTCTACAAGGCTGCATTATCACACGTCCAAATGTACAACTTATGCATCTATACAAATCATTTTTATCAATCACTATTGAACATTGTCAACTTATATGTCTCTTCCCATCGATGATCAAACTTTTAAGGCCCTCAGATCTCATCATTTCAAACATTCTCAATCCAACACTGCTATAAACTGATATAGATCCACTAAAATGTCATCTTAAATTATTCAAAGTGAAATACATGAGTCCATCTGTTAATCAAATATCTCTTTAATTCTTAAAAAGGAATAACTAACACTGACAATTAAACTCGCAACGAAAGGAGCATCACACTCCCTAACAATTACACTAACATTCTCATATGTTGCACTTTAACAAATATAATCATTACACGGGAACTTAGTTGACTAGGCTTTAAGCTCAATCAACCCAACTTAAATCATCACAAAAGTAGCAATGGAAGTTTGAACAATATAGAGAACCAAAATGAGTAGATATTAAATCAGGTGGTTGGCGTAAACTCTGGCATATCTTCAAGGAATATCAGAATACTCCATCTCAAATACCAAATAACCACCGCTAAAAGTAAAAACCTCAGACATGTGACTAAATTTTCAATATCCAATCAATTAACTCTAACAAGAATCATTATTTAATCATGTTGTGCCCACAACAACTCGTTGCTTACCAATAGAGGAGTCTCATTCTTGTATACAACAAATTTTTGTTTTCTACTCACCCGACAATTCAACAACAAAACTTATATGAAGTCTTTAGCATTCTACCATTGATATTTCACCACCATAAATTTTCTCACGCATGACACTACTAAAGTACTCTATGATTAGACCTAATGATGTTACAAATACTAAAAATGTTAAATCATGGCATTGAAACAAAATAATCTTGTCTTTAGGCCCAAATCAACACTTAGGCATGACCAAAGACCCTCTTCTTTGGCTCTTACTAATCCTTTTAATTTTTGGCTATATCGAATCATTTCTTGTATCATTCTTAGTCAAGCAATTTCACAAGTCAAACTTAACACCTTGAATATGCCATATATGTAATAGAATATGCCAGTTCATCAATGTGGCGTGATTTTCCAAAAATTGAAAGGTTCTCTGAAATCAAATCATGACTTATCTACGTCCAACATCATCTTAAGAACTTGCCTTAAATACTATCGTTTTCATAAGCTCAACCATGTAACCAATCTCTTAAACCAAGTTATGATACACGACAATCATACTATATCAATCTCACATCTTGCTTGTCATCACAAATGATATTCAAGCCATAGTCTCTAATGGGCAATCGATTCCTAAAAATTCCATAATATTCTCCATAAAATATGGGAAGTATATTTTCTTACTATACAAAAATCAATGGCGTTATATCATCTCATAAAGGCACACTTATCAACAATTGAGTTCAATTTATCCTTAAACATTAGCGGATTAACATATCCAAATCCTTTCACAATCTACGCTCAAATACTTAAGAGTAAAGATACTTAAATCCTTTGAAGAAATTATCCAATCCTTAAATATTCTATCAACATTTAGTGGCACTCTCAGACTAATAAATTGCTATGTAGCCATATATGCACATACCCAATGTGCGTCCCTTGGAGGCATGATTGAAATCTAAAAACTTTTCGATACTACTAAAACACGTCCTCAGTTGCAATAATAATTCGTGTATATCATTACATTATCTATCTTATAAGTGTCACTTTTCAAGATGGGCAACCTTGGCTCTGATACCATTTTTTCTGTCACGCCCCAAATGGGACCCGCAACAGAACGGGGAACGACCCGGCCCAAAAAGGACTAAATCTTCCAACCCTTAACACCAAATTTCACCAATCGCAGTGGAATATTAACCAATTAAGATAAGTCAGGGCCCAGACAGATAAATAAACAGGTCCAACAAGTGACACCAGATGATGTAATAATGTATATCCAATAAAGTAACATGGTAAATTAAATAGAACAAAGCTTACACATCCACAGTATGTCTCACCTTAAAAATATAAGATACATCCTCAAGAAAAAATCTATTAAAATAGGAAATTCTGCAAGGTGATTGTTCCCGCGCCGATAATTAAATTCTCCTTTACTGAATTCTGAAAAATAATAGTCGTTTGGGGTGAGTCGACTAAACTCAATAGGGGTAGAATTTATTTCTAGCAGTCATATAATATTATGCATAGATTTAATGAAAATGCAGTTATGCAATTTAAATAGATGTTCGGTGAAATTGGAGCCTCTCATGGACTCCGAGCACAATGGGCCATAGGCCAAAATATCGACATTCGGCGGTCGCATGCCACAATTACCCTGATTAGGTTTAGGGTTTCGTGCCCAAGGACACGGCTCTTCAGTTGTCCTGTTACTTCTAGTTAAAACCACACAATTTTTATTAATGATAATATATGCAGTTGATAAATGTGTGAATAAAGTAATAGCATGAATTAAAGAAACATTTGATGCTAAATAAATGAATTAAAATAATACTTAACCGAATATAAAATAAACCCCTACATTGATTGCACTTACAAATGGTACAAGAATCCAAATCAATGAATCCACACTTTAATTCAATAACTTGGTATCATTTTCTCAGATCATATATCAATAACTCCACGAGAGTAGTCTCGTGCATGCAAAAGATAAACGATTGAAAAAAACAATAACATGCAACCGTGGTTAATGATCCTGGAAAATTAACAGAACAAGGAAACTCGAGAAACACCAAAATAGAGTATGGAAAAATTTCAAGGAAGCATCCTAGATTAACTAAGCCGAATTGATCATGAGGGGCGTACATGATTAATAAAATTGGTTAAGAAAATTCAGAACGAAAATCATGCAAGTGGGTATCAATTTGGATAGCAAAAACAGACGCAACTCTTGCAACTTACACGTAATGTTCTTATGTTCCTACGACTACAACAAACAGGCAAGAGTCGCTCAATCAAACAGAACAACTAAGGTTTGAGGTTCGTCATTTTAGGTTCTATAAAATAGAAGCAGACTGCCAAAACGCTAAACATCAGAACACAGTTTCGTAAAAACCAGAAAAATATAGAACAGGAAACACATCCTAAATAAACTGATTACTAAGCAGATGTGTACACTTGCAAAATACCATTGGATACGATTAGATGATAGAATAATGGTTCATGCAAAGTGGGTCATTCTGGTTTAGCAAAACAGAAAGAAGATACGAGAATAACCAAAGTAAAACAGTAAGAACACCAGAAAAAAAGAAAACAACTTAACTAAACAATTTTGGCAAGGGTAAATTAAAAAAAAAAAAAAAAACCCCGAAGTACGGGTATTTCTCGAAAAAACCCTCACACTAAAAGTTGTCGCAGTCAAAACCTCAAAGTTTTAAAAACTGTCAAAATAAACCCTGGCAAGGGCCTGCATGCCCCCGAATTAAAATTCGGGGGGCAACTTCATTTCGCGGCCCACCGCATGGAAAATTCGCCTCTCACGTGTGTTGCACACCCATCTATTCGGCAGGCCTAATACCAATCGCTGCCCCCCTCACGCCACGTGGGGAAGATGCGGGGGCCTTTGGCCCTCGCTCACATGCGCTGCACGTGAACCCAATTCGGGGGCACATGCAATGCACGTGAAAACATTTCGGGGGGCCATACATCTGGCTCGGCCACTGTTATTTGCAGTGAATTTAAGTCAGGGGGCCAAATGTCCAACTCGGCCCCCCGCGTGTTCTATATGCGGGGGGCCGAAATTTTAATTCGGCCCCCCGACTGTGCCCTAGTTCAAAACACGGGGGCCAAAATTTTAGTTCGGAGGGCCAAACTTGCGTTGGTATTTAAAAAATTCGGCCCCCTGCTAACCCCCCGCACTCTGAAACCGAGAGGAGGAATGGCGAAATTTTCAATTTTTCTAGAAAAATCATTGAAGGTACATTGTCGTTGTTGGAAATCGCAATAATCGGGCCCCTCATTGTCGAGAACCCCAAAAATACCAAAACCCTATCGCCGACGAAACCCCTGTCGCCAACTCGAGCCTTGTCTCCCAAATTCGAGACTTTTAATCTCTAAAAATCCCAAAACCGACAAGTCAAAAAGCCAAAAATTGTCAAACCCGAGCCTGTTATTGCCGAAAATCGTCAAACTCGAGCATTGCCTCCCAAATTCGAGCCATTTTCTCCGAAAATCCGATGCTGAAATGGCCCTAAAAATCTCGTTCAAACGTCCTTACATCTCCTCATCAGAAGCTGGCCCATTAAACTGGCCAGGATCTTCGTCACAAAGGCCTCCGGCCGAAGTGGCCCGACCACTGCCAGGTCATTTCTCAACCGTTTTTTGAACCAAGGAGTGTAAAAAGAGGTTCGATCGAGATATTTCATTACAACAAATTATTTATGGAAAGACTGTCAACTTCACTGGTTGGGAGTCTTTGGAGATCCAGGAATTGTTCGACAGAATCGGCTTGCGAAACCTATACACGATGAGCAAAGAGACTTGTGATCGAGTGGTTCGCTTATTTTATGCGAACTTGACCAGCACTGGGAGGGAGCGGTGCATGAAGTCATATGTCGATGGTAAGGATATTAGTTTTTATGCCAAGAATGTGAATGAGCTGTTGGGATTTCCTCACGAGCCATGTACACAATACTATCAAGCTTCTCGAGAGTGTGATTTTGCTAGAACACCTGAGGGATTGCAATTTCTTTGACAGATTCACCGCAATTCAGATATTGAAAAATTCACAAAACCGAAATCAAAGGACTTGAATGCGAAAGCTCGGGTGGTTCACAACCTTATCAGCCACTCCCTGTTGCCGAGGGATGGCCATAGAGATCTAGTCAACTGAATGGATCTCTATGTGATTGAGAAGATGTACAGTGGCACCATCTTTGACCCCAGGTTCATGATATTGGGGCACATGCACGAGATCGCTCGCACACATAACAAAAATCTGCCGTATGGTACATTGATTTGGCGGCTCGTGTAGTGGTCACAGGTTCAACTACCCGTGGGAGAGCAGTTGAGAGCTCCCTGAGTCTTGGATATATTTGACAGGCTTCATCTATCTAGGATGGGTCTAGTCGAGATCTGCGGGGTTTAGATGCTTAAGGGGGAGCTCGGGGACGCTCCAGCTCAGGATGCTCCGATGGAAGAGGACAGCCCCACAACCGCCACGGCACCGCCAGTAGCCCCTGAGGGTGGCAGGATGTGGGACATGCTGCAGCAGATACAGCAGAGGCTTCTGGAGGAGCGGCAGCAGATGTTCGGGCAGATGGAGCAGAGGATTGAGTTCCTTATAGGCAGTGTCGAGCAGCTGACCCTTGGCCAGAAGAAGGTGGTTGAGTCACAGGACTATCTCAATGAGTCCATTAAGGGGGTCACTGAGAAGCTAGGGAATTGGATGGCCAGCAAAGATGACGACGATATACCACCGGAGTAGTTTGATGTACATTATTGTTTATATTTCATTTGATGTACTTTTATTTGAGTTTGATGTACATGACTGTTTATATTTACGTTTACGTGCATTATTGTTTATACTTTACTGAAACTGTTTGGGTATATATTTGTTATGTAAATTTGTAGGAATTATTTAAAGATAGCTATGGAGGAGTCACAAAACAAACGAATCTCTGTCCAATTTTTTACTTTTTTAAATTAATTAATTAATTAATTAATTAATTAATTAATTAATTAATTAATTAATTAATTAATTAATTAATTAATTAATTAATTAATTAATTAATTAATTAATTAATTAATTAATTAATTAATTAATTAATTAATTAATTAATTAATTAATTAATTAATTAATTAATTAATTAATTAATTAATTAATTAATTAATTAATTAATTAATTAATTAATTAATTAATTAATTAATTAATTAATTAATTAATTAATTAATTAATTAATTAATTAATTAATTAATTAATTAATTAATTAATTAATTAATTAATTAATTAATTAATTAATTAATTAATTAATTAATTAATTAATTAATTAATTAATTAATTAATTAATTAATTAATTAATTAATTAATTAATTAATTAATTAATTAATTAATTAATTAATTAATTAATTAATTAATTAATTAATTAATTAATTAATTAATTAATTAATTAATTAATTAATTAATTAATTAATTAATTAATTAATTAATTAATTAATTAATTAATTAATTAATTAATTAATTAATTAATTAATTAATTAATTAATTAATTAATTAATTAATTAATTAATTAATTAATTAATTAATTAATTAATTAATTAATTAATTAATTAATTAATTAATTAATTAATTAATTAATTAATTAATTAATTAATTAATTAATTAATTAATTAATTAATTAATTAATTAATTAATTAATTAATTAATTAATTAATTAATTAATTAATTAATTAATTAATTAATTAATTAATTAATTAATTAATTAATTAATTAATTAATTAATTAATTAATTAATTAATTAATTAATTAATTAATTAATTAATTAATTAATTAATTAATTAATTAATTAATTAATTAATTAATTAATTAATTAATTAATTAATTAATTAATTAATTAATTAATTAATTAATTAATTAATTAATTAATTAATTAATTAATTAATTAATTAATTAATTAATTAATTAATTAATTAATTAATTAATTAATTAATTAATTAATTAATTAATTAATTAATTAATTAATTAATTAATTAATTAATTAATTAATTAATTAATTAATTAATTAATTAATTAATTAATTAATTAATTAATTAATTAATTAATTAATTAATTAATTAATTAATTAATTAATTAATTAATTAATTAATTAATTAATTAATTAATTAATTAATTAATTAATTAATTAATTAATTAATTAATTAATTAATTAATTAATTAATTAATTAATTAATTAATTAATTAATTAATTAATTAATTAATTAATTAATTAATTAATTAATTAATTAATTAATTAATTAATTAATTAATTAATTAATTAATTAATTAATTAATTAATTAATTAATTAATTAATTAATTAATTAATTAATTAATTAATTAATTAATTAATTAATTAATTAATTAATTAATTAATTAATTAATTAATTAATTAATTAATTAATTAATTAATTAATTAATTAATTAATTAATTAATTAATTAATTAATTAATTAATTAATTAATTAATTAATTAATTAATTAATTAATTAATTAATTAATTAATTAATTAATTAATTAATTAATTAATTAATTAATTAATTAATTAATTAATTAATTAATTAATTAATTAATTAATTAATTAATTAATTAATTAATTAATTAATTAATTAATTAATTAATTAATTAATTAATTAATTAATTAATTAATTAATTAATTAATTAATTAATTAATTAATTAATTAATTAATTAATTAATTAATTAATTAATTAATTAATTAATTAATTAATTAATTAATTAATTAATTAATTAATTAATTAATTAATTAATTAATTAATTAATTAATTAATTAATTAATTAATTAATTAATTAATTAATTAATTAATTAATTAATTAATTAATTAATTAATTAATTAATTAATTAATTAATTAATTAATTAATTAATTAATTAATTAATTAATTAATTAATTAATTAATTAATTAATTAATTAATTAATTAATTAATTAATTAATTAATCGTGATGTCTGGAGTCGCTATCGTTCGCGGCCATTAATGATCTGGAGTTAAGACACTGGACGAGGGTCATTGTTGCTTCGCGGTCTTTTAAATTTCTGGCGCTAAGTCTTTGGACGAGTAAGAATAGACGACTGCGTCTGTTTTGACTTTGGACGACTGTGTCTTTAATTGGTGTGGACGACTGCGTCTTTCATTTGCATGCATGACAGCGTTTCTCTTTGATCGTGGACGACATCGTTTCTCTTTTAAACGTGGATGACAACGTCTTTCCTTTAAGAGTGAACGACTGCGTCTTCCCTTTGAGTTTGGACGACTGCGTCTTTCCTTTGAGCGTGGACGACTGCGTCTTTCTTTTGAGCGTGGTCGGCAGCTTCTTAACTATTCTGTCTTGACCGTGGACGTTTGATTTCGACAGACTACTTAGGACGAATGATTCTGACTGAAGTCACCTGATTTTTACATGATACTTTGGACGATTGATTCTTAAACTTTCGCGTGGACGCCAGTAGACGACTTCGATTATTTCTTTCACGTGGACGATTGACTGTGAACTAATAAACACTTAACCAAAATTCGTAAGAAAACATAATACCCTTTTCAAGGCCATTTCCAGACAAAATACAATTTACACGATAATCCAATTATTCAAATCATGTAGTTTAAATTAATAATGAGTTCACCAATTTCATATTCATCATAATCATTTAGATTAAACATAATCATAAAAAATATAGTTACTTAAATGCATTTAAGCCAACAATCTCCCCATTTTTGATGATGACAAATATATATGATGGTTAAGTATTTTCTCCTCCATAATAATCTCAAAACGATAAAATCTTTTCTCACTCCCTCATACTCTATGCATGCAACCAAAATAAACTTCATTCTGTATCATACACAAATTTATCTCCCCTTTTGACATTATAAAAAATAATCACGCAAAGAGGAGTGACATTCAGCACAGTAGAGTTACGAATTTTGAGTGATTTCGAAAGAAGATATATCCTCTAGTGTTATCATCCAGAGTAAAATGTCTATCTTTATCGTCCATGGTCAACGTCCATGGTCAACGTCCATAGTGACCACATTTTCTCAAAGAAGGAAATTGAGGAGATCGTCCATTGTCAATGTCCATTGTCAAAGTCCATACATTTCAGAGATGAGAAATACATGGAGATCGTCCATTTCTAAATTGAACAAACTTCTTATGTGCGAATTTACTCCACCAGAGAAGTGAACCTCAACTTTTATCCAATCTAATAAAACCTAATCTTATTCTAGTATTATTAAAGGTTTTCTCATCCAGAGGCTTGGTAAATATATCTGCCAATTGATCTACAGAATTGACAAATTCTAAGAAACTATCCAATTTTTGAACATCATCTCTAATAAAATGATATCTAACCTCAATGTGCTTGGTTCTAGAATGCTGTATGGGATTTTTGGAAATATTAATTGCACTGGTGTTGTCACACTGAATGGGAATCCTATCATAGAAAAGGTTATAGTCTTCCAGAGTTTGCTTTATCCAAAGCATTTGAACACAGCAACTACCAGCAGCAATATATTCACTCTCGGCAGTTGAAAGTGCTACAGAAGTCTGTTTCTTAGAATACCAGGACACAAGAGATTCACCTAGGAACTGACAGGTTCCACTAGTGCTTTTTCTATCAATCAAACTTTCTGCATAGTCTGAATCTGAATATCCAATTAAATCAAATGAAGTACCCTTCGGGTACCGTAAACCTAAGTCAAAAGTCCTACTTAGATATTTGAAAATCCTTTTGACAGTAGCCAAGTGAGATTCTTTAGGGGAATCTTGAAACTTAGCACATAAGCACACACTGAATAGGATATCTAACCTACTAGCCGTTAGGTATAACAGAGAACCAATCATACCTCTATACTTCTTAATATCCACACTTATCCCATTTTCATCTTTATCTAATCTTGTAGTTGTGCTCATGGGGGTTCTAGAAGACTTAGACGAGTTTAGTCCAAATTTCTTTAGGAGATCCTTAATATATTTTTCTTGATTTAACATGATTCCATTGTGGGTTTGTCTGATCTGAAGTCCTAAGAAAAATCTCAACTCTCCCATCATACTCATTTCAAACCCACTCTGCATCAAGGAAGCAAAATCATCACAGAGTGCTACATTAGTTGAGCCAAAAACGATATCATCAACATAGATTTGCACTATGAGAATATCTTCTCCTTTCTGCATAGTGAATAAGGTTGAATCAGTTTTTCCCTTTTTAAACTTTCTTTCCTCAAGGAAGGTCTTTAATCTATCGTACCAAGCCCTAGGGGCTTGTTTTAAACCATACAGAGCTTTTCTAAGTTTGTATACATGGTGAGGTTTTTCAAAGTCTTTGAAACCTAGAGGTTACTCTACATAAACTTCTTCCATGATATAACCATTTAAAAATGCATCTTTACATCCATTTGAAAGAGTGTGAAGTTTTTATAGCAAGCATAGGCTGAAAGCATTCTAATAGATTCTAGTCTAGCTACAGGAGCAAAGGTTTCCTCAGAGTGTATTCCTTCTTCTTGGTTATAGCCTTTAGCAACAAACCAAGTTTTGTTTCTAATAACTATGTCATTTTCATCTATCTTGTTTTTAAACACCCATTTTGTTCCTATAATTGGATGATTAACTGATTTTGGAACAAGTTCCCAAACATTGTTTCTTTCAAATTGGTTTAGCTCTTCCTGCATAGCCACAATCCAGTTTTCATCCTGCATTGCTTCCTCGAATTTCTTAGGTTCAACTTGTGAAATAAATGCCACATTGGCACAGAGATTCCTAAGAGAGGATCTAGTTTTCACTCCTAAGAAAGGATCACCTAAAACTTCATCTAAATGATGATTTCTCACATACTTCCAATTTCTAGGCAGAGCTGCTAATTCATCTTTGTCAGGAACAATGTCTAGAGAATTTGAGGAGGGATCTAATGAATTTTCTCCTTGAATGGTTTCAGCAGGTTTGTCTAAGGAGAGAGAATCCAAATGTGTAGCACTCGGTTTCAATAAATCAAAATAAGTTATTAAACGGTGGAATATAATTTTTATGGTTAAAATTTAGTGAAATGTTGATTAGGTTGTAAATGACTAGGCAGGGGCAAAGTGGTAATTGCGAATTTATGTTGTGGATAAAGTATTTAAGGAAAGGTTTAGTGAGGTTTAGCCGCCACTGTATTATTACTCTTACCTCTCAGCTCAAGCAGACTACCTCTGGGCGATTTCCCCTCCGGTTTTCCCCAACCAAGGTGAGTTTTGAATCAACTACTTGCCGTTCTAGTGCTAGGGTAGCTGAAGGATTGCGATGTATGTATCTTCGATAAGCTGCGGGTGAGAGATTTGGGTTTTGGGGTTTAGTGATGTATCGGGAATGCTTAATCAGTAGAGCCCCAAACTGGCTTCCTTAGACTTCAGTAGTTAGATAAAGTTTAGTGGAGATCTAATCCATAATCTGTCAATGGTTTTAGGTGAGCAGATTTTTGGAGTAGCATATAGCCGAGCGATTTCCAGGATCCAGGTAAGTAAAGTAATTTGTGGAGCCTTCGGCCTACATCACAAAACAGTAGGTTTATGCATGTTTGAGTGTTTCTTTTCTTTATGTCATGCATTAGTTTTTGAAGCCTTACTTAATTAATTTATGGGCAAGGTTATGATGAGTATGAATTGAATGAAACAAGTACGGTTAGTGAAGTAATCCCCCCTTAACTGAGTAGAGGATTTATTACATTGGGAGAACCGATCCCCACGCCCAGGATTAGGGATCTGATTAAGCTGTTAAGGGCAGTAATCCGCCCCTTAACTGAGTAGAGGATTTATTACATTGGGAGAACCGATCCCACTCCAAGGGAACTTAGGGATCAGACCAGTTTATGACGTGCACAACGGAGTTGAGAAAATTAGAACTGCATGATCAGGTTTATGTTTCAGCATACATTTCATTAATGCTTTACTGCTTAGCATTAGGTATAGGTGAGTTTTGTGATGTAGTGTTGAGGAAACAGCTTCTGCCCAGAAGTACTTAGGAAGAGAATTTTCATTGAGCATGGTCCGAGCCAGCTCTTGAAGAGACCTATTTTTCCTCTTAACAACATCATTTTGCTGAGGGGTTCTAGGGGAGGAGAAATTGTGCTCAATTCCATATTTAAGACACAAGAGTTCAAATTTCTCATTTTCAAATTCTCCACCATGATCACTACTAATAGCAACAATGGTGAGCTCCTTTTCAATTTGAACTCTCTTCCTAAAACTAGAGAAGGTATCAAACGTCTCATCCTTAGACTTAAGGAAGAATACCCAAGTAAATTTAGAGAAGTCATCTACAATGACAAAGGCATAGAATTTTTCTCCTAGACTGACTACATTAGAAGGACCGAAAAGGTCCATGTGAAGAAGTTGTAGGGGCTTGGAGATAGAAATTGCATTCTTTGATGCAAAGGAACTTTTGATCTGCTTGCCCATTTGGCAAGTTTCACAGACCTTATCCTTCTAAAAGAATATCTTGGGGATCCCTCTAACAAAATTATCCTTAGTAATCTTAGCTAAAGTATCCATACCTACATGTCCTAATCTCCTATGTCAAGTCCAACTATCAACCAACAGATTCACAACAAGGCATTTTTCATCAATTTGTTCAAAGTTATCTAAAGCAATAATATAAACATTTTCTTTTCTATAACCTTTGAACAGAACTTTGCTATTTGAGACATCTTTTATATTACATTCATTTTACTTGAAAACTACTTTATAACCCTTATCACTTAATTGACTGATACTAAGCAGGTTGTGTTTAAGCCCTTCAACTAATAAAACATTTTCTATAATAGGGTTGGCAGGGTTATCTATGTTGCCAATGCCAACGATTTTACCCTTTTTGGTTTTCACCCAAAGTGACATTTCCTTTCTTCTTGTTGACAACATAATTTTGGTTGAGTCTCCCGCCATATGCCTCGAGCATCCACTATCGAGGTACCATTGATTCTTCTCGGGAGAGCAATCAACTTGAAAAATAGAAATCAAATGTTCTTCTTAGGTACCCAAATTTTTTGGGTCCTAGTGTTAGTTTTGGTTCCTTTAGGAACCCATTGTAATCTACCACTTGACTTTTTATCAAGTTTCAGAGAACATACATATGATTTATGTCTTATCTCATTACAAGTATGGCATGCAGTTGATTTAACAAAGAAATTTTTATATGCTTTCTTTTTATTAAACCTATCATATCTTAGGTCTGTTTTATCAAATGTTACCCTCTAACTACCTAACAGCATGTTCAAATTTTTGCTGCATTAGTAAATTTCAAAACAATGTTATTTAAATTTTCATTTCTACTTGTCAGATCATGTAACGCCTCGAGTTTTCTAAACTCAGTTCGTTACTCATAAACCCGAATATAACTAGGAAATTTTGGACCAAATTTAAAACTTCGTTCGAAAGTCAAATTTGAACGTTTGCTAAAAACACAAAAACTTTCAGCGGAAAATCTTTGAGCAAAGCAAACATGTAACGCCTCGAGTTTTCTAAACTCAGTTCGTTACTCATAAACCCGAATATAACTAAGAAATTTTGGACCAAATTTAAAACTTCGTTCGAAAGTCAAATTTGAACGTTTGCTAAAAACACAAAAACTTGCAGCAGAAAATCTTTGAGCAAAGCAAAGTTAAGCAAAACTATCAAACAGTGTTCGAATAATCAGTTAAAATATTAAGAATTAATTCCGACAAAAGAGATGAAAGCTTAAGCGTAAAATACTCAAAATTCGTAAAAAGTCAAACGCATCTGCCACTAAACAAGGTCAACGAAAAAGGACAGAAATAAAACTGAAGGCTTCCACCGATGACGTCATCCAGAGGAATCATTCTTCCAACTTCAGCCGATCGCAAAACGACAAGTTTTGCTAGTCGCATCTACCAATGACGTCAGCCGGATGAATCATCCATCCAACCTCTGCCGATCACAAAACGACTAATACACTTACTCACATCTTCCGGTAGATAAAATACTCGACATCATCCGGTTACAAAACGATAAAAGACTTTTACCTTTATCATCCTATGGATAAATTACTCGACATCATCCGGTTACAAAACGACAAAAGACTTTTATCTTCATCATCCGATTGATAAAATACTCGACATCATCCGGTTACAAAAAGACAAATTTTCTACTTATATCTTCCCGATGGCTTCCACTGAAGACATCATCTGATAACTTTACTGAAGACATCATCCGATGACTTTACTGAAGACATCTTCCAATAGACAACAGAACAACAACTCTACATCTGCCGATAGACATAATCTACCGATAGATCAAAAATACTCAACGAAAACAGCATAGCAATAATTTTGCTCTAACAAAGAAAACTCCGACTACCAAAAGAACTTGTGCAATTTACTAAAATTCGTTCAAAACAACTTAAATCCGGACACTACTCCAACATTTGGTAAAAACAACTATTAACACCAACAGAGTATAATTGTCTGAAAGAAAATCTCAAAATGAATTCAGAAACATTAAAAACTACTACTGTCATAAACCTCAACAAATTTAAATCGATTCATTATCCATTAAACCTTCACAACTACTGACAACAGTTAAGCCACCTCATCAGAACACCAAGTCGAGACTTGGGTGTGCTCCTCCAACCTGCCTAAACCTCATTGTACTCAGGAAAAATACCATCAGAAGCTTCTTCACCTACATCACAAAACTCATCTATTAGGCTAATGCTAAGTAAGCAAAGCGATAATGAAATGAAATGCTAAAGCAAAATTCCTAGACATGCAGTTTCTACTTTCACATCTCTGTTGCATATGCGTTCACTCACTGATCTGATCCCTCAATTCCATTAGGAGTGAGATCAGCGCTCCCAAAGTTATAAATCCTCTTCATCAGTTAAGGGGCGGATTACTTCCCTTAATAGCTATAATGATCCTATATTCCACTTGGGAAGTGGATCAATCTTCCCAAAGTTATAAATCCCTTCATAAGTTAAGGGATCGATTAGTTCCCTTAATAGCTTGTCTGTTGCAATCATTACATTCCTTACCATGCCAATGCATAAAAATTCATTTTCGTATTCTTTCAAAAACATGATGTATGACATACAGAAAATGTAACACCCGACAACTTCAACCAGGTGACTTCCTAACTGTATTAATGGTCATGAATATTCAATCTTCACGGTTTAGCGTTTTATGCCAAGCTTAATTAATTACATGGGAATTTAAACTAGGTTGAGTGGCAAAGTTGTAATAATGGAGGATTGAGACCAGTATTTAAAGAAAAAGGAAATGATTCAAACCTCATTTAAACCACTGTAGCCGCCATCTCTTACTCTCGGCAACTTTCTCTCCCGAGATCTCGCTCTCTGTCAGCTGGAAATCCCTCCTTCGATGATCGGTTTCCTTGCTGCTTCTCGGCTACTTAGTGCTCGAGGTACGAGTTTGGCAATGTAGCTATCTTTTAGTCGTTAAGCTCTGTTTTCAGCTACGTGTTGAGGTTCTAGATTCTTCAATGGCCGAGTATTAGTAAGGATATTCTAAAATCTGAAAGTGGTAATGTCATTCCGAATTGATTTTGGACATTAAACAACCAACCCTGAGTTATCGCTAATCGAATCTGTCTGTTTTGGGTTTTGAATTTCAAACTGCATAGAGAACTATACTAGGGATTCGGGAGTGACTTTAGCTATTAGATCCTAGGATGACTTGTGGTTAGAACTAATAGGGTTGTGTTTTAACTACTGCAATGTAAATGTTTTAGGTGAAGAAGTTTGAAGAGAAAAGAGCTCAAATTGCTAAGGAGACCAGGTAAGTGAATGTATAGGTTTCTCGGTCTTTAGGACCCTACATCAAAGGATGCTAGGTAGAAACTCATAGATGATTAGTAGTTCCTTATGTTACTGACTAGCATTTATGTTGCTGATTAGTTCAATGGTAAGGTTTCATGTTGGATAGTGCTCTGTTCTGTAGCTTGATGATTTAAGAATTTCCATGTACATGCATCATGACTATTTTATGCATACAAAAATATTTTAAGAGCATGGTTTTCTCATGAATAAAGTAAGATAACGAAGTAAATCTTATGCAATGTGAATTAAGTGAGGGTTGGGGCGGTTTGACGTATGTCACTGTCCAAAAGGAAGGACCATGATTACGACTCGCAAGGGATTATGTACACTCTCACTGTCAACCCCCTTTACCGGCACAAATCCTCTCTTAATTCACACAACATGAACGAGGAATATGATTGATGAATACGAATGATGAATATGAATGATGAATATGAATGATGAATATGATTGATGAATACGAATGATGAATATGAATAATGAATATGAATGATGAATATGATTGATGAATATGAATGATGAATAATAATGAAGATTTTGTGTATAATTACGAATAAAAAAGATTCATGAGCATTTGTTTCTCAAATGAGCATTCATGCATACTTATTAGTATTGCATTCCTTACTAAGCATTCAGCTTATAGTTTAAACCTTATGATGTAGGTGACGAGATTTCAGGTGAGGATCCCAAAGTTTATGAAGATGTCTGAGCTGGGTTGCTGTAAGGTGATCAGGGTGCAATTTCTGTGGCTGGATGGCAAATGAGACTCCTGGTTAATGTTTTTATGATTTTAATTACGATAATGAATATGATAGTTTGAGTAGGATGAGTCTATTTTATAATATTGAGTCTTCTTTCGAAGTTGTCTGTTGACCACTGAATCTGGAAATAATTTTAAGGATAGTTGGATGGTCTGTTTGCTTAAGTCTTCCGCTATATGAATTCTGGATGAGTTACTGATTTTCATTAGTATGAATGTTATGCCATTGAAGGTTGAAGTCAGTGAAGGATGTGTCTATCGGAAGATGTAGGTATAGTTTTGTCGTCTAGCGACCGGTAGATGAAGTGCATTTAAGTTACCGGATGATGTAAGTGATATTTCGTTGTCCAGTGACCGGTAGATGTAGAGTGTTTAAGCTATCGGAAGATGTAAGTATAGTTTTGTCGTCTAGCGACCGGTAGATGAAGTGCATTTAAGTTACTGGATGATGTAAGTGATATTTCATTGTCCAGTGACCGTAGATGTCGAGTGTTTAAGCTATCGGAAGATGTAAGTATAGTTTTGTCATCTAGCGACCGGTAGATGAAGTGCATTTAAGTTACCGGATGATGTAAGTGATATTTCATTGTCCAGTGACCAGTAGATGTAGAGTGTTTAAGTTATCAGAAGATGTAAGTATAGTTTTGTCGTCTAGCGACCGGCAGATGATGTGCATTTAAGTTACCGGATGATATAAACATTGTTTTGTCGTCTAGTGACGGGTAGATGTGGTTTATTCTTCTATCGGTAGATGCAGTCTAGGGGTTTAAGTTTCTCTTCATCAGTTGATACACATTGCACTGCCCGCCGGCAGATGTGAATGTATTTCTTTGCTTAACGATGCCTAGTGAATCGCGCATGACATCTTGAGCTAAGTCATGTTTAAAAATAAAATATATTACCAATAATGAATAAAGTGTGAGTAATAAGAATTAAATGATTAAGAAAGATACGGATTATGTGACGATCCCTCTGGGGTCGTTATAATTATGGTATCAAAGCAAAACCGGGTTCTAAGATCGATTCTGCAGACTGCCTCCCAGCTCAAATTGCCATCTAAGTACACTCCAGCAACTGTAAGTATTTACGATTTCAGTAAATGTTATTAAGTTAAGATGTATCTGTAACTATTTGTCTAGGAATCCCAAAATGGTTAGAGGTCAGCAGGGAGAGACCAATGAGGATAGCAATGCCATTGCTCAGTTGACAGAGTTGGTCATGCGCCAATCCCGCCAGATCGAACAGCTGATGACTGTCAGAGAAGAACAAGGCAACTCCAGTACTAATGCAACTCATGATCATGGAGGTGAGCGTTTCCACCAGCTTCGACCCCTGGTATTCAATGGACATGTTTCAGATCCTATTTATGCTGAGGAATGGGTTCGAAAGATGGTGGACATGTTTAAGTATGCAAAGGTTGATGAAGGAGATAAGGTCACATATGCTGTCTTTCATCTGGAATTGAGTGCAAGGCATTGGTGGGATTCAATCCAGAACACCGCTAATGCAGGAGCTATGACCTGGGAAATGTTTAAGACTGCCTTCTTTGACAAGTACTTCAATAGGACTGTTTGGGCCAACAAGAAGAAGGAGTTCATGAATCTGTGACAAACTAGCTCTGTGACGGATTACATATGCAAATTTGATGCTTTATCACGGTTTGCTTCCCGATTGGTTGAGGATGATGATGACAGGATTTACCAATTTGTTCAAGGACTGAAGCCGAGTTTGTACATGAAGGTAAAGACTGCTGGAATACACAATGTACCTTATGGTGAAGTGACGGCTAAGGCCTTGGAGCTGGAAGAGGCTGAAATGACAGCATATGCACAGCGTGAGCAGCCAAGGAAATTCACGAAGGAAACTCAGCCACCACCACGTCAGAACAAAGGATGGCAGCCGCAACAGAACAGGGGACCACAACAACAACAGCAAGGTATAAAGAGACCCTTCAATCCAAATGAAGACCAAGGGAAGGGAAAACAACCATTGGCCCCTCTATGCTCCAACTGCCAGAAGAACCACCATGGCGAATGCAAGTTACATTCTGGCCGATGCTACAGGTGTGATAAAGTTGGACACATAGTCAAAGACCGTCCCATGCCACCTGACCCAAACCGAGCAAGAGTAATGCCCCGAGTCTTTGCTATGATGGAAGATGAAGATACCATGCAGCATACGGTCATAACAGGTACAATTATGATCTGTGGTATTTCTGCTTATACACTTATAGACACGGGAGCCACACACTCATTTATTGTAACCTTATTTGCGTGTAAGCATAAGTTAGAATACTTACCAGCTGATAGGCCATATAGTGTGATGTTACCATCAGGAAAGTCCTTGCATTATGAGTAGATATTGAAGGGCGATATTGTGTCCTTAGGAAATAAGAAGTTATATGTAGAACTGATTGTAGTTGACATGAAGGGATATGAAGTTATATTAGGAATGGATTGGTTATCCAGGCATTATGCCACGATAAGTTATAGGTCTGGGTTAGTTGAGTTTCGACCCCCTAATGGAGATCGGTTTACCTTCCAAGCTATACCAAAAATAAGTAAGATACCGATTATCTCCTCGCTAGAGACTCAACGAATATTGAATGATGGCTGTGATAGTTACCTAGCTAGTATAATGGATACTCGGGTGAGGAATAAGATAGAGTTACAAGATATTACTATAGTCCGAGATTTCCCTGAAGCATTTTTGAATGACTTTGCCAGGATTACCACCCGATAGAGAAATAGAGTTTGTAATTGATACATATCCCGAGGCATTACCCGTATCTAAGAATCCTTATCGAATGGCACCTGTTGAACTACAGGAGTTAAAAGTCCAACTACAGGAATTAGTAGACAAGGGATTTATACGCTCTAGTAGTTCTCCCTGGGGTGCACCTGTTTTATTCGTTAAGAAGAAAGATGGTTCCCTAAGTATGTGCATAGATTACCGAGAACTGAACAAGTTGACAATTAAGAATAAGTACCCCTTGCCCCGTATCGATGACTTGTTTGACCAATTGCAAGGAGCTAAAGTGTTTTCCAAGATTGACTTGCGTTCGGGGTACTATCAACTGAAAGTTAAGGAGAGTGATATACCTAAGACTACCTTCAGGACCCGTTATGGACATTATGAATTCATTGTGATGTCGTTTGGGCTAACCAATGCACCTGCAGCTTTTATGGATTTGATGAATCGAGTGTTTCGTGACTACTTGGACAAGTTTGTGATTGTATTTATAGATGATATTCTCATATACTCACAGACTGCAGCTGACCATGTAGAACACTTAAGGATAGTTTTGACCACCCTGAGACAACAACAACTTTATGCCAAGTTATCCAAGTGTTAATTCTGGTTGGATAAGATTAACTTTTTAGGCCATGTCATTTCCGCTGAAGGTATATCAGTAGATCCAACTAAGATTCAGGCTGTTAAGGACTGGCCACAGCCAAAGAATGTCGGTGAAGTCCGTAGTTTTCTTGGTTTAACTGGCTATTATAGGAAATTTATTAAAGGATTTTCTATGATAGCTAAGCCTTTAACTAGTTTGACAAAGAAGGACACCAAGTATTCTTGGACTGAAGCCTATGAAGATGGCTTCCAGACACTTAAGCTGAAGTTGACGACAACCCCGCTTTTGACTCTCCCAACTGAAGGAGGAAGGCTTAGTGTTTATTGTGATGCATCCCAAGTTGGATTGGGGTGTGTCTTGATGCAAGACAGAAAGGTCGTGGCTTATGCTTCCAGGCAGTTAAAGAATTATGAACAGAATTACCCCACTCACGATTTGGAATTAGCCGCAGTTGTTTTTGCATTAAAGATTTGGAGACATTATCTGTATGGACAACAGTGTGAAGTATTTTCTAACCATAAAAGCCTGAAGTACCTCTTTACTCAAAAGGAATTAACATGAGACAGAGACGTTGGTTAGAATTTGTTAAAGATTATGACTTCGAAATTAAGTATCATCCAGGCAAGGCTAATGCTGTAGCCGATGCTTTAAGCAGAATGTTAACGACAATGCAACCCGCGATATCAACCATGTCTATACCTTTGAGGAAGGAAGTCCAGAAGTTCGAATTGGAAATAGTTCCCGAGCTATCAGCTTTACTGGCTGATTTATCTATCCGACCAACTATTTTGGACAGGATCAAAAAGGCACAACAAAAGGATTCGAAGGAGAATAGTAGCATGATGAGTAAGTTAAATGACGCCTCCTCGGAGTTCAGTCTCTCTAATGATGGTATTTTGAAATTTAGGAACTGATGGTACATTCCGAATGTTAAGGAGTTGCGTGAGTTGATCTTGGCTGAAGCTCATTCTTCTTCCTTTTTTATGCATCCTAGTAGCACCAAGATGTATCGGGATTTAAGGTTACATTATTGGTGGCCAAATATGAAGGGGGATGTTGCCAAGTATGTGGAGTCATGTTTGGTATGACAACAAGTTAAAGCAGAACACCAACACCCAGGAGGTACTCTTCAACCCCTACCAATCCCTGAATGGAATTACCATGGATTTTGTTGTAAGTCTGCCAAAGATGGGTCGTGGTTGATAGAATGACAAAATCGGCACACTTTATACCTGTAAGAATGACTTTCACAATGGACCAGCTTGCTGATCTGTATGTCCAAGAAATCATCAGATTGCATGGAATTCCTTTATCTATTCTATCCGATCGTGATCCTAGATTCACCTCAAGATTTTGGCAAAGTTTGCAAGGCACATTAGGATCAAAGTTATCTTTCAGCACTGCCTTTCACCCACAAATCGATGGACAATCTGAACGGACAATTCAAATACTTGAGGATATGTTGAGGGCATGTGTGCTAGAGTTCCAGACATCGTGGAGTCGATACCTGCCCTTGGTTGAATTCTCTTACAACAATAGTTACCAATCCACCATAGGTATGGCACCTTATGAAGCAATTTATGGCAGAAAGTGCAGGTCACCTTTGTACTGGGATGAGGTCGGTGAAGCAAAACTCCTAGGTCCCGAGATCTTGCAACAGATGTCAGACAAGATTTCTACTATTAGGAAAAGAATGTTAACAGCACAGAGCCGATAGAAGAATTATGCAGACCAAAGGAGAAGAGACCTTGAGTTTTCTATTGATGATGAAGTTTTCCTGAGGATTTCGCCATTTAAAGGAGTCTTAAGATTTAGTAAGAAAGGAAAGTTAAGCCCACGATTTATTGGACCATTCTCTGTCTTAGAAAGGGTTGGCTGTACAGCTTATAGGTTGCAATTGCCTCCATCATTGGAAAGGGTTCACAATGTCTTTCACGTGTCAATGTTAAGGAAATGCATACGAGATCCGACGCAAGTTATTCAGCCAACAGATATTGAGTTGGAACCGACACTGGTGTATGAAGAAAAGCCGGTGCAGATATTGGAATCAGCAGTTAAGACTCTGAGGAATAAAGCGATTCCACTGGTGAAAGTTTTATGGATGAATCATGGTATCGAGGAAGCCACATGGGAAAGACAGCAGGACATGATGGACAAATATCCAGAACTCTTCACTTGATCAATTTTCGGGGACGAAAATTTTGTTTAAGGAGGGTGGATGTAACACCTGACAACTTCAACCAGGTGACTTCCTAACTGTATTAACGGTCATGAATATTCAATCTTCACGATTTAGAGTTTTATGCCAAGCTTAATTAATTACATGGGGATTTAAACTAGGTTGAGTGGCAAAGTTGTAATAATGGAGGATTGAGACCAGTATTTAAAGAAAAAGGAAAGGATTCAAACCTCATTTAAACCACTGTAGCCGCCATCTCTTACTCTCGGCAACTTTCTCCCCCGAGCTCTCGCTCTCTGTCAGCTGGAAATCCCTCCTTCGATGATCGGTTTCCTTGCTGCTTCTCGGCTACTTTGTGCTCGAGGTACGAGTTTGGCAATGTAGCTATCTTTTAGTCGTTAAGCTCTGTTTTCAGCTATGTGTTGAGGTTCTAGATTCTTCAATGGCCGAGTATTAGTAAGGATATTCTAAAATCTGAAAGTGGTAATGTCATTCCGAATCGATTTTGGACATTAAACAACCAACCCTGAGTTATCGCTAATCGAATCTGTCTGTTTTGGGTTTTGGATTTCAAACTGCACAGAGAACTATACTAGGGATTCGGGAGTGACTTTAGCTATTAGATCCTAGGATGACATGTGGTTAGAACTAATAGGGTTTTGTTTTAACTACTGCAATGTAAATGTTTTAGGTGAAGAAGTTTGAAGAGAAAGGAGCTCAAATTGCTAAGGAGACCAGGTAAGTGAATGTATAGGTTTCTCGGTCTTTAGGACCCTACATCAAAGGATGCTAGGTAGAAACTCATACGATGATTAGTAGTTCCTTATGTTACTGACTAGAATTTATGTTGAGGATTAGTTCAATGGTAAGGTTTCATGTTGGATAGTGCTCTGTTCTGTAGCTTGATGATTTAAGAATTTCCATGTACATGCATCATGACTATTTTATGCATAAAAAAATATTTTAAGAGCATGGTTTTCTCATGAATAAAGTAAGATAACGAAGTAAATCTTATGCAACGTGAATTAAGTGAGGGTTGGGGGCGGTTTGACGTATGTCACTGTCCAAAAGGAAGGACCATGATTACGACCCGCAAGGGATTATGTACACTCTCACTGTCAACCCCCTTTACCGGCACAAATCATCTCTTAATTCACGCAACATGAACGAGGAATATGATTGATGAATACGAATGATGAATATGAATGATGAATATGATTGATGAATACGAATGATGAATATGAATGATGAATATGAATGATGAATATGATAGATGAATATGAATGATGAATAAGAATGGAGATTTTGTGTATAATTACTAATAAGAAAAGATTCATGAGCATTTGTTTCTCAAATGAGCATTCATGCATACTTGTTAGTATTGCATTCCTTACTAAGCATTGAGCTTATAGTTTAAACCTTATGATGTAGGTGACGAGATTTCAGGTGAGGATCCCAAAGTTTATGAAGATGTCTGAGCTTGGTTGCTGGAAGGTGATCAGGGTGCAATTTCTGTGGCTGGATGGCAAATGAGACTCCTGGTTAATGTTTTTATGATTTTAATTACGATAATGAATATGATAGTTTGAGTAGGATGAGTCTATTTTATAATATTGAGTCTTCTTTCGAAGTTGTCTGTTGACCACTGAATCTGGAAATAATTTTAAGGATAGTTGGATGGTCTGTTTGCTTAAGTCTTCCGCTATATGAATTCTGGACGAGTTACTGATTTTCATTAGTATGAATGTTATGCCATTGAAGGTTGAAGTCAGTGAAGGATGTGTCTATCGGAAGATGTAGGTATAGTTTTGTCGTCTAGTGACCGGTAGATGAAGTGCATTTAAGTTACCGGATGATGTAAGTGATATTTCATTGTCCAGTGACCGGTAGATGTAGAGTGTTCAAGCTATCGGAAGATGTAAGTATAGTTTTGTCGTCTAGCGACCGGTAGATGCAGTGCATTTAAGTTACCGGATGATGTAAGTGATATTTCATTATCCAGTGACCGGTAGATGTCGAGTGTTTAAGCTATCGAAATATGTAAGTATAGTTTTGTCATCTAGCGACCGGTAGATGAAGTGCATTTAAGTTACCGAATGATGTAAGTGATATTTCATTGTCCAGTGACCGGTAGATGTAGAGAGTTTAAGTGATCAGAAGATGTAAGTATAGTTTTGTCGTCTAGCGACCGGCAGATGATGTGCATTTAAGTTACCGGATGATATAAACATTGTTTTGTCGTCTGGTGAACGGTAGATGTGGTTTATTCTTCTATCGGTAGATGCAGTCTAGGGGTTTAAATTTCTCTTCATCAGTTAATACACATTGCACTGCCCGCCGGCAGATGTGAATATATTTCTTTGCTGAACGATGCCTAGTGAATCGCGCATGACATCTTGAGCTAAGGTATGTTTAAAAAAAAATATATATTACCAATAATGAATAAAGTGTGAGTAATAAGAATTAAAAGATTAAGAAAGATACAGATTATGTGACGATCTGTAGCACCCGGTTCCATTGAATCAAAATTTAATTATTATTAATGATGTACTTTTATAGAAGGGTTGGGGGAGTTATTGATTAGGTTAGTAAATGACTAGGCAAGGGCAAAAAAGTAATTGAAACTTAAAAAAAAATGGATAACGTATTTAAGGTTAGTGATTTGGGGTTTAGTGCACGGTAGCCGCCACTAATTCCCTCATTTCTCTCTCGGCCTTCAACTCTTCGACAGAAAACCTTCGGGCGATTTCTTTCTCACTCAATTCTCCTTCAACCTAGGTAAGCTCTCTTAGTCTATCTGTGATTTCAACAATTAGATAGCTGAGTGAGTACAATGTGTGAAGTTTCGAGGAATACTGTGAGTTGAGTTGAGTTCGGGTTTAGTGTTGAATCGGAAATGCACAATGAACTAAGCTTCCAAACTAGTTTCCCAAGATTCCTGAATAGATTAGAATGAGGCTTAGTAGAAAGCTAATTGATATCCTTTCTATGACTTAGGTGAGTAGTCTTCTGAAGTAGTTTGAAACCGAGCATTCTCAGGAGAGCCAGGTAAGTAAAGTATTGCTTGCGCCTTCGGGCCTACATCACAAGACAGTAGGGTTTGTGCGTGATTGTGAACATTTATTTTCAGCATGACATGCATCATATTTTAAAGGTACACGAAAATGAATTTGAATGCATATTGGTATGGTAAGGATTGAACATAATGAAATAGTTAAACGAATCAGCTTTACTGTTAAGGGAACTAATCCAACCCTTAATGAGACAGTGGATATTTATACTTTGGGAGAGTTGATCCAACTCCCAATTTCACAGGGGGATCTGAACAGTGAATCAGCTTTACTGTTAAGGGAACTAATCCAACCCTTAAAGAGACAGTGGATATTTATACTTTGGGAGAGTTGATCCAACTCCCAACTTCACAGAGGGATCTGAACAGAAACGACGCATGAACAACTGAGAGGAGAAAGTAGAAATTGCACGTTTAGGAATTCATGTTTAAGCATTTCATTCCTTTTTCATTATTGCTTTGCTTACTTAGCATTAGGCTAATAGATGAGTTTTGTGATGTAGGTGTTGAGGGTACTGCAGGTGAATTGCCTGAATGCTCAAATGATTAGAAGTGGTTGGAGGAGTACATTCATGCCTCGGCCTGGCAAACTGATGAGGCGGGTTAACTGTTGTCTGCTATGGTGCGGGTTTAGTTGATAATGTTTTAATTTGAGTATGATGAGTTTTCATGACAGTAGAGATTTTAATATTTCGACTATGTTTTGAGTCTTACTAATACTAGGGATCTGTGAGTTTTAAATATTGGTTTTTTACTGGGGTTGAACAATACAATGTGAGTTGTTTCTGAATGGTCTTGATGAAATAAGTAAATTCCTTTCTGAATTGGTGTCGTGTATGTATAGCGAGAAGTAGTTGAAATGTCGCTCTTAATTCTATCGAAAGATGCCTTAAGAAAAGTCATCGGATGATGTAGGTTAATTCTATCGGAAGATGCCTTAAGAAAAGTCATCGGATGATGTAGGTTAATTTATCGAAAGATGCCTCAAGAACAGCCATCGGATGATGTCTCAGTAAAGTCACCGGTACATGAGGTTTGTTTTATCGGAAGGTGTAGGTCAAAGTCCATCGGATGATGTCTCGGTAAACTCATCGGCAGATGCGTGCTGACGTCATCGGTAGATGTAGAAGGATTATTTTTGTCGTATAGTCATCGGAAGATGTAGAGTGTGTTTGTCGTTTCCGATCGGATGATGTTGGATAATTGATTGTCCGGCTGACGTCACCAGTATGTACAGACTATCGAGAGATGTCTTTTGGCTGACGTCATCGGCAGAAGCCTTCTATCTTCTGTTTCTGCTTCTTCCGTTGACTTTATCAATCGGCAGATGTGTTTGACCTCTGCGACTTCTCTAGTATTTCGCTGTCTAAACTTAATTTTCTATTTGCCGATTTTTTCTTAACAATTCAAACAACTTTTCGTAGTTTGTTTAACTTCATTGTTGTTCAAATGATTTCCGCTATAAGTATTTAAATGTTTTGAAGTTTCTTTTTCAAAAAAAAAAGAATGTTAAATTTAGATTTTTTAGAGAGTTTTAAATTTAGTCCAAGATTTCTTAGTTACGTACGGCTTATGAGTAACAAACCGGGTTCAGATAACTCGGGGTGCTACAGTATGGTATCAGAGACATTCAGTTAAACCGTTCAAAAGATTACTCATCAGTGCCAATTGTTGCATGGAAGTACTCCAACAACTGTAAGTGTTTATGTTAGTTCAGTTATTATATATTTATGAAAATAGTTTACCCTGTACAGGAATATAGTAAAAATGTCCAGACGACCGGGAAGGCCAAGAGTGCAGAGAGAGACACCAACTCCGTGAAGCGCAGAAGATTCTAGTGTAATCGGACAGTTGACAGATCTAGTGCGACAGCAGGCAGAATTAATGCGCCAGCAATCCGATCAACTAGGAGTACTGCTGAATCGAGAGGTACAAGGAAGTGCCAACTCGGGTTCTAGCAATGAGCATTCCGGGGATAGATTCCGGAGACTAAGACCATCCACGTTTGATGGTCAATCATCTGATCCTGTTGTGGCTGAAGGGTGGTTTAGGAAGATAAAAAGTATGTTTAGGTGCGCCAGCATAGGAGAAGGAGATAAGGTCACGTTAGCAACATTTCACCTGGCTGGTGAAGCTCAACTCTGGTGGGAGACAATGGAGACTACCACCGACGTTTTAGCAATGCCCTGGTCACGATTCAAGGACATTTTCTATGAGAAGTATTTCAACAGCACAGTCCAGACCGCGAAGAAGTTAGAGTTTCTGAACCTGAAGCAGATCGGGTCTGTGGCCGAGTATAGTAGGCAGTTCGAGTCCCTATCTAGGTTTGCTGGGCATTTTGCTCACAAGGACGAGGATAAGGTGTTCAAATTTATGCATGGACTGAAGCCAGAAATTTACCGAAGGGTTAAATTCTGTGGAATCAAGGGCTTGACCTTCAGTGAGGCTGTGTCCACTGCCCTGGAAAAGGAAGAAGCTGAAGGAAAGTGTGCTAGACCAAAGGAGGTCCCACAAAGGTTTAACCAGCCACACCAACAAAGAGGAACGAAGAGGCCTAGTGAAGGCCAAAATAGCCAAGGAGTAGGGGGGAAGGTACAGAATGTCAGGAAATTTCCCCAGTGTCCTAAGTGTTTGAAGAACCATCCGGGGGAATGCAGACTGGGCCTTGGAAAGTGTTTCAACTGTGAGGAGGTTGGACACACGTTCAAGGAGTGCTTGAAGCCTAGAATCACCAGATGCCACAATTGTAAGAAGGTCGGCCACATTAGCAGAGATTGTCCGGTTCCTAAGAGTGGCCCTACTATGATCAAACCAAGAATATTCTCCATGACGGAGTCAGGTGAGGAACAACCTGCTGTGGTGTCAGGTACTATATTGATCAACTCTGTGCCTGCTTTTACTTTAATAGATTCTGGTGCCACACATTCATTTATAGCATCTGCTTTTGCTGTTAAGTTAGACGTACAGTTTACCCCTTCCATGCATGTGTTTAATGTTGCATTGCCTTCTGATGAGCGCATGCACTCTAACCAAGTGATGCTTGGCAGTGAAGTGATAGTAGGGAATGTAAGTCTACCTGCTGATCTTATAATTATGGATATATTAGGATTTGATGTAATCCTAGGAATGGACTGGTTGTTTAAATATCATGCCACAATAGATTGTAGGACTGGAATAGTTAGCTTCCAACCCCCTGGTAGTTTGAAACACACCTTTCAAGCCTCAAAGAAAAGTAAGGAAATGTCTGTGATGACTTCTATTAACACAAGACCTTCCCTGTGTGGAGAGTATTGGTGCTTCTTAGCTAGCGTTTTAGACACACAGCTGGTAGGAAAAGCAAATCCTCAGAGTGTCCCAATTGTCCAAGACTTTCCCGAGGTATTCTTAGATGACCTTCCCGGTTTGCCGCCAGATAGAGAGATTGAATTTTTTGTAGATGTTTACCCCGGCGCCGAGCCTGTGTCAAAGAATCCATATAGACTGGCACCTACAGAACTTAAGGAATTGAAGAAAAAGTTGGAGGATTTATTGCAGAAAGGGTTCATACGTCCAAGTTTTTCACCATGGGGTGCACCTGTCATTTTCGTCAAAAAGAAGGATGGATCAATGCGCATGTGCATTGATTATAGAGAACTAAATAAGTTAACTGTTAAGAACAAGTATCCGTTGCCAAGGATTGATGACTTGTTCGATCAGCTTAATGGTGCAAGAGTTTTCTCTAAGATTGACCTTAGGTTCGGTTATTACCAGTTGAAGGTTAAATCTGAAGATATCCCAAAGACTGCCTTTCGCACAAGGTATGGACATTATGAGTTTTTGGTTATGTCCTTTGGGTTGACAAATGCACCAGCAGCATTTATGGATCTCATGAATAGGGTATTTCATGAATATTTAGATAAGTTTGTCATAGTATTTATTGATGATATCCTAATCTATTCCCGTTCCAAGGATGAGCATGCAAGACACCTGACCTTGGTGTTGGAAGTATTAAAACAGCACCAACTTTACGCCAAGTTTTCTAAGTGTGAATTTTGGTTGAACCAAGTTCACTTTTTAGGGCATGTTATCTCTGGGGATGGGATATCTGTCGATCCAGCTAAGGTCCAAGCAGTTAAGGATTGGCCCCAACCGAGAAATGCTACTGATATCACTAGTTTTCTTGGACTTGCAGGGTATTACAGAAAATTTATTGAAGGATTTTCAAATATTGCAACACCCCTCACTCGGTTAACAAGGAAAAATATCATGTATGCTTGGACTGAGGAATTCTGACCAATGCTCCAATTTTGACACTTCCTGTAGAAGATGGTAAGTTTAGTATTTACTGTGACGCATCCAAGGTTGGACTTGGCTATGTCTTGATGCAAGAGGGAAGAGTAATAGCTTATGCTTCAAGACAGTTAAAAACACATGAGAAGAACTATCCTACACATGACTTAGAACTAGCTGCTATGGTCTTTGCATTAAAGATTTGGAGGCACTACTTGTATGGACAAACCTGTGAGATATTTTCGGATCATAAAAGTTTGAAATACATTTTCACGCAAAATGAACTGAATATGAGGCAACGTAGGTGGTTAGAGTTTGTCAAAGATTACGATTTTGAGATTAAGTACCACCCTGACAAGGCGAATGTAGTGGCTGATGCTTTGAGTAGAGCGACCCCTTTAGTTTCTGCATTGACTCTAGACATACCGATAGCTTTAGAGACAGAATTCCAAAGATTTAACTTGGAAGCTGTGTCTAGTGTGTCAGCCATGCTTTCGGCCATATCTTTGAGGCCAACTATTTTGGAGAAAATAAAGGAAGTTCAAATGAATGACACTGAGTGTAATAAGTATAAGTTGTGCATAGATTCTACTGACAAGTCGGATTTCAACTGCTCAGCTGATGGAATTCTCAAGTTTCGAAATAGATGGTTTGTTCCGGCTGATACCGAACTTAGAAAGGAAATCCTATCTGAGGCACATTCTTCTAGACTTTCTGTTCATCCTGGAAGCACGAAAATGTACAGGGATCTCAAGCAACATTATTGGTGGCCTGGTATGAAAAGAAGTGTGGCGGAGTATGTAGAGTCATGTCTGATCTGCCAGCAAGTCAAAGCCGAACATCAGAGGCCTGCTGGGACATTGCAACTTTTGCCAGTTCCTGAATGGAAATGGGAACAAATAACTATGGATTTTGTTATAGGATTACCTAGAACAGCAAGAGGTCATGATGCAATTTGGGTAATAGTTGATCGTTTAACCAAATCTGATCACTTTCTGCAAATAAAGGTAACACACTCGATGGATCAACTGGTTGAGTTGTATGTGCACGAAGTTGTTAGACTGCATGGAGTCCCAAGCACCATAATTTCAGACCGAGACTTCAGGTTTACATCTAAGTTTTGGAGAAGCTTGCACAAGGCTATGGGAACACAGCTTAGTTTTAGCACAGCTTTCCACCCTCAAACAAATGGACAATTCGAAAGGACCATCCAAACATTGGAGGATATGCTCCGTGCATGTGTACTAGACTTTCAAGGTTCATGGAGCAAATACTTGTCCTTGGTAGAATTTTCTTATAACAACAAATTTCAGGCAACGATAGGCATGGCACCATACGAGGCATTATATGGATGAAAGTGCAGATCTCCATTATATTGGGATGAGGTTGGAGAAGCACAATTGATTGGTCCTGACATTGTGCAGCAGACAGTGGAGCAGATTGCTCTTATCCGACAAAGAATCCTAACAGCTCAAAGCCGGCAGAAAAGCTATGCAGACAAAAGACGAAGAGAATTAGAATTTGATGTTGGTAATGAAGTTTTCCCTTAAGGTGTCACCTTTCAAAGGAGTTGCGAGATTTGGTAAGAGGGGCAAGTTGAACCCCAGATTTACTGGACCGTTCACTATTCTGAAGAAAGTTGGGAGAGCAGCCTATCAGTTGCAGCTACCGAATTCTATGGAGGGGATACATAGTGTGTTCCATGTTTCTATGCTAAAGAAATGTGTTAGAGATTCATCACAGATTGTAGAACAACAGAACATTGAAATCCTTCCTACTCTTACTTATGAGGAGAAACTAGTGAAAATCTTAGATCATGCAGTAAAAGTATTACGCAACAAAGAGGTTCCACTGGTAAAAGTATTATGGCATAACCAGAACATTGAGGAGACAACATGGAAGCGCCAGCAGGACATGATGGACCAATATCCAGAACTATTCAGGTACTGAATTTTGAGGACAAAATTCTTTTAAGGAGGGTAGATTGTAGCACCCGAATCCATTGAATCAAAATTTAATTATTATTAATGATGTACTTTTATAGAAGGGTTGGGGGAGTTATTGATTAGGTTAGTAAATGACTAGGCAAGGGCAAAAAAGTAATTGAAAATTAAAAAAAAAATGGATAATGTATTTAAGGTTAGTGATTTGGGGTTTAGTGCACGGTAGCCGCCACTAATTCCCTCATTTCTCTCTCGGCCTTCAACTCTTCGACAGAAAACCTTTGGGCGATTTCTTTCTCACTCGATTCTCCTTCAACCTAGGTAAGCTCTCTTAGTCTATCTGTGATTTCAACAATTAGATAGCTGAGGGAGTACAATGTGTGAAGTTTCGAGGAATACTGTGAGTTGAGTTGAGTTCGGGTTTAGTGTTGAATCGGAAATGCACAATGAACTAAGCTTCCAAACTAGTTTCCCAAGATTCCTGAATAGATTAGAATGAGGCTTAGTAGAAAGCTAATTGATATCCTTTCTATGACTTAGGTGAGCAGTCTTCTGAAGTAGTTTGAAACCGAGCATTCTCAGGAGAGCCAGGTAAGTAAAGTATTGCTTGCGCCTTCGGGCCTACATCACAAGACAGTAGGGTTTGTGCGTGATTGTGAACATTTATTTTCAGCATGACATGCATCATATTTTAAAGGTACAAGAAAATGAATTTGAATGCATATTGGTATGGTAAGGATTGAACATAATGAAATAGTTAAACGAATCAGCTTTACTGTTAAGGGAACTAATCCAACCCTTAATGAGACAGTGGATATTTAAACTTTGGGAGAGTTGATCCAACTCCCAATTTCACAGGGGGATCTGAACAGTGAATCAGCTTTACTGTTAAGGGAACTAATCCAACCCTTAATGAGACAGTGGATATTTATACTTTGGGAGAGTTGATCCAACTCCCAACTTCACAGGGGGATCTGAATAGAAACGACGCATGAACAACTGAGAGGAGAAAATAGAAATTGCACGTTTAGGAATTCATGTTTCAACATTTCATTCCTTTTTCATTATTGCTTTGCTTACTTAGCATTAGGCTAATAGATGAGTTTTGTGATGTAGGTGTTGAGGGTACTACAGGTGAATTCCCTGAATGCTCAGATGATTAGAAGTGGTTGGAGGAGTACATTCATGCCTCGGCTTGGCAAACTGATGAGGCGGGTTAACTGTTGTCTGCTATGGTGCGGGTTTAGTTGATAATGTTTTAATTTGAGTATGATGAGTTTTCATGACAGTAGAGATTTTAATATTTCGACTATGTTTTGAGTCTTACTGATACTAGGGATCTGTGAGTTTTAAATATTGGTTTTTTACTGGGGTTGAACAATACAATGTGAGTTGTTTCTGAATGGTCTTGATGAAATAAGTAAATTCCTTTCTAAATTGGTGTCGTGTATGTATAGCGAGAAGTAGTTGAAATGTCGCTCTTAATTCTATCGGAAGATGCCTTAAGAAAAGTCATCGGTTGATGTAGGTTAATTCTATCAGAAGATGCCTTAAGAAAAGTCATCGGATGATGTAGGTTAATTCTATCGGAAGATGCCTTAAGAAAGTCATCGGATGATGTAGGTTAATTCTATCGGAAAGTCATCGGATGATGTAGGTTAATTCTATCAGAAGATGCCTTAAGAAAAGTCATCGGATGATGTAGGTTAATTCTATCGGAAGATGCCTTAAGAAAAGTCATCGGATGATGTAGGTTAATTCTATCGGAAGATGCCTTAAGAAAAGTCATCGGATGATGTAGGTTAATTCTATCGGAAGATGCCTTAAGAAAAGTCATCGGATGATGTAGGTTAATTCTATCGGAAGATGCCTTAAGAAAAGTCATCGGATGATGTAGGTTAATTCTATCGGAAGATGCCTTAAGAAAAGTCATCGGATGATGTAGGTTAATTCTATCGGAAGATGCCTTAAGAAAAGTCATCGGATGATGTAGGTTAATTCTATCGGAAGATGCCTTAAGAAAAGTCATCGGATGATGTAGGTTAATTCTATCGGAAGATGCCTTAAGAAAAGTCATCGGATGATGTAGGTTAATTCTATCGGAAGATGCCTTAAGAAAAGTCATCGGATGATGTAGAAGATGCCTTAAGAAAAGTCATCGGTTGATGTAGGTTAATTCTATCAGAAGATGCCTTAAGAAAAGTCATCGGATGATGTAGGTTAATTCTATCGAAGATGCCTTAAGAAAAGTCATCGATGATGTAGGTTAATTCTATCGAAGATGCCTCAAAGAACAGCCATCGGATGATGTCTCAGTAAAGTCACCAGTACATGAGGTTTGTTTTCATTGGAAGGTGTAGGTCAAAGTCCTCGGATGATGTTTCGGTAAACGCATCGTAGAATGGCGTGCTGACGTCATCGATAGATGTAGAAGGATTTTTTTGTCGTAGTAGACATCGGAAGATGTAAGTGTGTTTGTCGTCCTTAAGAAAAGTCATCGGATGATGTAGGTTAATTCTATCGGAAGATGCCTTAAGAAAAGTCATCGGATGATGTAGGTTAATTCTATCGGAAGATGCCTTAAGAAAAGTCATCGGATGATGTAGGTTAATTCTATCGGAAGATGCCTTAAGAAAAGTCATCGGATGATGTAGGTTAATTCTATCGGAAGATGCCTTAAGAAAAGTCATCGGATGATGTAGGTTAATTCTATCGGAAGATGCCTTAAGAAAAGTCATCGGATGATGTAGGTTAATTCTATCGGAAGATGCCTTAAGAAAAGTCATCGGATGATGTAGGTTAATTCTATCGGAAGATGCCTTAAGAAAAGTCATCGGATGATGTAGGTTAATTCTATCGGAAGATGCCTTAAGAAAAGTCATCGGATGATGTAGGTTAATTCTATCGGAAGATGCCTTAAGAAAAGTCATCGGATGATGTAGGTTAATTCTATCGGAAGATGCCTTAAGAAAAGTCATCGGATGATGTAGGTTAATTCTATCGGAAGATGCCTTAAGAAAAGTCATCGGATGATGTAGGTTAATTCTATCGGAAGATGCCTTAAGAAAAGTCATCGGATGATGTAGGTTAATTCTATCGGAAGATGCCTTAAGAAAAGTCATCGGATGATGTAGGTTAATTCTATCGGAAGATGCCTTAAGAAAAGTCATCGGATGATGTAGGTTAATTCTATCGGAAGATGCCTTAAGAAAAGTCATCGGATGATGTAGGTTAATTCTATCGGAAGATGCCTTAAGAAAAGTCATCGGATGATGTAGGTTAATTCTATCGGAAGATGCCTTAAGAAAAGTCATCGGATGATGTAGGTTAATTCTATCGGAAGATGCCTTAAGAAAAGTCATCGGATGATGTAGGTTAATTCTATCGGAAGATGCCTTAAGAAAAGTCATCGGATGATGTAGGTTAATTCTATCGGAAGATGCCTTAAGAAAAGTCATCGGATGATGTAGGTTAATTCTATCAAGAATGTTAAATTTAGATTTTGAGAGAGTTTTAAATTTAGTCCAAGATTTCTTAGTTACGTACAGCTTATGAGTAACAAACCGGGTTCAGAAAACTCGGGGTGCTACACGATCCCTCTGGGGTCGTTACAGAAAATATTCAAGCACGCACACAACCTACTGTTTTGTGATGTAGGCCCGAAGACACATGCATACTTTACTTACCTGGTCTCCGAGAAATCGCTCGGCTGTAAGTTGCCTTAGAAGCTCACACACCTAGAGTCACAACAGAGCATCAATCAAACTCTAACTAAGCTCCACCAGAAATCAACCAGAAGTTTAAGGAAACTAGTTTGAAACCCTGCTACTCGTGCATTCTCATTTATCACCAATAACTCGAACATACTCTCACTCGCAGCATCCTAGAAATCCTCACATTGCACTCCATCGGTCATCTAACTGCTAAAACATAAGAAAATGAGGAAAACGTACCTAGGTTAAAGGAAAATCGTGCGAGGGAATCGCCTAGAGGGTTCTGTTGCAGAGCTGAAGGATGAAAGAGAAATGGTAAGCAGGATAGTGGCGGCTACAGTGCATTAAACCCAAACCTCTTTCCTTAAATAGGTTATCCATTATAAGTTCTCAATTTACCACTATGCCCTTACTTAGTCACTCATTAACCTAATTAATATTTCCCTCAATTTTCTCCACAACATGCTTACTATTAAATAACAGAATAGAAATTGGTTTAATAGAACCGGGTGTTACAGATCATCTATTTCTTTTACATGCAGATTACACTATTTAGCATGCTTTTCTACCAAGTTTGCATTCTCCTTCTTTAAAGAGCTGTATTTAGACTTAAGCATGTTGTATTGTTTAACTAGATCATTGAAAGCATCAATTAACTCATCATCATCAGTTTCACTATCACTAGAAGAGGAGCTAACCTCATTTTCATGTGCCACGAAACACAGATTTGCAACTTCTTCATCTTCGGATGAAGTGTCGCTCGCACTCTCATCCCATGTAGCTTTCATGGTCCTCTTCTTGAATTGCTTGGGACCCTTCATAGCTTGTGGACACTCGGCCTTGATGTGTCCAGGCTTCCCGCATTCAAAACAAGTTATCTCATTTTTCTTTTGCAACTTGTCTCCCTTTGAGAATATTTTGCCTTGCATCCTTTTTCTCTGAATGAATTTGCTTAACTTTCTAGTAATGAGGGCTATGTCCTCATCATCATCTTCTTTCTTAGAGTCAACTTGTTTGCTTGAGGAGGCTTTAAGAGCAATATCCTTTCTTTTGGAGATCACTTTGTCCTTGAGATCTTCCTTCTCATTTGCTCTCATTGTGATCTCATGTGTCATGAGAGATCCAATGAGTTATTCAAGTTTCATCTCTTTGAGATCTTTTGCCTCTTGGATGGCAGTCACTTTCAGTTGCCAGGCTCTTGGTAGGCACCGAAGGATCTTTCTTACCAGTTCTTCACCTAAATAAATCTTACCGAGCCCTTTTAAACCATTAGTAATATTAGTGAAACGAGTAAACATTGAACTAATGGATTCTTCTTTTTCCATAGAAAATAATTCATAATCATGGACTAACATGCTCATTTTATTTTCATTTACTTGGTTAGTCCCCTAATGTGTAACTTCTAGTAAGTGCCAAATTTCTTGAGCACTATCACAACCTTCTACATGTGCAGTGTTGGTGTTGAATGCCATTTCTAATTTTGTCACTATATAGACAATCTTAACCAAGCTCTGATACCAAATGTAGGAATGTGATTGTCTAAGAGGGGGAGTGAATTAGAAATTACTTGCCCTAATTAATTTTATGCAATGTAAATTAGGTTTATATGTTTTTCTCTCTTTATATGAGATTACTAAAATAATTGCAAACAAGCAGACAAGTCAAAGTAAAATAGAAAGAGAAAAATGACACCAGAGTTTTTAACATGGTTCGACCAATCCCGCTTACGTCCACGCTCCAAGGCTCCCCCTTGAAGATTCCTTTCTTCTCCTCTCGAGAAAACCAGATCAAACTTCACGGGCGTCGATCAACTGCCTTTTACACTTTGATTGATCTTCACGGGCGTCATCACAACCTTTACATTTTGATTGATCTTCACAGGCGTCAATCACAGCCTTTACACTTTTACAAGAATGAATACAGTTTTCACACGGCTACACTCTCTCAAAGGTATAAATCTCAAGTTTAAGAGCAGAGGGGTATAGGAAATAACAGAGTCTTACAAAGCTTTTTGCGTCGTACGATTCAGAGAGAATTTTGGCAAAAAGTTGTTCTCCGAAGCTTTGTTCTTCTATTTATACTATGTCTATATTCGGCATCTCGCTCCTCGTTTGTGTTTGGAAATATAGCCACTGGAGAAACATGCATACGTCGACAGCTAGCCGTTAACGTCTGAAGTCGCTATCGTTCGCGGCCATTAATGATCCGGAGTTAAGACACTGGACGAGGGTCACTGTTGCTTCGCGATCTTTTAAATTTCTAGCGCTAAGTCTTTGGACGAGTAAGTATGGACGACTGCGTCTGTTTTGACTTTGGACGACCGTGTCTTTCATTGGCGTGGACGAATTTGTCTTTAATTTGCGTGGACGACAGCGTTTCTCTTTGATCGTGGACGACAGCGTTTCTCTTTTAAACGTGGACGACAACGTCTTTCCTTTGAGAATGGACGACTGCATCTTCCCTTTGAGTGTGGACGACTGCGTCTTTCCTTTGAGCATGGACGACTACGTCTTTCCTTTGAGCGTGGTCGGCAGCGTCTTAACTATTTTGTCTTGACCGTGGACGTTTGATTTCGACAGACTACTTTGGACGAATGATTCTGACTGAAGTCACCTGATTTCCACATGATACTTTGGACGATTGATTCTCACACTTTCGCGTGCACGCCAGTAGACGACTTCGATTATTTCTTTCACGTGGACGATTGAATGTGGACTAATAAACACTTAACCAAAATTCGTCAGAAAACATAATACCTTTTCAAGGGCATTTCCAGACAAAATGCAATTTACACGATAATCCAATTATTCAGTTCATGTAGTTCAAATTAATAATCAGTTCACTAATTTCATATTCATCATAATCATTTAGATTAAACATTATCATCAAAAATATAGTTACTTAAACGCATTTAAGCTAACAATCTCCCCTTTTTTGATGATAACAAATATAAATGATGATGAAGTATTTTCTCCCCCATAATAATCTCAAAACGATAAAATCTTTTCTAACTCCCCCATACTCTATGCATGCAACCAAAATAAACTTCATTCTGTATTGAACTTCATTCTGTATCATACACATATTTATCTCCCCCTTTGACATTATAAAAAATAATCACGCAAGGAGGAATGACATTCAGCACAATAGAGTTAGGGATTTTGAGCCCTTTCGAAGGAAGATATATCCTCTAGTGTTATCGTCCAGAGTAAAATGTCTATATTTATCATCCATGGTCAGCGTCCATGGTCAACGTCCACTGTCAAAGTCCATTGAGACAACGTCCGTTGGCAAAGACCAAACATTTTAGAGACGAGAAATACATGGAGATCGTCCATTTCTAAATTGAGCAAACTTCTTATGTGCGAATTTACTCCACCAGAGAAGTGAACCTCAACTTTTATCCAACCTAATAAGACCTAATCTTATTCTAATATTATTAAAGGTTTTCTCATCCAGAGGCTTTGTAACACCCGGGAATTTTTTTAAAGGAAAATTTGAGAGAAAATAAAATAATAATAAATAGGTTGTTTTAATTAATTTAAAAGAAAGGTGAATGGTTTTAGGTCCGGGTATTTCCTGTGAAATTAAGCCGTGGGTTGTAATTTAAGAACGGGATTTAACGGAATTACGTAAGTTCAAACATATGAGGGCAAATTAGTAATTTAGCTTAAAAATTAAGTTAAATAAAATAAAATAAAAAATATTTTTTTTTATATTGAAACAGAATGGCTTCACGAGGAAGCCATTCTGCTTCTTCTTTAGCCCGAGCCCCTCCCGACGAGAGAGGAAGCGCGAGCGCCATCCCTCCGACGGCGACCACGCGACTCCGGCCCCCATTCCGACAAGCAAGCTCCGACGATCATAACCCCTCCCTTTTCCTCTCCGATTTCGTGCACAAATTGGACAAAAACAGGTTAGTTCTTCCCCTGTTTCCTTTCTGTTTTGATGGTTAAGGGTGCGATGATGTTTTGTTTTCAAACCTGGGATGGTTGGGTATTGAATTGTAGGGAAAGGGATGGCGGAAAGAGGGTGATCGCCGTTGGGCAGTGATGCCCTGTTTTCTGAGAGAAAACCATGGGGTGTGTGCTGTGAATTAGGGTTTCCCGATTTGGAAACTTCAGTTTGTTGTTAGATTATGCTGAATGGGTTGTAATGTGATAGAATTGCGACGAATTGAGTGAGTTTTGTTGAAAAACCGAAAATGGGAAATTTGAAATTCTAAAACTGATTCTGTTTTTAGGGGTTTTGACTTAGCTACGGTTAATCGTTTTAAATTCTCTCCTTGTATGTTAAACTAGGTTTTATGGGGAGCGTTAACCGCTGAAATCGAGTCATTCCGATAAGCGTAGCAAAAGTTACGCAAATTCGATGTTTAGATGAAATTCGGGTTCTGAGTGGGGAACCCTCAAATTGTGTGGCATCAAGCTTAAATTAATCTGAATGAGGTTAATTGACCATGAAATTAGTGAAATTGAGTTGAAAGTTAAATTTTGGGCGTTTTAGCGTAATGGACCGATTCTTTTTTTTGGGGTTTTGGACCAGTTACGGCCACTCGTTTTAATTTCCCTTTTTAGTAGGTTAAACTAGGTTATTAGAGGAGTATGTGGTCGTCGGAATCGTTCGATTCCGATAACCGACGTGAATGTTATGCACGTCCAAAGTTTTGAGATGTTTTTAACCAAACCAAATTAGTGACCCGATTAATTGAGTTTTAGTTTGGCTATGCTAGAAATAGTAGTTTGAGAGTGAATTGGTGAACGTAAGCCTGATTCTAATAAAGTTTGAATTTTGTATTAGGTCGAGCCGTAGGTGGACAGGAAACCGAGTATCCTCAGCGGGCTAGGACCCCAGGTAAGTAGTTGATGTGTGCCTTTTGCCTTCGGGCCTACACCACAGAACGGTAGGGAATTGATTTGTTTGCTTTGTTTGGTTGTTTGCTTGAGTGTTTGTATGTGACATGTATCATTGTTTTAAAACTACGAAACGAACAGGTTTTTAGCATGTTTTGAATTGTGTGGATGAAATGTAAGATATACAACAGTGTGATAGGCAACTGTGTCTCGAGTGCTACTCAAGAGGTACGCAACTGTGTCTCGAGTGCTACTCGAGAGGTACGCAACTGTGTCTCGAGTGCTACTCGAGAGGTACGCAACTGTGTCTCGAGCTACTCGAGAGGTACGTAACTGTGTCTCGAGCTACTCGAGAGGTACGCAACTGTGTCTCGGGTGCTACTCGAGAGGTACGCAACAGTGTCTTAAGTACTACTCGAGAGGTATGCAACTGTGTCTCGAGTGCTACTCGAGAGGTACGCAACTGTGTCTCGAGTGATACTCGAGAGGTACGCTGTGTCTCGAGTAGAATGGATATTCTACGAGAGAGGTACGCCTACGATTAATGAAGTGAGAACGTGATACATACAACCGAGAGTAGAAACTGCATATGTTAGGGTCGTGTGTGTGAGGGTTGAGGGTGCATTGTTTGTGTATGCATTATCATTATTCCCTACTTGCTAAGCATTAGGCTTACGTTTTGTGTTCTGTGGTGTAGGTATCGACAGGAGTGCAGGTGTGGGCTTTGTGGAAAGCTAGGGTGAGGACGCAGTCGTTGGTGCATGTTGTATGCCGGTGCGGGAAGTTGTCGGGGCGTCTCGACCAGGGTCTTCGGAAAGACGTGGGTGGAACATTATTTTTTGGGTCATGTATAATGTACATTTATTTTGGTGGTTTGTAGGTTGTCTTTTGGTTGATGTTGTTTTTTTGAGTTATTGCATAGCTATTTGTATTTGGAGATTTCACATGCTGTATGCTGGATAGTTGATTAGGAGTATTCTGGACTGGTTGGGAATTGATTTTATGCAGGTATTTAGCATTTTGGAGGCGCCATTTTCAGGCGTTACTTTTCCGAAATTTTCAGAAAAGACGCCGTGGTGCTTAAAGGTTAGGATTAAGAGGAATTAGTGAGTCTAGGCAGCTAGGTATGATTTAAAATAGTACCGGGACATTTAGATTTAAATTCTGCTGTGTTTGATTCTATTTAAATTATTGGGGTTAACGTGAGCCAAGTAGCGCTCCGAGCCAGGGTAGGTTCGGGGGCGTTACAGGCTTGGTAAATATATCTGTCAATTGATCTACAGAATTGACAAATTCTAAGAAAATATCCCCTTTTTTAACATGGTCTCTAATAAAATGATATCTAACCTCAATGTGCTTGGTTCTAGAATGTTGTATGGGATTTTTGGAAATATTATTTGCACTGGTGTTGTCACACCGAATGGGAATTCTATCATAGAAAAGGTTATAGTCTTCCAAAGTTTGCTTCATCCAAAACATTTGAGTGCAGCAACTACCAGCAGCAATATATTTACTCTCGGCAGTTGAAAGTGCTACAGAAGTCTGTTTCTTACAGTACTAGGACACAAGAGATTCTCCTAGGAACTGACAAGTTCCATTAGTGTTTTTTCTATCAATCAGACTTCCTGCATAGTCTGAATATGAATATCCAATTAAATCAAATGAAGTGCCCTTCGGGTACCATAAACCTAAGTCAAAAGTCCCACTTAGATATTTGAAAATCCTTTTGACAGCAGCCAAGTGAGATTCCTTAGGGGAAGCTTGAAACCTAGCACATAAACACACACTGAATAGGATATCTGGCCTGCTAGCCGTTAGGTATAACAGAGAACCAATCATACCTCTATACTTCTTAATATCCACACTTATCTCATTTTCATCTTTGTCCAATTTTGTAATTGTGCTTATGGGAGTTCTAGAGGACTTAGTCGAGTTTAGTACAAATTTCTTCAGGAGATCCTTAATATATTTTTCTTGATTTAACATGATCCCATTGGGGGTTTGTCTGATCTGAAGTCCTATGAAAAATGTCAACTCTCCCATCATACTCGTTTAAAACTCACTCTGCATCAAGGAAGCAAAATCATCACAGAGTGCTACATTGGTTGAGCCAAAAACGATATCATCGACATAGATTTGCACTATGAGAATATCTTCTCCTTTTTGCATAGTGAATAAGGTTGCATCAGTTTTTCCCCTTTTAAACATCCTTTCCTCAAAGAAGGTCTTTAATCTATCGTACCAGGCCCTAGGGGCTTGTTTTAAACCATACAGAGCTTTTTTAAGTTTGTATACATGATCAGATTTTTCAAAGTCTTCGAAACCTAGAGGTTGCTCTACATAAACTTCTTCCATGATATAACCATTTAAAAATGCACTCTTTACATCCATTTGAAAGAGTGTGAAGTTTTTGTAGCAAGCATAGGCTAAAAGCATTCTAATAGATTCTAGTCTAGCTATAGGACAAAGGTTTCCTCAAAGTCTATTCCTTCTTCTTGGTTATGGCCTTTAGCAACTAACCTAGCTTTGTTTCTAATAACTACGTAATTTTCATCCATCTTGTTTTTAAAACACCCATTTTGTTCCTATAATTGGATGATTAACTGGTTTTGGAGCAAGTTCCCAAACATTGTTCCTTTCAAATTGGTTTAGCTCTTCCTGCATAGCCACAATCCAGTTTTCATCCTGCTCTGCTTCATCAAATTTTTTAGGTTCAACTTGTGAAATAAATGCCACATTGGCACAGAGATTCCTAAGAGAGGATCTAGTTTTCACTCCTAAGGAAGGATCACCTAAAAATTCATCTAAAGGATGATTTCTCACATACTTCCAATCTCTAGGCAGAGCTGTTAATTCATCTTTGACAGGAACAACGTCTAGAGAATTTGAGGAGGGATCTAATGAATTTTCTCCTTGAATGGTTTCAGCAGGTTTGTCTAAGGAGAGAGAATCCAAATGCTTTTCTAAGGTATCATCCTCATCCACATTGATTGTGAGTTGAAGAGATTCATCAAAATTGACATGCACAGATTCCTCTACAACTAATGTTTTTTTGTTGAACACCCTATATGTTTTACTGGAAAGAGAATAACCAGGGAAAATTCCAAGATCAGATTTGGAATTGAATTTTTCCAAATTATCTTTGGTGTTTAAAATAAAGTATTTACATCCAAAAGCTCTAAAGTATTTGACATAGGGAGTTTTTCCATTCCACAATTCATAAAAAGTTTTCTCTAGAATAGGTCTTATGGAGACCCTGTTGAGTACATAGCAGGTTGTGGAAACATCGTCTCCCCAGAAGTACTTAGGAAGGAAATTTTCATTGAGCATGGTTCGAGCCAGCTCTTGAAGAGACCTATTTTTCCTCTCAACAACACCATTTTGTTGAGGGGTTCTAGGGGAAAAGAAATTGTGCTCAATTCCATATTTGAGATACAAGAGTTTAAATTTCTCATTTTCAAATTCTCCACCATGATCACAATGAATAGCAACAATGGTGAGCTCCTTTTCATTTTGAACTCTCTTCCTAAAACTAGAGAAGGTATCAAACGTCTCATTCTTAGACTTGAGGAAGAATACCCAAGTGAACCTAGAGAAGTCATCTACAATGACAAAGGCATAGAATTTTTCTCCTAGACTGGCTACATTAAAAGGACCGAAGAGGTCTATGTGAAGAAGTTGTAGGGGCTTGGAGGTAGAAATTACATTCTTTGGTGCAAAGGAACTTTTGATCTGCTTGCCCATTTGACAAGCTTCACAGACCTTATCCTTTTCAAAAGATATCTTGGGAATCCCTCTAACTCAATTATCCTTAGTAATCTTAGCTAAGGTATCCATACCTACATGTCCTAATCTCCTATGCCAAGTCCAACTATTGACCAACAAATTCACAACAAGGCATTTTTCATCAATTTGTTCAAAGTTATCTAAATCAATAATATAAACATTTTCTTTTCTATAACCTTTGAACAGAACTTTTCTATTTGAGACATCCTTTATTATACATGCATTTTACTTGAAAACTACTTTATAACTCTTATCACATAATTGACTGATACTAAGCAGGTTGTGTTTAAGCCCTTCAACTAACAAAATATTTTCTATAATAGGGTTGGCAGGGTTACCTATGTTGCCAATGCCAACGATTTTACCCTTTTGGTTTCTACCAAAAGTGACATTTACTTTCTTCTTGTTGACAATAGCAAATTTGGTTGAGTCTCCCGTCATATGCCTCGAGCATCAACTATCGAGGTACCATTGATTCTTCCTGGGAGAGCAATCGACCTGCAAAATAGAAATCAAGTGTTCTTCTTAGGTACCCAAATCTTTTGGGTCCTAGTGTTAGTTTTGGTTCTTTAGGAACCCACTGTAATCTACCACTTGACTTTTTATCAAGTTTCAGAGGACACACATATGATTTATGTCCTATCTCATTACAAGTATGGCATGCAGTTGATTTAACAAAGAAATTTTTATATGCTTTCTTTTTATTAAACTTATCATATCCTAGGTCTGCTTTATCAAATGTTACCCTCTGACTACCTAACAACATATTCAAATTTTTGCTGCCATTAGTAAATTTTAGAACAATGTTATTTAAATTTTCATTTCTACTTTTCAGATCATCTATTTCTTTTACATGCAGATTACACTCTTTAGCATGCTTTTCTACCAAGTTTGCATTCTCCTTCTTTAAAGAGCTGTATTTATACTTAAGCATGCTTGTATTGTTTAACTAGCTCATTGAAAGTATCAATTAACTCACCATCATCAGTTTCACTATCACTAGAAGAGGAGCTAACCTTGTTTTCATGTGCCATGAAACACAGATTTGCAACTTCTTCATCTTCGGATGAAGTGTCCCTCTCACTCTCATCCCATGTAGCTTTCATGGCTCTCTTCTTGAATCGCTTGGGACCCTACATAGCTTGTGGACACTCGGCCTTGATGTGTCCAGGCTTCCCGCATTCAAAACAAGTTATCTCATTTTTCTTGTGCAACTTGTCTCCCTTTGAGAATATTTTGCCTTGCATCCTTTTTCTCTGAATGAATTTGCTGAATCTTCTAGTAATGAGGGCTATGTCCTCATCATCATCTTCTTTCTCAGAGTTAACTTGTTTGCTTGAGGAGGCTTTAAGAGCAATATTCTTTCTTTTGGAGATCTCTTTGTCCTTGAGATCTTCCTTCTCATTTGCTCTCATTGTGATTTCATGTGTCGTGAGAAATCCAATGAGTTCTTCAAGTTTCATCACTTTGAGATCTTTTGCCTCTTGGATGGCAGTAACTTTCGGTTGCCAGGCTCTTGGTAGACACCGAAGGATCTTTCTTACCAGTTCTTCACCTGAATAAATCTTACCGAGCCCTTTTAAACCATTAGTAATATTAGTGAAACGAGTAAACATAGAACTAATGGATTCTTTTTTTCCATAGAAAATAATTCATAATCATGGACTAACATGCTCATTTTATTTTCATTTACTTGGTTAGTCCCCTAATGTGTAACTTCTAGTAAGTGCCAAATTTCTTGAGCACTATAACAACCTTGTACTCTATTAAACTCATCCCTGTTTAGAGCACAGTATAAGGTATTAATTGCTTTGGCATTTAATCTCAGGTTCCTTTTATTGGACTCAGTTAATTCATGGGGGCCTTGGGGACACTAATCTCATTCTCAGTTTTCATGGCTCTAAATGGATCATTCTTTATAATATTCCAAACGTCATAACCCATAGCCTGAATAAAGATTCTCATCCTAGACTTCCGGTATATATAATCATTTCCATCAAAAAATGGACGTCTAGAGATAGATTGCCCTTCTACATGTGCAGTGTTGGTGTTGAATTCCATTTCTAATTTTGTCACTATATAGACAATCTTAACCAAGCTCAGATACCAAATGTAGGAATGTGATTGTCTAAGAGGGGGAGTGAATTAGAAATTACTTGCTCTAATTAATTTTATACAATATAAATTAAGTTTATATGTTCTTCTCTCTTTATATGAGATTACTAAAATAATTGCAAACAAGCAGACAAGTCAAAGTAAAATAGAGAGAGAAAAATGACACCAGAGTTTTTAACGTGGTTCGACCAATCCCGCTTACGTCCACGCTCCAAGGCTCCCTCTTGAAGATTCCTTTCTTCTCCTCTCGAGAAAACCAGATCGAACTTCACGGGCGTCGATCAACTGCCTTTTACACTTTGATTGATCTTCATGGGGGTCAATCACAGCCTTTACACTTTGATTGATCTTCACGGGCGTCAATCACAGCCTTTACACTTTTATAAGAATGAATACAGTTTTCACACGGCTACACTCTCTCAAAGGTATAAATCTCAAGTTTAAGAGCAGAGGGGTGTAGGAAATAACAAAGTCTTACAAAGCTTTTTGTGTCTTACGATTCAGAGAGAATTTCGGCGAAAAGTTGTTCTCCTAAGCTTTGTTCTTTTATTTATACTCTGTCTATATTCGGCATCTCGCTCCTCGTCTGTGTTCAGAAATATAGCCGTTGGAGAAACATCCGTACATCGACAGCTAGCCGTTGATGTCTGGAGTTGCTATCATTCACGGCCATTAATGATCTGGAGTTAAGACACTGGACGAGGGTCACTATTACTTCGCGACCTTTTAAATTTCTGGCACTAAGTCTTTGGACGAGTAAGTATGGACAACTGCGTCTGTTTTGACTTTGGACGACTGTGTCTTTCATTGGCGTGGACGACTGCGTCTTTCATTTGTGTGGATGACAGTGTTTCTCTTTGATCGTGGACGACAGCGTTTCGCTTTTAAACGTGGACGACAGCGTCTTTCCTTTGAGAGTGGATGACTGCGTCTTCCCTTTGAGTGTGGACGACTACGTCTTTTCTTTGAGCGTGGACGACTACGTCTTTCCTTTGAGCGTGGTTGGCAGCGTCTTAACTATTCTGTCTTGATCGTGGACGTTTGATTTCGACAGACTACTTTGGATGAATGATTCTGACTGAAGTCATCTGATTTTCACGTGATACTTTGGACGATTGATTCTCACACTTTCGCGTGGATGCCAGTATACGACTTCGATTATTTCTTTTACGTGGACGATTGATTGTAGACTAATAAACATTTAACCAAAATTCGTTAGAAAACATAATACCTTTTTCAATGGCATTTCCAAACAAAATGCAATTTACACCATAATCCAATTATTTAGTTCATGTAGTTCAAATTAATAATCAGTTCACCAATTTCATATTCATCATAATCATTCAGATTAAACATAATCATCAAAAATATAGTTATTTAAACGCATTTAAGCTAACACTTATGACAAAAAATCACTCTCCAAACCACTTCATTGATAAAGAAAAAAACTACATATAACATAAGTATCCCTATAAACATAAGGCTATATTTAAATGATTTTTTGGGTATTACAATAAATCCATGCAACTCCTAGGATCTTAGTAACCATCTCATGGCAAGAGATTGTATTGAGTGTAAGATGAATAACTCGAGAACACACATTAAAGTTCTTTGCCCTCAGCATATTATAAACTCCAACATCGAGATCCTTGTGAATTTTTAAAAGGAATTTCAATCATTGCTCCTGTTTTACAAAATCTAGATCCCAAGAGGAATTAAGGTACTCATCCACTGCTCCAAAACCAATCAATTCATTAATCTTTTGTGAGGTTATGATAATCTCTTTTCCAAATAGATAACTCTTAATTGTCACAAGTTGATGGGTATAAGTCAAATTTTCATAGAACAACTTAATCAATTCTCATAATACAAACCATTTAACTTAAACAATCCATCAAGCCCATATGGTAAAAAGTGTCTTACATATCTGACGAGCTAAAAGTTGCAAATGACACCGTCCTAGAGAAAATAACATAATGGAGTTTGAAGTCGTTACCATACCAGTCTTTAGAGTTGGTCTTCTTGAATAGAGAGGAATAGAACTCTGTTGAAGACAAGGGTTGGGAAGGAGACCTTGGCTGACATCTTTTTTATATTTTCAAGCGACTTTAGAAGCAGTCAAAGGCATTTTGAAGATCAAATACTATCAACAATGATTGAGAATTGTAAAGAGATGGAGTGGCCAACCTAAACATTGTCTCTTGGTAGCTAAGGTTTTGGAAAATCAAAATTGACGGATACAAAATTTAAATCGAGAGAGAGGAATGCTTTCCATTGTAAGTAAAGAATATTTCAGCAAGAAAAATGTCAATTGTTGGCATAAGGGCAACTAGGGTTCTAAGTACACTAAATCTTCATTAAGCGCTAGTTCGACCTGATGACTTATATACTCAAATCAACGCTCGATCGTGATTAAAATGTGGGTGACCGCCACAGAAGACCTAGCATCACCTAAGGTCAACCAGTAATCTCAAAATTGACCCTCGTAATAATCTTAAAGTAAATCAAACCTGATTAATCCAATTAGGATTATTGAAGGTTTTCTCACTATAGGTTTTATAAATATGTCGACTAATTGATTTTTTGTGTTACAAACTCAAGATATATCTCATCTTTTTGAAAATTATCTCAGATAAAGTGATATCGTATCTAAACGTGTTTGTTGTGAGAATGTTAAATAGAATTTTTGAAAATGTTTGTAGAACTTGAATTGTCACATTTACTTAGAACTTTCTCATAACTTTGGTCATACTTTGCTTCATTCAAAACACTTGAGCACAACAACTATTGACAAGTTCGTGCTCACTTTTGGCATTGTAAATAGCGATTGAATTTTGTTTCTTAGAAAACCATAATACCAAATATTCTCCAAGAAATTTACAAATTATATTAGTGATCATCCTATCTTCAAGACTTTCGATACAATAAGAGTCGTTGCATCCAAATAAATCTAAGATACACCAAAGTCCTAAATCACTTGTCTCACTTAGATATTTAAATATCCTTTTGCAACATTCAAATATGATTCGTTTGGGCTAGTCTGAAAGGGAGCGCATAAGCAAACACTAAAAATAATGTTTGGTCTACTAGTCATTAAGTAAAGTAATGATCCAATCATATTTCAATATGTCTTTATGTCCATACTCTTATTACTTTCATCCTTATCAAATTTTGTAAAAGTACTCATAAATGAATAAAGGGTTTAGAGTAATCAATACCAAATCTCTTGATGAGCTCCTTGACATTTCTTGGTTCAAGAACATTCCTTCGTTGTTAAATTATCTAATTTGTACAACAAGAAAAAATCTTAACTCTCAATTCATACTCATCTCAAATTTACTTTGCATCAATTTCACAATTCTTTGCTATGGTGATTCATTTGTTGCACCAAAGATGATATCATCGACATATATTTACACAATTAGCATTTCTCTATCATTTTGTTTCATGAATAAAGTTGAATCAAATGTTCCTACTTTGAATATCTTTCAATGGGAATTTGCTCAATCACACATACCAAGCTCTAGAAGTTTTTTTGAGTCCATAAAGTGCTTTGTTGAGCTAACATGATCGACATTATCATGTGCTTTAAAACCCAATGGTTGCTTAATAAAAACTTCTTCCAAAGCGAATTCATTTAGAAAAGTACTTTTGACATCCATTTTATATAAAGTGAAATTCTTATAACAAGTGAAAGCAAGTATTATTTGAATGGATTCTAATCATGTTACTAGTGCAAAAGTTTCTGCAAAATCAATCTTTTGTCTTTATTGTAATCTTTTGCAACCCTCACTTTATTTCTTACAACTATGTCATTGTCATCAACATTATTTTTAAACACTCATTTTGTTCCAAAAAGCAAATTTTCTTTATGAATTGGAGCTAATTATTAAATTTTATTTCTCTCAAATTGCTTGAATTCCTCTTGCATGGCTGCTATCCAATACCCATCAAATTTAGGCTCATCAAAGTTCTTAGATCTACTTGAGAGATAAGAGCTATATTGGTATAATAGTTTCTAAGTGATGATCTAGTATTAGAACCTAGAGTGGGATCACCTAAGACATAGGTTATGGGATGTCTCTTAGTATATCTCTAATCCTTAGGTAAATCCTCAAGATATTTTATTTCATTTGGGACCTGTAACATACTAGGGTTCATTTTTTCAAAATTCAAATTACCAAATCTGAATCAAGATCAAATCCTTAATTTTAAAACATAATATAAGATTTTAGTCCTAAATCTCTCAAAATCAGTGAGAAATTTGAGCCTAATTTCAACAAACAGCTTATCTACTGTTAACCAACGCTAAAAATCCAAAAATGGGGTGGAGAAATCGTTTGGAAATTTCCTTTAAAAATAGAGGTACCTCTGAGGGTTTGAAGCACTCACCTCTGAAGCTTCAAGTCTTCCACCTTTTGTAACACCCGATAACTTCAACCAGGTGACTTCCTAAACTGTATTAACGGTCACGAATATTCAATCTTCACGGTTTAGGGTTTTATGCCAAGCTTAATTAATTACATGTGGATCTAAACTAGGTTGAGTGACAAAGTTGTAATAATGGAGGATTGTGGCCAGTATTTAAAGAAAAAGGAAAGGATTCAAACCTCATTTAAACCACTGTAGCCGACATCCCCAACTCCCAGCGATTTCTTCTCTCCCAATCCCTCACTCTCTGTCAGCTGAAAATCCTTCCTTCGACGATCGGTTTCCTTGCTGCTTCTCGGCTACTTTGTGCTCGAGGTACGAGTTTGATAATGTAGCTATCTTTCAGTTGTTCAGCTCTGTTTCAGCTATGTGTTGAGGTTCTGGATTCTTCAATGGCCGAGTATTAGTAAGGATATTTAAAATCTGAATGTAGTAATGTCATTCCGAATCGATTTTGGACATTAAACAAACAACCCTGAGATATCGCTTATCGAATCTGTTTGTTCTGGGTTTTGGATTTCAAACTGCACAGAGAACTATACTAAGGATTCGGGAGTGACTATAGCTATTAGATCCTAGGATGACTTGTGATTAGAACTAATAGGATTTTGTTTTAACTACTGCAATGTAAATGTTTTAGGTGAGGAAGTTGGAAGAGAAAGGAGCTCAAATTACTAAGGAGACCAGGTAAGTGAATGAATAGGTTTCTCGGTCGTTAGGACCCTACATCAAAGGATACTAGGTAGAAACTCATATGATGAATAGAAGTTTCCCTTATGTTACTGTCTATTGTTTATGTTGATGATTAGCTCAGTGGTAAAGTTTCATGTCGAATGGTACTCAGTTCTGTAGCTTGATGATTTAAGAATTTTCATGTCCATGCATCATGAATGTTTTATGCATATGAAAATGTTTTAAGAGCATGTCTTCGCATGAACAAGATAAGAATATAAAACTTATGCAACGTGAATTAAGAGAGGGTTGGGGGCGGTTTGGCGTATGTCATTGTCCAAAAGAAGGACCATGATACGACCCGCAAGGGAACTATGTGCACTCTCACTGTCAAACCCCCTTTACCGGCACAAATCCTCTCTTAATCCACACAACTTAAATGAAGAATATGATCAATACGATGAATGATGAATATGATCAATGACTATGAATGATGAATATGATCCATGGACTATGAATGATGAGGATCTCAGTATGACAGTGTAAGGCTGGATAGGCGATTAAGACCCTAGTTATGCTCTAGTATGTCGTGAGTTTATGATAAACAGATGTCTAGAAAAAATAGAATTTCTTATAACCATGAGATTTAGATTTGAATGATTTGACTTAAGAGTCTGATGATGATTTTAAAGATTATTGAAATGGTTTGTTTTTGCTTAACGCCTTCCGTTATGCCTATTTGGATGAGTTATGATTCTTACTCATTGAGGTTTATAGTTACTAAGTTAAGATTCGGGTGAGTTGTGGTATTTTCTACTGGAGGAAGTGTTTGATGATTAATAGTGTTTTCCTGCCGTGTGAGGAAGCTGGATAAGGTCTCAGTCCCTGATGAATATGATCCATGACTATGAATGATGAATATGATCCATGACTATGAATGATGAATATGATCCATGACTATGAATGATGAATATGATCAATGACTATGAATGATGAATATGATCCATGACTATGAATGATGAATATGATCCATGACTATGAATGATGAATATGATCCATGACTATGAATGATGAATATGATCAATGACTATGAATGATGAATATGATCAATGACTATGAATGATGAATATGATCCATGACTATGAATGATGAATATGATCCATGACTATGAATGATGAATATGATCAATGACTATGAATGATGAATATGATCAATGACTATGAATGATGAATATGATCCATGACTATGAATGATGAATATGATCCATGACTATGAATGATGAATATGATCCATGACTATGAATGATGAATATGATCCATGACTATGAATGATGAATATGATCCATGACTATGAATGATGAATATGATCAATGACTATGAATGATGAATATGATCAATGACTATGAATGATGAATATGATCAATGACTATGAATGATGAATATGATCCATGACTATGAATGATGAATATGATCCATGACTATGAATGATGAATATGATCCATGACTATGAATGATGAATATGATCAATGACTATGAATGATGAATATGATCCATGACTATGAATGATGAATATGATCCATGACTATGAATGATGAATATGATCCATGACTATGAATGATGAATATGATCCATGACTATGAATGATGAATATGATCCATGACTATGAATGATGAATATGATCCATGACTATGAATGATGAATATGATCCATGACTATGAATGATGAATATGATCCATGACTATGAATGATGAATATGATCAATGACTATGAATGATGAATATGATCAATGACTATGAATGATGAATATGATCCATGACTATGAATGATGAATATGATCCATGACTATGAATGATGAATATGATCCATGACTATGAATGATGAATATGACTTATGAGCATGTGATTTTCCCAAATTATACATTCATGCATCCATGTTAGTGTTGCATTCCTTACTAAGCATTAGGCTTATAGTTAAACCTTATAATGTAGGTGAAGAGCTAACAGGTGAGGATTTTCAGTCCAGAGATGATGTTTAAAGCTGGTTGCCGGAGGATGCTCAGTATGACAGTGTAAGGCTGGATAGGCGATTAAGACCCTAGTTATGCTCATAGTATGTCAGTGAAGTTTATGATAAACAGATGTCTAAGAAAAATAGAATTTCTTATAACCATGAGATTTAGATTTGAATGATTTGACTTAAGAGTCTGATGATGATTTTAAGATTATTGAATGGTTTGTTTTTGGTTTGTTTTTGCTTAAGCCTCGTTATGCCTATTGTGGATGAGTTATGATTCTTACTCATTGAGGTTATAGTTAACTACGTTAAGATTCGGGTGAGTTGTGGTATTTTCTACTGGAGAAGTTGTTTGATGATTATAGTGTTTTTCCTGCCGTGTGATGGAAGTGGATCAGGTCTCATCCGGCTGACGTCATCGGCAGATGTAGAGTGTTAAGCTGTTGGACGATGAAAGTGCTATTTTGTCGTCTAGCGATCGGCAGATGTAGAGTGTTTAAGCCATCGGATGACGAACATGCTATTTTGTCGTCTAGCGATCGGCAGATGTAAAGTACTTAGGTTAAGGATGATGTAAGTGTTTTTCATCGCCCAGTGGCGGGAGGGTAGATGTAGAGTATTTAGGTTACCGGATGATGTAAGTGTTATTTCATCGCCCAGTGGCCGGGTAGATGTAGAGTATTTAGGTTACCGGATGATGTAAGTGTTATTTCATCGCCCAGTGGCCGATAGATGTAGAGTGTTTAAGCCATCGGAAGATGTAAGTACTATTTTGTCGTCTAGCGATCAGTAGATGTAGAGTGTTTAAGCCATCGGATGATGAGAGTGTTATTTTGTCATCTAGTGATCGGCAGATATAGTGTAATAAAGTCACCGGATGATGAGGATGTTATTTGTCGTTTAGTGACCGGGTCATGTTTTAATTATTCACGTGAGAAGCACATGTTCACCGGATGATGTCCCCTTATTTCACCGGATGATCTAAAGAGTCTCTTTACCGGATGATATAAACATGGTTTTGTCGTCTAGTGACCGGTAGATGTGGTTTTATTCCTCAATCGACAGGTGCAGTCTAAAGGTTTAAGCTTCCCTTCACCAGCCGATACACATTGCACTGCCCGTCGGCAGATGCGTAAAGTATTCCTTTGCCGAATGATGCCTAGTGAATTATGTACGACATTTTAAGTTAAGTTATGTTTCAAAAAAAAAATATATTACCAAATATGAGTAGAGTGTGAGTAATAAGAATTAAATGATTAAGAAATATATGGATTATGTGACGATCCCTCTGGGGCTGTTACACCTTTGAGACTTGTCTAGATGTAGTCAAAGTTCTTCGAGGAAGCAACAACTCCACTCGAATAGTTGAGCTCTCCGATGAAATCCCTCCCTCTTGACTGAGTTGTCATAGGCATTCGAAGGCTCCTCTCTCGGAGAAACCTTTTGCAATATTTGGCGAACCCTCAACGATGACGAAGCTCACATTTCTGGCACGAATCATTTCCTTCCATCACTGAACTCTTGCTCACTATGTTTCTAGTGTGCGCTAATATACTTATTTAAAAAATTAAAAATTTAAACACAACAAGCAAGCAAGACTAGAGAGAGAGTTTCAAACGCTATTATGAACGTGGTTCGACAAAACTTCCTATATCCATGCTCCAAAGCTCCTCTTTGAATATTCTTTTACTGAACATTTTTTATTACACTTGATTGAGCTTTCAGACGTTAATCTTGCCTCTACAAGGGTTTCACTCTTTCTCTTCCAACAATAATGAGGATTGAATAGTTTAGCACAAAACACTAACTTTTACAAGAATTGAATTCACAAGTGAGGAAAAATGAAAACTAGGTTGGTAGCTTGAAAACTTCAATGCTTGAACGTCTCAAATTAAATGTGCAGAGTTTTGTTCATTTTTTGTTTCTTCATATTTGTATCTTTGCAAAGTGGATGGAGATTCTATTTATAGACAAACATTGTTTCTTCGAGCTTTCGGTCAACCAATGCTACTCCCTAGTTGACCGTTGTTATCTATTCATTAGAGACAATTTTGAGATAGGTGGTCTAACACTCATAAGTGCCTTGACTACCACCCCAGTTTATCGTATCATGACCTTGGTCTACCACATGTTTCGTTAATTTGAACTTCTCTCGGTTTGTATTGTTGCAAGACTTCTCGGGTCTACCACAATTGAGGTATGGTCGACCACAATTTAATCCCTAAGAAAACTTCTCTCTGGAAAAGACTACTTAGAATCATCTCCAAGCAACGGTGAACTATTTTCTCTAAGCCATTGCTCAGGATTGAGCACCTACAACTTGGAGCTGGTCAGCCATATCACTATTTAATCACTGCAAGTGAAAATTGATTAATCATTTTTGTTTAAGTTCTAGGACTCAACAAATACATTAGAACTTTCCAATACCCAATGTAAGGGTGTTTTCAAACAATGTAAAACTTATCTTAACTTAAAATAAATTTATAAATTTATCAACTTGAACACTTAAATCATGAAAACAAATAAACTTAAGTTCTATTAGGCTAACAGGTTGTTGTTTATTGTGCACATGCTATGATTGAGAATATGTTTTCACGTTGTGCGGGCATGTTATGGGACAACTAACAATGTCATATCAGTAGGTGAAAATCTCTTAATATGACCAGGTTTTATTGTTGTATGTCACGGTCATCTAAAGATTATGTTTTCCCTCTTGCACCTATGGCTCCAATGCTTAGGCTATAAGTGACTTTTTTTCACTAATGATTTTCTAGTTAACAGTGGTGACATTATTTTGATTAAAGTACAGTGCAAATTAACTCTTAAATTTAAAGATGAAAAGCAAATAAGTGCTTCAACGTTTATTTTAAGCAAATAACTATCTAAACTTTAAGGGTATTAGCAATTAAGTTCTTAATGTTAGGCGTGTCGTTAAAAATATCATATTTTTTTCACGTGATCTTCTCTCATAGGCATTTTTTAGTGAGAAACAAATCCTGATATATCGATGAGAATTTGTGAATTAGTGATTTCCAGAGAAGAAAGTTGGAAAATGAAAAGCTCATAATCGCCAAAATTGCCAAAATTGGTCTACGACGTGAGTTGTTTCTCTTTAGCAATCACCCAACATAGAATATTATGTAACTGATTTATTCGATGAAATCTTTAACGTCGAGAATTTAATTGCTAACACCCCTAAGTTGAAGAAGTCATTTGTCTAAAAAACAAAGTTTAAACACATACTTTTTGTTCACTCCTAAGTTTAAGAGTTCATATACATTTACCCTTTTATTATTCATCACAATATAGTAGCCTGGTTTCTCATGGCCCCCATTAATGGTTTTTGGAACCTATCTTAGGATAACGTTTTTGTTCTTTTTGTATGCACAATTTGTCTTCAAAACACTGAACGTAGCATTTGAAATTTCTATTTGAGTATAGTTTGCTTACCTCAAATGACTCCTCACTTTTTAGGTCATATATATGAGGAGGTTGAGCTACCAGAGACGGTGTGATTGAGACTTCTTCAATTTTTATCTATTTCTTTTGAGTTTTTCATTGGTGAGATGTTATTGCATTTTTACCCAGTTTCTTTTTATATGAGCTTATTCTGTTTTTCTTTTTCTTTTTTTTTTTTTTTTTTGTATTATTAAGGTGGTCGTTACATTTATTCTGTATCAAGTATTCTTTATCTTTGTTTGACAATTTGAGGACTACCACGAGCAGGCCAAATAGAGCCTCGTTGACTATATAATCTTAACCTCTAATTCCACAGCGGTATGTGTTCTTCAATACTAGAGCAACACATTCCATTATTTTATTGTTGTTTGCATTTGTGTTTGGATCAGAGATAATGACTGTTTGCGCCTTCTTAACTCTAAAGACAACGTTAAATGAAGATAGTGAAACGTGGCCTGTGTAAATTTGCGTGTGGAGTAGTCGATAACCACAAGCCAAACAAAATTGACATTTCTACTTATGGGCTAGTTCAATATGATTTTGGGTATGAACTTACTACTTACCTAGTATTTGGTCACTGAATGTTGCTCGGGTGACTCTATTGGGTTTATCTAGATGTTTCTCCCAAATGACCTTTCTAGAAATTATCAATTGAATGTCTGAAAAATCTTCTAAGGACAACCTTTTCAACATGGTTTGAGCATTTCGAGTTTCTCATCAGTCTTTTGAACTAAGTTTTCAAATACTACTTGAATGAGTGTGTGATAGTTTTCATTTGTGATATCTTAAATATATTTCATCTCTAAGTATTCATCGAGTAAAGTACATATTTATGCAGATATTTGAATCATTAACGATTATAAATTCCTTCTTTCGTTTCAAATCTCCTCAGAATGGTTTTTCACAAGGTCTCGAAGAACTACTTGCTGCTTTATGAGACACACCCTAACATTGTCAGTTAAACTCTATTTACGCTAATTTCAAAAGGGAAATGGGAATTGAAATAATTGGATGAATCATCGTTTAAATCTCCTAAGGAGACAGAAGGAAGCGGAGAGCTGAGTGAATCATTCTAACAATTATTTCTCATCTTGTTTTGAATTAGGGGGTGAACACTCCCACTCACAATCACCTGTCTTGTTTCCAATCAAAAGTCTGATATTCCGACAAAATTAGTCACTTCTAAAGACAATATTTTAAAAGCAGGAGTCCATTGCTACTCTTTCTTACAGCAATTTATAGTTAAGCTCACTCTTTGTATTTTAAAATCAGTTCGGTTCGGTTTTTAGCCGAATTCAAATCAAATCGATTGGTTTGTTTTTAGAATGTGAGAATCAAAACCGAACCAAGCAAACTCTAAAACTGATCAAAAATTGAAACTCGATTTTTGGTTTTATTCAATTTGGTTTAGATTCGGTTCGGTTTTACATTTTCAGTTTGGTGGCCCAGTTTGGACCCAGTTCAGGTTTCATTTTCAATCGATTTTCATCGTCTTCAGACTGTCACTCGAGCTCCGTTAAACAATTGATTACTCTTTTAAGTTTTATTTACTGGTGTTTGAGAGAGGTGTAGATTTGGTGAAGGAAAGATATAGGAAAAAAGATGAAGATAATGGTGCAAGAAGAATAGAGAGAAAAGGGAAAATTAATAAAGTAGATAACCATGCGAGTTAAGCTTGGATTTTCATTTAATGTATAAGAGAAAGGAAAGTTTTGCTTTTTAACTTCTCTAATTTGCCAAAATACAGAGAGAGTGGAGGAAGGAAACTCTCGTAAGGAAAGTTTCCTTCGAAGGTAAGGTTGAAGTCTCTGCTTCATCTCCGAGCAACAGAGCACGTCATTCGTGGAGGGAATTTAAACTGTCAATTGCACTCCAAACAAATTTCCCTACATATCAAAATTGTCAATTGCATATGACTACAAATCTTCTCTATTTTTCATTATATCTATCATTTGGATTGTTTTTATCGGAGTGCTTACCCACCGGCGGCCACTAATCCCTCACTATGCGAAAGTCAGAATCCAAGGAATGGGACTGTTAATTGTGCAAGTCGTAGACGACGATTATTGTCGGAGATCGGAGCCGGAGACGCTCACAGCTCTCAGTCTCTCTGTTTCCCGTACGCGCAAGGAACAAATGATTCCTCCAAGACACTCAAAGCTCGTTGATGGTTTATGCATCGAACGAGAAGTGAATCCAGAATCAAAGTATCAGACTCTAAGTTCAAAATTAGGTAGGTTAGGTCAATTTCGATTCGTTTTGCTTTTATTCGATTTTTTTAAATTACAACTGAGAACCGAACCAACAATTTCGGTTATTTTCAGTTTGGTTAAAAAATCGGTTCTTCAAAATTTATAACAGAATCAAAATGAACCCTAATGCTCTCTTCAGTTTGGTTCTCCGTTCGAACCGAACTGATTTCCACCCTATCAAAAATGAAAAACAATCCAATTCTTGAGAGGATATGACCATCTTACACTAGGTAGCTTTAGTTGGCTCACAGCGGAAGGTTTTGAGACCAAAAAATTAATCAGAGCCAAATAATTTTAGGTTTAATATATCGGTCTAATGTTAACTTAATGATAGTGTAATAATGCAAAATACAAATTAAAAATAATCTGCCCCAAAGAGTCATGCCGTAATAGAGTTTCACAAAATAAACCCAAATGAAAGAACACAGTCCACTAATAGGGTAAAGTGCAATTTATCCTTTAAACTATGGCGAAAAGGGCAATTTTCGCAGTAAACTTCAATAATAGCAAAAAACAACCGTAATGTATGGATCATGGACAATTCACCTCCTACCATGTCATTTTCCTTTAAAATGACTTGTTTTCGTCACGTGCTCTATTTTACTACTCGATATGCCTCTGCACTGCGTTTGACAGCTATCCTTTTCTTCCTCGCTCCTTCCCTTTCAGGCTTACCATGGAGTCGCTCTTCTGAACCTCGAACTTCACTGTCTTTGCAACCTCCTTTAGCTTCAATATCACACCGCTCGCCAGCCTTATCGTCACAAATCTCATCTCCTCTTTCTCCTCCCTCTTCTTCCCCTCGAACAATGGCGATAAATCAAAACCCTAGGATAATGAAATTATGTGAAATGCATTTAAGGTCTCTTGCTCTTTCATAATTTTCTCGCATTTTTCGAATTCCTGCTCTTCTTTTGTGATTATGGATTTCGGAATAGATTTCTTAAACAAGGAGAATTCCATAATAATTTCTGTTGTTATCCAGGTCAATGGATTCTGGTCCAAGAGCTTTATGATGAGTCTACGAGCATCAAAAGAGAACCATGGCGAACATTTGAAGTCGCCCTTGTATATTTTTCTGTACATGGCGACCAGATTATCATCATGAAAAGGAAGAAATCCGGCAAGAAGTATGTAAAGAGGGACGTTGTAGGACCATAGATCGGCTTTTACGCTGTCGTAGCCCATTTTTTTGATCACTTCTGGCGCGACATACGCTGGAGCTCCGCAGCTTGTGTGGAGTAATTCATTCTGCAACTGCTCGAAGAAGGCACCGAGTCCAAAATCAGTAACTTTAATTTCCATCTTCGTCGAGAAGGAGATTTTTGGGCTTAAAATCCCTGTGGAAAACGCCGTGACTATGGCAAAAATCGATCGACGAAATCAGCTGCTGGAAATAGACTCTAGCGACGTCTTCCTTCAGCCGACCTTAGCGAAGAGCTCGCCCCCACGAACGAGATCCTTGGCGAAATAGATCTTGGATTTGCTCGCCATAACATCGTGAAGCTCTACGATATTCAGATGCTTCACAATCTTCATCAGAGAGATTTTCCTTTTAATCTGCTCCATCATTCCTACCTTTATCACCTTTTCTCCAAGCAGTTGCAGTGTGATATTGAAGTTAGAGGAGGTTGCAGAGGCGGTGAAGTTTGAGGTTCAAAAGAGCGACTACATGGTAAGGCTAAAAGGGAAGGAGCGATGAAGAAAAAGGAAGCTGGCAAATGCAGAGCGGGGGCATATCGGTTAGTAAAATAGGGCACGTGACGAAAATGTGTCATTTCAACAGAAAATGGCACTGTAGGGGTGAATTGCTCATTATCCATACATTACAGTTGTTTTTTGCCATTACCAAAGTTTACAGTAAAAATTGTCATTTTCACCATAGTTTGGGGGTCAAATTATACTTTACCCCACTAATACTTTAATTTATAATACAATTACGTCATCATTGTCATTCTATAAAATCATCATTCAAAAAACAGACACTCCTGCCCCCAAGAATTAGTGACATAGGCGTAAATGGGAGAAGAAAATCTTCAAATGATCATGACATGTGACGAGAAACCCTCGTTAATTTTAGGGACTTTTCACCTAGAAACACATATCATAAGTTGTCCTATAAAATGCTCACTTAACATGAAAAACACATATTAAATATTAGTATATGCAAAACAAACAACGTCTCTCACTCGAGTCAAGCAAAGTTGGTACATAAGAACAATAAGTACCATGTAAAATGCATATACAAAATAAATGTGTCGAAAAATGTGCATATACAATAAAACTTGACATGTGTAAGATGTGACATGACGTCAAGTCTAAAATATAACTCAAAATAAGATTTCAAAAACTATGACATGCACGACTAAATATAATAAATAGAATTTCCAACCCAACACTACCAAAATATGTAACTAAAGAGTCCAAATCAAACTCGTCAAACTTTGGTATCTAAAGTTCCACTCACATTAGTACGTTTTGTAAACTATACTTACAATAAGGACCAATTAGAATATGTATATGAGAACTTGCGAAAATTTGGTCTAAAATGAACTAGACTCCCTATAATCAACCGCTATAAGTAAGGCGATCAAATGGTGAATAGTGTGGTCGATCCATTTCAAAAGCTTGGTCGATCTTAAATGTGGCCGAGAACTTATGAACATGCATCATTCAAGGCTAGACATTTGGTCGACCAATTCAAGTACTTTTGTAACACCCAGTTCCATCGAACCGATTTTTACCTTGTCATCTAATAGTGTACACTTTATGGATGAAATTGGGTGAAATATTGATTAGGTTAATGAGTGACTAAGTAAGGGCATAATGGTAAATGGAGATTTATAGTGGATAACGTATTTAAGGGAGGGTTTAATGAAGTTTAGCCGCCATTGTTTTCTCATTTTCCTTTCTCGGCATTCAGCTCAGTTAGCAGAGTTTCTCTCGGCAATTTTCCCTCCCATTCTCTCCGAGCTAGGTGAGTTCTACTTCGATTTCTTGTTACATTGTAACTATCGATTATTGTGGGGATTTTATGTGACGACCCCAACCCGGTCAGGGCAGCCACGGACTTGCCGTGACGTAATCATTTAATCATTTTTTTTTTAAACACTTCCCATAACCCTTTAAACAAACTAACCATAACGTAACCTTAACTTTCAACCTTCCCTTTTTCCTACTTCATACACTACAAAAATACCAATTCTAATCATTTCCCTAAGTTTCTCCACACATAAACAAATATGTATTTCTTCTCAGGGTTTTCTCTAAAATTCCCTAATTAATCTATCCACTTCTGCTTTCTCAAAACACGACACTAATATAACCTATAATTTCGAAAAACTCAAGAAAACGAACTGTGTGGATCGCTCTAAAAATCGAGCATATCCTTACTTGTTTTAAAATAACCAAACAGTTCTAGTATATTTCTAAAATTCAGACTCCACATTCTAAACGTTCTACTTCCACTACATATACATTAAAACTCGACTTTTCATACATTTTTCTATCAAAACATCTGATCCACATACTTAAATACTTTCATACTTTCACAAACAAAACCGACACGTAGACCTACTAACCAACAAAACTAACTCACTTCCATTCGCCACAAAACAGTTCGGGGCACACCATCGGATCATCAAGCCAGGCCAAAACACACCCCGTCGCCACGAGCACCACCCGTCGACCACCTATTCTTTGTCATCAAGAGAAACTTTCACTTGCGCACCTGTCACCTACATCATGCAACATATACATTAAGCCTAATGCTTAGTAAGAGAATGCACTAAATATAACATTTACATATATGCATGACATTATTAAAAACATGTTCATTTCGTTTTCTTTTTGTTAACATTAACTCATTGTCTACGTAGTAAACCATTTCTTTGCCCCGTGAGAACCATGACTTGCCCCGTGAGAACCATGACTTGCCCCGTGAGAAATCATAACTTGCCCCGTGAGAAACACATGACTTGCCCCGTGAGAAACACATGACTTGCCCCGTGAAAAATCATACATCTTATCCCGTGAGAAACATATGACTAGCCCCGTGAGAAATCATACATCTTATCCCGTGAGAAACATACATCGTTCGGAATTCATGATCGTTCTTTAATTTGACGTTACATAAAACATGCTCATAAATAGTTCGTATGCACAGTTAGGAAAAACATGATGCATGAGGAATTCACGTATAACATACCATCAAACACATCACCAAACAATTCACAATATACATGGACATATATTATTCTTAACTAACTTCACAAATAACTAATAACTAACATCCTAGGCTACCCGACTCAGCAAACCCCACAATTAGAAAATCATCATCAAAATACAAAAACCTAACGTTGACACGATATAGGGCCTTAAGGGCCAGAAACCTACCACCCACTTACCTGGCGTCCTTAGCAATTTGTCTCTTTCTGAAATCTTAACCGCGGAACCTGAAAAACCTAAATATCAAAACATTGCATTAGAACTCGCTCGGCATAACTAAACTCTTATTTTCGTGAAAACATCTCAAATCACTATTTTCTAGCCTAATCGAACTAAAACCTAATTAAACGGCCACAAATTTGGGTTCGGTAAAAACCGACCGGAAACTTCAAACGTGCGTAACTTTTGCGTCGGTTATCGGAATCGAATGATTCCAGCGGCCACGTACTCCTCTAATAACCTATTTTAACCTGCCAAAAGAAATTTTAAAACAAACGACCCTAGCTAGGTCAAAATAGCAGAAACTCGAATCTGCCTTTAATCGGAAATTTCCCCCTTTCCGATTTTTCATCAAATTCCATCAATTTCTTCACCAATCGACCATATATACACTCAATTAGAATAATCTAACAAAAATCCCGAGCTACACTCACCAAAATCGAAATGCCCTAAATCGGGCTTCACTGATTTTTGCCCAAATTGGGCACCTCACGGCCAGGCGACTAAAGCCGACCTAATATCCGGCAATTCTGAGCCAAGACCAACCAAAAACGGCCGGTGATACCCTCGGCCACAAACCGAACAAAAACAGGGCAAAAATCGAGCTTACCGTTCGGTTTTGTGTGCGAGGATGGACCGAAGCCTCACGTCGCCATTGTCTGGCCGGAGAACAGCGAGAAATCGTCGGCGTTCGTCGGAGGAGAGTCGCCGTTGTCTCCTCCTCCCCTGCCTTCGGTGCCCGACGACAGAATGGCTTCGGCCATTCTGTCGTTTTTGTTTTATATATATTTTTTTATAAAAATAATAATAATAATTTCTATTAATAATACTAATATCAATAATCCTATTAATTCCTATTAACACATTAATATACCGTTTTGCCCTTCCGTAAATTCCGTTAAATCCCGTTCTTAATTATAACCCACGGCTTAATTTCACTGGAAATACCCGAATCTAGATTAATTAACCAATTAGGTTAACCAAACTTATTCACTTTTCTTTTAAATTACTTAAAAAAATTATTTATTAAACAATTACCTATCATTTTATTTTCTCTTAAAAATCCCTGGTGTTACATTTTAAATGTGAGTTTTGAGAATGCTGTAAGTGAGAGTTAGTTCGGGTTTGGGGCATATCAGGAATGCTTGATGATCTGAGATCTTAAACTAGTTTCCTTATGAGTTCTGGTAGATTTGAGGATAGTTTAGAATGAAGCTTAACTAATACTCTTTCTACGGCTATAGGTTTGAGCAAAACCCGAAGTAGTTTGCAACCAAGCTTTTCCAAGAAACCAGGTAAGTAGAGTATGTGTGTGCCTTCGGGTCTACATCACAAAACAGTAGGTTTATGCTTGTTTGAATGTTTTCTGTATGTCATGTATCATGTTTTTGGAAAGAACACGAAAATAAATTTACATGTAATGGCATGGCAAGGTATGAACAGAATGTAATAGATCAGCTGTTAAGGGAACTAATCTGCCCCTTAATTTATGAAGAAGATGTATGACTTTGGAAAAATAAATCTATTTCCCAATGGAATTTAGGATCAGATCAGCTGTTAAGGGAATTAATCCGCCCCTTAATTTATGAAGAGGATGTATGATTTTGGGAAAAATGATCCAACTCCTAATGGAACCGAGGGAACAAATCAGAGAAAGAACGTGAATGCAATAGAGATGTGAAAGTAGAAGCTGCATGTCTAGGATTTATGTTTCAGTATATCATTTCATTGTTGCTTTACTTACTTAGCATTAGGCTAATAGATGAGTTTTGTGATGTAGGTTAAGAAGTTTCAGCAGGTGGGTTCTCTGAGTATATTGAGGACTAGGCTGGTTGGAAGAGTACATTCACGCATCGACTTGACAATCTGATGAGGTGATTTAATTAATGTCAGTAGGTGTGAAATTCTAGTTAATAATAGTTCAATTTTAGTATGCTAAGAATGTTAATGACAGCAGGAGTTTAATGTTTTTATTAATTTTGGAGTTTTTCTGATTATAAAAAACACGATTTGGTTTTAGTTGTAGATAGTTATTCTAGATTTATAAAGTTGTGGATTTATGTTTTTTTGAATAGCTGCTGTTAAAATTTACAAGTTCTTTTAGTAGGCAGAGTTGTCTGTTTGTTTAGAGTGTTACTGTTCACCGGTGGATGTAGTCTATCGGTGGATGTAGTCTATCGGTGGATGTAATCTATCGGTGGATGTAATCTATCGGTGGATGTAGTCTATCGGTGGATGTTGTCGAATGGTAGACGTAAGTAATAGGTTTTGTCGTTTTATGATCGGTGGATGTGAATAATAGGTTTTGTCGTTTTATGATCGGTGGATGTGAGTAATAGGTTTTGTCGTTTTATGATCGGTGGATGTGAGTAATAGGTTTTGTCGTTTTATGATCGGTGGATGTGAGTAATAGGTTTTGTCGTTTTGTGATCGGTGGATGTGAGTAATAGATTCTGTCACTTTGTGACCGGTGGTCGTGTGTAGTCGACGCGTCGTTCGACTGACGTGACCGATGGACGTGTGTAGTCGACGTGTCGTTCGATTGACGTGAGCGGTGGGTGTTCGTTAGTAGAAGACGTATTATGTCTGTACGTCCACCACTGAGGTTATTTTGTTTCTGCTTCTACCGCTAACACTGTTTAGCGGTGGATACCTTTTGTTTCTATTTCTATCGCTGGAACTATTCAGCGGTAGACGTGTTCTGTTTTGTTTTGTTTTCTTTCAACCAATTGTCTTTAATATTTTAATTAATTAATAAATGTCGCTTTATACAAATATTTTCCACTGCAAGTTTTTACGTTTAAGGATCAAATTTTGATTTTTAAGTGAAATTTTAAGATTTTCTCAAAATGTCATAGTTCGGTTCAGTATTATGTGTAGCGAGCCGGGTTTATATAATTTGGGGCGTTACAGTATGGTATCAGAGACATTCAGTTAAACCGTTTAAAAGATTACTCATCAGTGCCAATCGTTGCATGGAAGTACTTCAACAGCTGTAAGTGTTTATGTTAACCTTAGCTATTAGATATTTAAGAGTGTAATTAACCCTGTACAGGAATCTAGTAAGATGTCTAGACGACCAGGAAGACCAAGAGTACCAAGAGAGATACCAAATCCGGAACGTGAGGAGGATCCTAGTGTAATTAGGCAGCTGACGGATTTGGTGCGTCAGCAGACCCATTTGGTTCGTCAGCAGTCCAATCAGTTAGGAGTATTGTTGAACCGAGAAGTACAAGGAAGTGCCAACTCGAGTTCCAGCAGTGAGCATTCAGGAGACCAATTCCGGAGGCTACAGCCGCCCACACTTGATGGAAAATCGTCCAATCCGATTGTTGCTAAGGAGTGGCTTTGGAAGATTGAGAGCATGTTCAGATGTGCCAACGTTGGAGAAGGAGACAAAGTCACTCTGGCAACGTTACATTTGGTTGGGGATGCTCAACTTTGGTGGGAAACAATAGAGACCACCACTGATGTTCTGGCTATGTCCTGGTCTCAGTTCAAGGAGATTTTCTATGAGAAATATTTTAACAGCACAGTCCAGGCCGCAAAGAATGTAGAGTTTCTAAACTTGAAGCAGACAGGGTCTGTGGCAGAGTACAGTAGGTAATTCGAGTCCCTGTCTAGGTTTGTTGGACATTTTGTTCACAAGAATGAGGATAAGGTGCTTCAGTTTGTGCATGGACTGAATCCGGAAATTTACAGAGGAGTCAAATTCTGTGGTAGTAAAGGGCTGTCATTCAGTGAAGTTGTGTCCACGGCATTGGAGGTGGAAGAAGCTGAAATGAAGTGTTCTGGACCGAAGGAAGCCCCATGAAAGTTCATCCAACCCCAACAGCAGAGAGGAATGAAGAGGCCCAGTGAAGGTCAGAGTAACCAAGGAACAGGAAGGAAAGTACCGGATACTAGGAAATTTCCCCAGTGCCCGAAATGTTTGAAGAGTCACCTGGGCGAGCGTAGATTTGGGACGGGAAAGTGTTTCAATTGTGAGGAGGTTGGACACACGTACAGAGATTGCCCGAAGCCTAGAATCACCCGATGCTTCAACTGTAACAAAGTCGGCTATATCAACAGGGACTGGCCAGCCTTATAGAATGGCCATGCTATATTGAAACCGAGGATATTCTCCATGATGAAGTCGGGTGATGAAGACCAGCCTGCTATGGTGTCAGGTACCATATTGATCAACTCTGTGCCTGCTTTTACTTTAATAGATTCTGGTGCGACACATTCCTTTATAGCATCTGCGTTCGCTGTTAAGTTAGATGTACAGTTTACCCCATCTATGCATGTGTTTAATGTTGCATTACCCTCTGGTGAACGCATGCACTCTAACCAAGTGATGCTTGACAGTGATATGTTAGTAGAGAACGTGAGTCTACCTGCTAACCTTATTATTATGGACATAATGGGATTTGATGTAATCCTAGAAATGGATTGGTTCTTTAAGCATTATGCCACAATAGATTGTAGGATTGGAATAGTTAGCTTCCAACCCCCTAGTGGTTTGAATCATACTTTTCAAGCTTTGAAGAAGAGTAAGGAAATGTCTATTATGACCTCTGTCAACGCTAGACCTTCTCCATGCGGGGAGTATTTGTGCTTTTTTGCCAGTGTTTTAGACACACAACTAGTAGAAAAAGTAAGTCCTCAGAATGTCTTAGTTGTCTAAGATTTTCCAGAAGTATTTCTAGATGACCTTCTTAGCTTGCCGCCAGATAGGGAAATTGTGTTTGTTGTAGATATTTACCCAGGCGCTGAGTCTGTATCTAAGAATCCCTATAGATTAGCACCCACGGAGCTTAATGAATTAAAGAAACAGTTAGAGGAATTATTGGAAAAAATGTTCATACGCCCAAGCTTTTCACCATGGGGTGCATCAGTTCTTTTTGTCAAAAAGAAGGATGGATCAATGCGTATGTGCGTTGATTATCGGGAATTGAATAAGTTAACCATCAAAAACAAGTATCCATTGCCATGGATTGATGATTTATTCGACCAGCTTAACGGTGCGCGAGTTTTCTCTAAGATTGATCTTAGGTCCAGTTATTACCAATTGAAAGTCAAATCAGAAGATATTCTTAAGACAGCCTTTCCCACAAGATATGGACATTATGAGTTTTTGATTATGTCTTTTGGATTGACTAATGCACCAGCAGCTTTCATGGATCTCATGAATAGAGTCTTTCACGAGTATATAGATAAATTTGTCATAGTGTTTATTGATGATATTTTAATCTATTCACGTACTAATGATGAGCATGTAAGACACTTGACCCTGGTATTGGAAGTACTGAGACAGCACCAACTTTATGCCAAGTTTTCCAAATGTGAGTTTTTGTTGGACAGAGTTCACTTTTTTGGTCATGTGATCTCGGGTGATGGGATATCTGTCGATCCAGCCAAGGTTCAAGCGGTTAAGGAATGGCCCCAACCGAAGAATGCCATTGATATTCAGAGTTTCCTTGGATTAGCAGGATACTATAGGAAATTTATTGAAGGATTCTCGAAGATTACAACACCCCTTACTCGGTAAACAAGGAAAAACATGAAGTATGTGTGGACTGAGGAATGTGAGAATAGTTTTCAGACTTTGAAACAGAGACTTACCAATGCCCCAATATTAACACTCCCTGTTGAAAATGGAAAGTTCAGCATTTATTGTGATGCTTCCAAAGTTGGACTCGGTTGTGTGTTGATGCAAGAGGGAAAAGTAATAGCCTATACTTCTAGACAGCTGAAAACACACGAGAAGAATTACTCTACACACGACTTAGAATTAGCTGCAGTGGTTTTTGCACTAAAGATTTGGAGGCATTACTTGTATGGACAGTCTTGTGAGATATTTTTGGACCATAAAAGTCTGAAGTATATTTTCACACAGAAAGAATTAAATATGAGGCAACGTAGATGGTTGGAGTTTGTCAAGGACTATGATTTTGAGATTAAATACCACCCCGACAAGGTGAATGTAGTGGCTGATGCTTTGAGTAGAGTGACAATATTGGCCTCTGCATTGATTCTTGATATACCATTAGCCTTAGAGGCAGAGTTTCAAAGATTTAACTTGGAAGCTGTGTCCAGCGTGTCAGCTATGCTCTCTGCCATAACCTTGAAGCCTACTATTTTGGAAAGAATAAAAGAAGCACAGGCGATTGATGCTGAGTGCAACAAGTATAAGTCATGCATGGATTCTACCGATAAGTCGGATTTCAACTATTCTGTTGATGGAATTCTCAAGTTTCGGAATAGATGGTTTGTTTCAACAGATAAAAAACTTTGAAAAGAGATCCTTTCGGAAGCTCATTCTTCTAGACTCTCTGTTCATCCTGGTAGTATAAAAATGTACAGAGACCTTAAGCAACATTATTAATGGCCAAATATGAAAAGAAGTGTGGCCGAGTACGTAGGATTGTGTTTAGTTTGCCAACAAGTTAAAGTTGAACATCAGAGGTCTACAGGAGCATTGCAACTATTACCAGTTCCTGAATGGAAATGGGAACAAATAACGATGGACTTTGTGTTAGGATTGCCTAGGACAGCAAAGGGACATGATGTAATTTGGGTGATAGTAGATCGTATAACCAAATCTGCTCATTTTTTGCCCATAAAGAATACCTACTCGATGGACCAACTAGCTGAATTGTATGTGCATGAGATTGTTAAACTGCATGGAGTTCCAAGCACTATAGTTTCTGACCGAGACTCTAGATTTACGTTGAAGTTTTGGAAGAGTCTACCTAAGGCTATGGGTACACAGTTCAACTTTAGCACAGCTTTTCACCCTCAAACAGATGGACAATCTGAAAGCACTATCCAAACGTTGGAGGATATGCTTCGTGCATGCATATTAGATTTTCAAGGATCTTGGAGTAAGTATTTACTGTATGAAGCATTGTATGGGCGAAAATGCAGATCTCCTTTGTATTGGGACGAAGTTAGTGAAGCACGATTGATTGGTCCTGATTTTGTGCAACAAACAGTGGAGAAGATTACCCTCATCCGACAGAGAATCTTGACAGCTCAAAGCCGACAGAAAAGTTATGCCGATAGGAGATGCAGAGAATTGGAGTTTGAACTATGTGAGGAAGTTTTTCTTAAGGTATCACCATTCAAGGGAGTTGTGAGATTTGGAAAGAGAGGCAAGTTGAACCCCAGATGTTTTGGACCATTCTCAATCTTGAAGAGGATTGGGAAGACAGCTTACCAATTACAGTTACCAACTTCCATGGAAGGGATTCACAATGTGTTCCATGTTTCTATGCTAAAGAAGTGTATGCGGGATCCAACTCAGGTTGTGGAACAGCAGAACATTGAAATTCATCATACTCTTGCTTATAAGGAGAAACCAGTAAAGATCATTGACTATGCTGTGAAGGTGTTGCGCAACAAAGAGGTCCCACTGGTGAAAGTTTTATGGCATAACAAGAGCATAGAGGAGACAACTTGGGAGTGCCAGCAGGACATGATGGACCAACATCAAGAATTATTCAGGTATTGAATTTTGAGGACAAAATTCTTTTAAGGAGGGTAGATTGTAACACTCGGTTCCATCGAACCGATTTTTATCTTGTCATCTAATAGTGTACACTTTATGGATGAAATTGGGTGAAATATTGATTAGGTTAATGAGTGACTAAGTAAAGGCATAATGGTAAATGGAGATTTATAGTAGATAACGTATTTAAGGGAGGGTTTAATGAGGTTTAGCTGCCACTGTTTTCTCATTTTCCTTTCTCAGCATTAAGCTCAGTTAGCAGAGTTTCTCTCGGCAATTTTGCCTCCCATTCTCTCCGAGCTAGGTGAGTTCTACTTTGATTTCTTGCTACATTGTAACTATCGATGATTGTGAGGATTTTAAATGTGAGTTTTGAGAATGTTGTAAGTGAGAGTTAGTTTGGGTTTGGGGCATATCAGGAATGCTTGATGATCTAAGTTCTCAAACTAGTTTCATTATGAGTTCTGGTAGATTTGAGGATAGTTTAAAATGAAACTTAACTAATACTCTGTCTACGGCTATAGGTTTGAGCAAAACCCGAAGTAGTTTGTAACCAAGCTTTTTCTGGAAACCAGGTAAGTAGAGTATGTGTGTGCCTTCGGGTCTACATCACAAAACAATAGGTTTATACTTGTTTGAATGTTTTCTGTATGTCATGTATCATGTTTTTGGAAAGAACACGAAAATGAATTTACATGTAATGGCATGGCATTGTATGAACATAATGTAATAGATCAGCTATTAAGGGAACTAATCCGCCCCTTAATTTATGAAGAGGATGTATGACTTTGGGAAAATTGATCCGTTTTCCAATGGAATTTAGGATCAGATCAGCTGTTAAGGGAATTAATCCTCCCCTTAATTTATGAAGAGGATGTATGACTTTGAAAAAAATTATCCAACTCCCAATGGAACCGAGGGAACAAATCAAAAAAAGAACATGAATGCAACAGAGATGTGAAAGTAGAAACTGCTTGTCTAGGATTTATGTTTCAGCATATCATTTCATTGTTGCTTTACTTACTTAGCATTAGGCTAATAGATGAGTTTTGTGATGTAGGTGAAGAAGTTTCAGCAGGTGGGTTCTCTTAGTATGTTGAGGAATAGGCTGGTTGGAGGAGTACATTCACGCATCGACTTGACAATCTGATGAGGCAGTTTAACTAATGTCAGTAGGTGTGAAAGTCTAGTTAACAATGGTTCAATTTTAGTATGCTAAGAATGTTAATGACAACAGGAGTTTAATGTTTTTATTAATTTTGAAGCTTTTCTAATTATGAAAAACACGATTTGGTTTTAGTTGTAGATTGTTATTCTGGATTTATAAAGTTGTGGATTTTTATTGTTTTGAATAGCTGCTGTTAAAATTTACAAGTTCTTTTATTAGGCAGAGTTGTCTGTTTGTTTAGAGTGTTACTATTCACCGGTGGATGTAGTCTATCGGTGGATGTTGTCGAACGGTACATGTGAGTAATAGGTTTTGTTGTTTTATGATTTGTGGATGTGAATAATAGGTTTTGTCGTTTTATGATTGGTGGATGTGAGTAATAGGTTTTGTCGTTTTATGATCGATGGATGTGAGTAATAGGTTTTGTCGTTTTATGATCGGTGGATGTGAGTAATAGGTTTTGTCGTTTTGTGATCGGTGGATGTGAGTAATAGATTCTGTCGCTTTGTGACCGGTGGTCGTGTGTAGTCGACGCGTCGTTCGACTGACGTGATCGGTGGATGTGTGTAGTCGACGTGTCGTTCGACTGATGTGAGCGGTTGGTGTTTGTTAGTAGAAGACGTATTCTGTCTCTATGTCCACCGCTGAGGTTATTTTGTTTCTGCTTCTGCCGCTAACACTGTTTAGCGGTGGATACCATTTGTTTCTATTTCTATCGCTGGAACTGTTCAGCGGTGGACGTGTTCTTTTTTGTTTTGTTTTCTTTCAACCAATTGTCTTTAATATTTTAATTAATTAATAAATGTCATTTTATACAAATATTTTCCACTGCAAGTTTTTACAATTAAGGATCAAATTTTGATTTTTAATTGAAATTTTAAGATTTTCTCAAAATGTCATAGTTCGGTTCAGTATTATGTGTAACGATCCGGGTTTATATAATTCGGGGCGTTACAACTTTGGTCGACTAGCTCGTCGAACATGGTCGACCTATCAATCGAAAGATTATGTAATATCTATCATTTTTCTATTTTTTATTTTTTCCAGTAAATTTTTTGCGTTATTCTAGGTCAATTTATTTCATGTTGACTCGAGTTTTCTGGTTTCTTTGGCATTTGGCCACATGTAGTTTTTAGGTCAATTTGGTCAAATCGTTGATTTTTGTGTCCAACGTAGTAAAATTTCAAAATAAAAACACAACCCTATTCTAGAAAGTTAGAGACGTCAACTACAATTTTTATGAAGAACACTTTTTCATATAAGATATTCTTTGTTTGTAAAAATGTCAAATACACCACGAGGGTCAGGTTGTAGGCATATTTGTAAAGTCCACCATTTTCTTCTATACTTGTGTTTGAACTTCTACTTAACCGAATGTTTTGACTCCTCTTTGTGTATTGAAGTAATATTCTCCACAAAGCTAACTAGGAAATAAACACCTATTAAATGAACAAAGAAGTTAGAAAACTCCTTAGCTCGAAACTTTGTGAAGGGTCCTCGTGGCACATAATACCTTCGGGTCGTGATAAATTAAATACCAAATAATTCAAGAAATGATTGACTAGACAAAATGAAACCATAGACTAATATGTTTCCTTGAACTCACATTCAAACCACAAGTCAGCCGATCGAGTAATTTGGTTCAACTCAATCCAGAATAATAATAAAACATTTTCATGCTTACTATTTGATTATTATCCATCAAATTTGAAATTTCAAACCATAATTTAAGTTTCCCATCAAAATGTCAAATCTCCAATAAAAAAATACGAAAAACATTTCAATTTTGACTTAACCTTGAGGGTTCTTTGATTCCTTATATATTGACAACCCACAACATTAATGCAATGTTCTTTCATCAAAATATCAATTATGAATCAAATTCTCAAATTAGATTTATGTCATATATAAAAGATGATGAAACTGTAACACCCGAGATTATTTAAAAGTATAAAAAGATAGTTGTTTTATTTAATTTAAAAGAAATAGCAAAAAGAAGGGAAAGTAATTAAAAGTGACTTAAACGGTTTATTAACGAAAATTTATAATTTGAGAACGGGATTTAACGGAGTTTCGGAGGGGCCGATTTTACGGGAGGGCAAAACGGTAATTAGATAGTTTAATTTATGTTTTTTTTTTATTTATTTAAAACAGCAGAATGGCTTTCGAAAGCCATTCTGCCTTGCGAGCGCAGGGGACCCGAGCGGAGACGAACGGAGGGGGGAGGCGACGCGTGAGATGTCCGGCGCCGTTCACCGCCAATTTCTGGCATTCTCCGGCCAGACGACTGCGACGAGCAGACTCCGGCCCGTCTTCATGCACAAATCCGACAGGTAAGCCATTTTCGCCCTGTTTTTGCTCTGTTCGAGGCCGTGGGTCGCTGAGCTGGTTTTGGCTCCGATCGCCGGCCGATTTGGGCTGCTTCAGGCGTGGGTTCGCCAACCCTTGGATCGGCCTTGTTTGCCTGGCCGTGTTGTGTCCTGTGTTGGTGAAAATCAGGAAGCCCTGGTCAGGCATTTCTGGTTTTCCTGAGTGTAGCTTTGAAATTCTGTTAGGTTATGTTAATTTGATGTTAGGATGGCCGATTGGTGAGCAATTGAGTGTAAATTGATGAAAAATTAGAAAAGGGGAAATTCTGGCTATAGGGCAGTTCGGGTTTTGCACTAATTGACCTAGCTACGGTCGTTCGTTTTCAAATTCCTTTTGGCTGGTTAAAATAGGTTATTAGAGGAGTACGTAGCCACTGGAATCGTTCGATTCTGATATCCGACGCAAAAGTTACGCGCGTTTGAAGTTCGGGTCGGTTTTTACCGAACCCAAATTTGTGGCCCATTTAGTTAGGATTTAGTTCGATTATGCTAGAAATAATAGTTTGAGAGTAAGTTGGTGTATGTAGGCTTAATTTTAAAGAAGTTTGAATAGTTGTAGTTAGAGTTAGTTAGAGTTAGTTTAAATATTCTTTAGAAGTAAATAGTGATGCTTAAGTGAATTTTGTGAATGTGATAGGTTACCGAGTGGGGAAATGTACATAGCCAAAGCGAGTAAGTGCGGTGCCAGAGTTCAGGTAAGTAGAGGACGTTTGTTTTGCCTTAGGGCCTACACCACGGAACGGTAGGATTATTTTTGTGATAAGCATTGTTTGTTGTTGGTTGTCTTCCTCGTTGGTTAAGCATCGGTGATTGTTTTGCTTTGTTGAGGAACTGGTGTTTGTTTAGCGCTTTGATTTGTTTGGAATTGTTGTTTGTTGACTGCTTTGCTTTGTTTTGGTTTAGTTAAGTATTTGTGGGACATGCATGGTTTGAATTGTTGTTATTGTTAGTGTTTGGGTATTGTTGGATAAATTGCTGGTTGTTGTTATTAGTTGGTTGTTGTTTGCTGTCGGGTGTTTGAGTAGAGTAATGAACTGCTTGGTGGTTGTTTGTTGATTGGTGTCTCGAAAGCGATGTCCGCTTGGTGTCTCGAAAGAGATGTACGCTTGGTGTCTTGAAAGAGATGTACGCTTGGTGTCTCGAAAGAGATGTACGCTTGGTGTCTCGAAAGAGATGTACGCTTTGTGTCTCGAAAGAGATGTACGCTTGTGTTCGTAAGAGATTTGTGTCTCGTAAGAGATGTACGCTAGGTGTCTCGTAAGAGATGTACGCTTTGTGTCTCGTAAGAGATGTACGCTAGGTGTCTCGTAAGAGATGTACGCTTTGTGTCTCGTAAGAGATGTACGCTGGATGTCTCGTAAGAGATGTACGCTTTGTGTCTCGTAAGAGATGTACGCTGGGTGTCTCGTAAGAGATGTACGCTTGGTGTCTCGAAGAGATGTACGCTTTGGGTGTCTCGTAAGAGATGTACGCTGGGTGTCTCGTAAGAGATGTACGCTTGGTGTCTCGAAGAGATGTACGCTAGGTGTCTCGTAAGAGATGTACGCTAGGTGTCTCGTAAGAGATGTACGCTTGTGTCTCGTAAGAGATGTACGCTAGGTGTCTCGTAAGAGATGTACGCTTTGTGTCTCGTAAGAGATGTACGCTTTGTGTCTCGTAAGAGATGTACGCTTGGTGTCTCGAAAGAGATGTACGCTTTGTGTCTCGTAAGAGATGTACGCTTTGTGTCTCGTAAGACGAGGTACGCTAGGTGTCTCGTAAGAGATGTCGCTTTGTGTCTCGAAGAGATGTACGCTGGATGTCTCGTAAGAGATGTACGCTTTGTGTCTCGTAAGAGATGTACGCTGGGTGTCTCGTAAGAGATGTACGCTTTGTGTCTCGTGAGAGACGTACGCTTTGGGTGTCTGGTGTGAGCTGTACGCGGGGTGTCTCGAGTAGAATGAAATTCTATGAGAGACGTACGTCGTTGTGTTGTTGGTTTCGTATGGTAATGGTATAACACATTAGGTACAATTGGTGGCGTTGTTTGGCATTATGTTTGGCATTGTGAGCATGAACGTAATCAGATAAAGTGAATTGTAAAATGCATCTCGAATAGTGTGCCTTGTCGGGCTGAGGTGCTGGTGTGTAGCACCCCGAGGGGAACTTTATGAGAGATGACCGGCTAAAACACGAAATCTTGAATAGTGTGCCTTGTCGGGCTGAGGTGCTGGTGTGTAGCACCCCGAGGGGATCTCTATGAAGGATGACTGGCTAACAGCAAATAAGGAGAACTGAGTGTTAGAAACTGTATGTGCTAGGTTGACTGCATTGTGGTGTTGTGGTGTTGTGTTGCGTTGTCGTGCTGTGTTAAAGAATAAGGCATTGTTGATGCGGGCAAATCTTTGTTTTGTTTCGTGTCGTTGTGTTGTTTGGTTGTTTTGTTCAGCGTTGTGTGTAGCTTGCATTTTATCTAGTCGTATTTGTTAATCCCTACTTGCTAAGCGTAAGCTTACGTGTGCGTGTGTGTTCTGTGGTGTAGGTAACGACAGGTGTACAGGTGAGCTATGTGAGTCAGCCAAGACTTGGGAGCAGTCGGAGATGCACGGGGCGTGCCGGTGCGGGCAGTTGTCGGGGCGACTCCACCATGGTCTTCGGGAGATGTGGGGCTTTATATTTGATAGTTTATTTTAGATGTCTGTTTGTAGAAATGATGAAAAATCGTAACTAATTGTATTTGTTGTATAAAGTTAGGTTAAGGGTGATGTGTCGCCCTGTATTTGGAGGTTTTTATATGTGGGATTGTTGAGTGGATAGCTGGTTAGTGAAGTAAGATTATTCTGGATTGTTTGGGATTGGATTGTATGCAGGTATCTAGCATTTTGGAGGCGCCATTTTCAGGCGTTACTTTGCCGAAATTTTCGGGAAGGACGCCTGTGGTGCTTAAAGGTTAGGATTAAAGGAGTCTAGGCAACTAGGTATGACCTAAAAGAGTTTTAGGAGATTTAGTTTAAATCCTACGGTGTTAATTTGATTTTTTTTAATGAGGTTTTAGCGTGGGATTAGTTAGCAAAGTAGTGCTCCGAGCCATGGTGAGTTCGGGGGCGTTACAGAAACCATTAGAAAGTTCAACTTACCCAAGTAGGTATTTTGATGCATCTTGAATATTTGTATGTTGTTGTTCCCAACTTACCACTATCCTGACAAAATTTCCTTCTTCATTCTTGACGTGCAATGGAATTGATGTGTGCAAGTTGGTTGGTAAAAGTTGCTAAAAGCTACAACTTTTATATTTTCAACGTCTTCCTTAAAAAAATGTTGAAGTTCAACGAGCAATCTTGAGAGTTTGTATAATCTTGCTGAAAATATTCACCAAGGAATTGATGAGAATATTATTCGAAAGAATGAATAGAGAACTGTACTCATAAAAGTTCACAATTGTAAGTAAAAGAAACAAGTAAGAGTGGGGATGCTCTTGAGAGTTTGTATAGTCTTGTTGAAAATATTCACCAAGGAATTGATGGGAATATTATATGAAAGAACGAAGAGAGAACTATACTCACAAAAGTTCACAATTCGGAAACACAATTGCAAGTAAAAGAAACGAGCAAGAGTGGGGATGCTTAAGAGCACAATCTTTGCCACGGCAAGAAGAAAAAAAATTAATCAAAAGAGTCTAATTGTATTAATGCCTTGGTAGTGTTTAAATACACCAATTAAACGTAGTTCTACTAAGAAAAAGAAAATTAGAAAATAATAAGAAAAGAATAATTCGGTTAGATTCGAAAGTAATCTAAGAATAACTAATTTTGGAAAAGAAAAGATAAGATTAAAAAAAAAGTCTTCTTCAAGATATGGTTGTTGAATGGTTAAAATCTTTTAGATCCTTGGATCAAGTCACATCTTGATGCTCGCAAATCTTGAAAACCCAACTTCACGGAGTTTGGGTTGAATTCTTATGGTCCATCTGCCCACTCTTCTATCTTTCATGTGAGAACATGTTTGGGTCTTTATTTATCTGTCATGTTTGGGCCTATATTCAACTGGTCTTGGATAGTTTCTAAAATATAACATGCTAGATAGTGTTAGAAATCCATCAGCTTTGAGATCTTCCGAGGATTCCTCGTGGCATATCATCCTCTCTAGGTGGGAGAGAATTTGTCCTCAAATCCTTTGATTTAGTGTGATGTCCCGAATGTGTACATATGAGCACGACTGCGGGGTAAACCTCAGGTTGCGGGGCAAACCTCAGGACCTAAGCTGAGTGTAGAAAAATCCTGGACTAGAGTATAGGCAAATCTCGGGTCATAAAAAGGGGGTCGTCAAAATCCCACATCGCTTGGGGAGATATATGGAAATGAAACATATATGAGGAAACCTTTCAAAAATAGTAAGACGCGTGTTGGAGCACAATTGGCAACGAATCACATAAAAACTCTGAAGTTAAAAGTGTTCTGGTGAGACCAGTACCATGTTGGGTGACCGACTGGGAAGTCCTCGCCATACAAATCCATGAGGGGAGGATGTTGGACTATGGCCCAATCTCGTGCAGACAATATCTTACTAAGAAAATGGGTCGCTATATTTAGAATCCTCCTTGTACTCATCTTCAAAATAAGGCGAAAGATCTTGGACATTAAGTATAGCGGAGACACCATACTCGCTTGGTAACTCCAACTTGTAAGCATTATCATTTATATTTTGTAGAATTTTGAAAGGACTTTCAACCATAGGCATGAGTTTGGATTTCTGTTGTTTGAGAAATCTTTCCTTCCTCAAATGTAGCAAATCAGATCGCCTTCTTTAAAATTCATAGATTTATACCCTTTGTTCATGGCTTTGGCATAGGCTTTATTCTTCTTTTCAATAATCTTCTTTACATGTTCATGAATATCTTTCACCTTTTCAGCTTTGCTTTGTCCTTCATGATTAATCATTTCTTACAATGGTAGAGGAATACAATCCATGAGAGTGAGATGGTTGAATTCATAGACTATTTCAAAAGGATTTTGTTGAGTAATACTATGAATACTTTAGTTGTAGGCAAATTCTACATAAGGCAGTAGTAAGTCCCAGTCGATTAGAAATTTTTGACAGTTGTCCTCAATAAGGCGGCGATGGTTTGATTTTTATCTTTCTTTTGTCCAATTGTTTGTGGATGGAAAGACGTGTTGTGGATGGAAGGACTTACTGAAGAATATGGTGAGATTCATCCAGTTTGGCGCATGGAATAAAATGAGCAAACTTAGAGAAACGATCAACGACTACCATGATTGAATATTTCATCATGGCTGTGTAGGGAAATCCCAAAATAAAATCCATACTCAGCTCCACCCAAGGGGGTAATGGCATATATAGACCATGAGATTGTAGACAACTCTTTTCTTTCTTGTAGATAATACACACGTCAATGACTTGTGTACGTCTTTTAGCAAGTGGGGTAAAAAAAAAAAACTCATTTAAGGCTTCATAAGTCTTTTTTTTATCCAAAATGGCTAGTAGCAGCCTCTGTGTGCTTTCTGATAGGTGTATATTTTTTATACTTAATTGTACTCTTTTATACTTGATTCGATTAGGTTTCTCAAGTGTTTGAGAGAATTTGACATTTTTGGTGTAAGTGCGCAGATAAAATAAAATAGAGCAAGTTGGAGTTTCAACAAAAAGAATTGGATAATTTGGTTACATCAAGGGGTAAAACGAGAAAAATTGAGAAGGCAAAACTGAAGCAGTGCCAATCGGTCACCACATTTGAGCGATCGATCAGCTAAAACATCAAAATTTGACCAATATGGAGACGAAACCAGAAGCTATGCCGATCGATCGACAAATGTGAGCAATCGATCAGCTAAACATGAGAAAAATCGAAGTTTAAGATAAATAAGCAGAAGCAGCGCCAATCGGTTGCCACATATTAGCTGATCGATCGGCCAAAGCGTTGAAGATGTTTGAGTAGAAGGAGTGCCGATCGGTCAGCGTAGCTGTCGAGAACTAAAAAAAGCCTATTTTTGGATTTTTAATTGAAATAATCCCAGTTGTTGATCAGAGGGACATAAACATATATTCCCATAATTAGATTTTAAGAAATGAGGAGGAGGAGAGTTTTCGAGGGGGCTAAAAAGATAGAGAACAGATTGGAGAGAGAGCTTCGGGGAGAAGATTTTGGATCGACAAGCGTAGTTTTCTTTTTTTGTCTCTTCTAAAACTATGAATCTTGTTATTTCTTTTAGTTTTCATCACTCTAACATGAGCTAACTTTCTTTTCTAGAGTTAAGATATAGTCGAATTATGAATGTTTTGTATTTCTTTTAATTCAGTTTATTGATATTCTATTTCAATTATGTGTTGAGTAAGTTATTACTGTTCTTATTTTTTGCTATTGGCTAATCAATAATAACATGTTCGTAGGATTGTTTTATGACCGAGAGGTGAAAAATAATCGTGCACTGAATAATTTACCATGAAAAGAATGTTCGACCAAAGATAGCTAATGTGTTTGTTCGTAAAGTATTCAATTAATTGTTAGGGTTAGAGACCGAAAGGTAATAATCCGTTAATTGGATAAGTTTGTCATTACTCGAGATAGATTGATAAATATATTTTTGAAATTACCATCAACACATATGAATAGATATTAATAAATTATATTAAAAATATTAAATATGATTAATTTCGGTGAAATCTAAAGCCCTAGTGTTTTCTTATTTTACATTCTACAATTTGATTCAAGTTTATCTTATTTAATTAAGTTCTCCTGCTTTATTTTAATCAAAAATCATTGAAGTCTAATTATTTATCTTAAATTAGAATTAAATTCGTTTATTAATTAGCAAAAAATAGTTCTCGTGGGTTCGACTCGTATTTATAGACTTTATTACTTTAGCAACACGTTCACTTGCGTTCGTAGTACTTTTTTGCAACACTTTCCTCGTGAGGGATTTTTGTAAATTACAAGTTGGAATGCATAGCTTTCCTCCTTTGAAAAGGAAATTGTCCATCAAATGGTACCCATCTTTGGCTTTGACTCCACGATTTGCATATCGGTATTTGAAATCTTTATTCTACGAATGAAGTTCTTATTCACACAACCCATATTTAGTCTTGAAATTCATTTGTCATTTCTCCTTTTTTTTATGCGTATTTGTGATGACCCGGATGTGTAAGTATGTGACGATGGCTGCACGATCCGGAACCTGGATGGCGGTATGTCTGCGCGGGCAAACCGGAAGGTGACGAGTCGTAAAAAGGTGGTTGTCACAATCTCACATCGCTTGGGGAAGTATGTGGAAATGAAACATATGTAAAGAGATCCTCCCAAGATAGCAAGACGCGTTTTGGAGCACGATTGACAACGGATCCCATAAGAACTCCGAAGTTAAAAGTGCTTCGGCGAGAGTAGTACCAGGTTAGTGATCGACTGGGAAGTCCTCGCTAAACAAAGCTGTGAGGGGAGGATATTGGGTTACGGCCCAATCCCCAGAGTGGACAATATCTTGTGGAAAAAAAGGGTCGTTACAAATGGTATCAGAGCCTGCACCCAACCAAAAATGTGGCCAACGAGGACGTTGGGCCACCGAGGGGGGGGGGGGGGATTGTGATGACCCGGATGTGTAAGTATGTGTACGATGGCTGCAGGAACTAGAACCCGGATGGCGGTTGAAACGCCCCGAGTTTTCTAAACCCGGTTCGCTACTCATAATACTGAACCGAACCATGACATTTTGAGAACATTTTAAAAACTTCACTCAACGGTCAAAATTCGTCATTAAAAAAAATCAAAACTTGCTGCGGAAGATCGTTTGTATAAAACACTGTTTATTAAAATATAGAGATAATCGGCTGGAAGAGCCGAGGGCATAAGGATGTTGAATATATAAAAAAATATTAAATTTGAACACATCAACCGATCACGTCCACTGCTCGCATTTGCCGAACGACATCTGTCATTCAACATCTGCAGAACGATGCATCGATCATTCACGTCTACCGCTCAACAGTAATCCATTTACATTCCCCGGCTACACATTTGCCATTCGACACGTCGACAACCCACATCTACCGCTCACTTCTACCGCTCATGTCTGCCAAATGACAACTTTTACCGATGATGTCAGCCGGATGACTAATGCATCCAACATCCCCCACTAACCAGTAACACTCATCATCCACCGATAGACAACATCTACCGATAGACTACTCAACATCCACCGATAGACAACATCTACCGATAGACTACTCAACATCCACCGATAGACAACATCTACCGATAGACTACTCAACATCCACCGATAGACAACATCTACCGATAGACTACTCAACATCCACCGATAGACAACATCTACCGATAGACTACTCAACATCCACCGATAGACAACATCTACCGATAGACTACTCAACATCCACCGATAGACAACATCTACCGATAGACTACTCAACATCCACCGATAGACAACATCTACCGATAGACTACTCAACATCCACCGATAGACAACATCTACCGATAGACTACTCAACATCCACCGATAGACAACATCTACCGATAGACTACTCAACATCCACCGATAGACAACATCTACCGATAGACTACTCAACATCCACCGATAGACAACATCTACCGATAGACTACTCAACATCCACCGATAGACAACATCTACCGATAGACTACTCAACATCCACCGATAGACAACATCTACCGATAGACTACTCAACATCCACCGATAGACAACATCTACCGATAGACTACTCAACATCCACCGATAGACAACATCTACCGATAGACTACTCAACATCCACCGATAGACAACATCTACCGATAGACTACTCAACATCCACCGATAGACAACATCTACCGATAGACTACTCAACATCCACCGATAGACAACATCTACCGATAGACTACTCAACATCCACCGATAGACAACATCTACCGATAGACTACTCAACATCCACCGATAGACAACATCTACCGATAGACTACTCAACATCCACCGATAGACAACATCTACCGATAGACTACTCAACATCCACCGATAGACAACATCTACCGATAGACTACTCAACATCCACCGATAGACAACATCTACCGATAGACTACTCAACATCCACCGATAGACAACATCTACCGATAGACTACTCAACATCCACCGATAGACAACATCTACCGATAGACTACTCAACATCCACCGATAGACAACATCTACCGATAGACTACTCAACATCCACCGATAGACAACATCTACCGATAGACTACTCAACATCCACCGATAGACAACATCTACCGATAGACTACTCAACATCCACCGATAGACAACATCTACCGATAGACTACTCAACATCCACCGATAGACAACATCTACCGATAGACTACTCAACATCCACCGATAGACAACATCTACCGATAGACTACTCAACATCCACCGATAGACAACATCTACCGATAGACTACTCAACATCCACCGATAGACAACATCTACCGATAGACTACTCAACATCCACCGATAGACAACATCTACCGATAGACTACTCAACATCCACCGATAGACAACATCTACCGATAGACTACTCAACATCCACCGATAGACAACATCTACCGATAGACTACTCAACATCCACCGATAGACAACATCTACCGATAGACTACTCAACATCCACCGATAGACAACATCTACCGATAGACTACTCAACATCCACCGATAGACAACATCTACCGATAGACTACTCAACATCCACCGATAGACAACATCTACCGATAGACTACTCAACATCCACCGATAGACAACATCTACCGATAGACTACTCAACATCCACCGATAGACAACATCTACCGATAGACTACTCAACATCCACCGATAGACAACATCTACCGATAGACTACTCAACATCCACCGATAGACAACATCTACCGATAGACTACTCAACATCCACCGATAGACAACATCTACCGATAGACTACTCAACATCCACCGATAGACAACATCTACCGATAGACTACTCAACATCCACCGATAGACAACATCTACCGATAGACTACTCAACATCCACCGATAGACAACATCTACCGATAGACTACTCAACATCCACCGATAGACAACATCTACCGATAGACTACTCAACATCCACCGATAGACAACATCTACCGATAGACTACTCAACATCCACCGATAGACAACATCTACCGATAGACTACTCAACATCCACCGATAGACAACATCTACCGATAGACTCTTCACCTCATCAGTTACCAAGTCGATACATGAATGTACTCCTCCAACCAGCCTAGTCGTCGACATGCTTAGAGAACACACCTGCTGACACTTCTTCACCTACATCACAAAACTCATCTATTAGCCTAATGCTAAATAAGTAGATCAATAATGTAATGATAAGCTGAAACATAAATCCTAGTCATGCAGTTTCTACTTTTACATCTCAGTTGCATTCAAATTCTTTCTCTGATCTGATCCCCGAATTCCATTGGGAGTTGGATCAATTTTCCCAAAGTCATACATCCTCTTCATCGATTAAGAGGTGGATTAGTTCCCTTAACAGCTGATCTGATCCTATATTCCATTAGTAAATGTATCAATTTCCCAAAGTCATACATCCTCTTCATCGATTAAGGGGCGGATTAGTTCCTTTATCAGTTGGTCTATTACAATCTGTTCATGTCTTAGCATGTCATTACATGCAAATTCATTTTCGTGTTCTTTCCAAAAACATGATACATGACATATAGAAAATATTCAAACAAGCATAAACCTACTGTTTTGTGATTTAGGCTAGAAGGCACACACATACTCCACTTACCTGGTTTCTTGAAAAATCTTGGTTGCAAACTACTTTGGGTTTTGCTCAAACCTATAGCCGTAGACATAGTATTAGTTAAGCTTCATTCTAAACTATCCACAAATCTACCAGAACTCATAAGGAAACTAGTTTGGGAGCTCTGATCATCAAGCATTCCTGATTTCCCCCAAACCCGAACTAACTCTCACATACAGCATTCTCAAAACTAACATTTAAAATCCCCTCTAACATCGATAGTTACAATGTAACAAGAAACCGAAGTAGAACTCACCTAGCTTAGAGAAAATGGGAGAGAAAATTGCCGAGAGAAACTCTGCTTAGCTGAGCCGAATGCCAAGAAAGGAAAATGAGGAACAGTGGCGGCTAAACCTTTATTAAACCCTCCATTTATAACTCTGCTTCACAATTACTCAAATGCCCTTGGCTAACCAACTTTAACCTATTTAACCAACCAATAAAAGTCACTAAATTCCATAAAAATAAAAGTTACAAAATGACGTTATTAATTAAATAAGGTGGACAATACCGGTTGCTACAATCTACTCTCCTTAAAAGAATTTTATCCTCAAAATTCAGTGCTTAAACAGCTCAGGATAACGGCTCATCATGTCCTGCTGGCGTTCCCAAGTTGCCTCCTCATCATGCTATTTATGCCATAACACCTTCACTAGCTGAACTTCCTTATTACGTAGCACTTTTTGTTGCATAGTCCAGAATTTCTACAGGTTTCTCCTCATAGGTAAGGGTAGTAGTAATTTCAATGTTCTGCTGTTCCACAACTTGAGTTAGATCCCGCATACACTTCTTTAGCATAGAAACATGGAACACATTGTGAATTCCTTCTATAGAGGCTGGCAATTGTAACTGATAAGCTGTCTTCCCAATCCTTTTCAAAATTGAGAAAGGCCCTATAAACCTGGGGTTCAACTTACTTCTCTTCCCGAATCTTACAACCCCTTTGAACGATGAAACCTTAAGAAAGACTTTATCACCAACATCAAACTCTAATTCTCTACGCCTCCTATCGGCATAGCTTTTCTGTCGGCTCTGAGCTGCCAAGATTCTCTGTCGGATGAGGGCAATCTTCTCCACTATTTGCTGCAAAATATCAGGACCAAGCGAACGTGCTTCACCAACTTCATCCCAATACAAAGGAGATCTGCATTTTCGTTCATAATGCCTCGTATGGTGTCATGCCTATTGTTGCCTGAAAACTGTTGTTATAAGAGAATTCTACTAATGAAAAATACTTACTCCAAGAACCCTGGAATTCTAATACACATGCACGAAGCATATCCTCCAATGGCTGAATAGTCCTCTTGGATTGTCCATCTGTTTGAGGGTGAAAAGTTGTACTAAAACTGAGCTGCGTACCCATAGCCTTGTGCAGACTCTTCCAAAACTTAGATGTAAATCTAGAATCTCGGTCTGAAACTATAGTGCTTGGAACTCCATGCAGTTTAACAATCTCATCCATATACAACTCAGCAAGTTGATCCATCGAGTATGTCATCTTTATTGGCAAGAAATGGACAGATTTGGTTAGACGATCTACTATCACCCAAATTGTATCATGTCCTCTTACTGTCCTAGACAATCCCACAACAAAGTCCATCATTATTTGTTCCCATTTCCATTCGGGTATTGGTAATGGTTGCAATGTTCCTACAGGTCTCTGATGTTCAGCTTTAATCCGTTGGCAAACTAGACACTGATCCTACATACTCTGCCACACTTCTTTTCATATTTGGCCACCAATAATATTGTCTAAGGTCTCTGTATATTTTTGTAATACCAGGATGAACAGAGAGTCTAGAAGAATGAGCTTCCAAAAGGATCTCTTTTCGAAGTTCTTTATATGTTGGAACAAACCATCTATTCCGAAACTTGAGAATTCCATCAACAGAATAGTTGAAATCCGACTTATCGGTAGAATCCATGCATGACTTATACTTGTTGCACTCAATATCATTCGCTTGAACTTCCTTTATCCTATCCAAAATTGTAGGCTTCAAGGATAAAGCAGAAAGCATAGCTGACACGCTGGACACAGCTTCCAAGTTAAATCTTTGGAATTCTGTCTCTAAGGCTAACGGTATGTCAAGAATCAATGTTGAGGCTGAAGTCGTCACTCTACTCAATGCATCAGCCACTACATTCGCCTTGTCGGGGTGGTATTTAATCTTAAAATCATAATCTTTGACAAATTCCAACCATCGACGTTGCCTCATATTTAATTCTTTCTGTGTGAAAATATATTTCAGACTTTTTTGGTCTGAGAATATTTCACAAGATTGTCCATAAAAGTAATGTCTCCAAATTTTTAATGCAAAAATCACTGCAGCTAATTCTAAGTCGTGTGTAGGGTAATTCTTCTAATGTGTTTTCAATTATCTAGAGGCATAAGCTATTAATTTTACATCCTGCATCAACACACAGCCAAGTCCAACTTTGGAAGCATCACAATAAATGCTAAATTTACCATTCTCAACAGGAAGTGTTAATATTGGAGCATTGGTCAATCTCTGTTTCAAAGTCTGAAAACTATGCTCACATTCATCAGTCCATACATACTTCATGTTTTTCTTGTTAACCGAGTGAAGGGTATTGCAATTTTCGAGAATCCTTCAATAAATTTCCTGTAATATCCTGCTAATCCAAGGAAACTTCGAATATCTGAAGCATTCTTCGGTTGAGGCCACTCCTTAACTGCTTGAACCTTGGTTGGATCGACAGATATTCCATCACCCGAGATCACGTGACCAAGAAAGTGAACCTTATCCAACCAAAACTCACACTTGGAAAACTTGGCATAAAGTTGGTGCTGCCTTAGTACTCCCAATATCAAGGTCAGGTGTCTTGTATGCTCATCATTAGTACGGGAGTAGATTAAAATATCATCAATAAACACTATGACAAATTTATCTAAATACTCGTGAAACACCCTATTCATAAGGTCCATGAAGGTTGCTGGTGCATTTGTCAATCCAAAGGACATTACCAGGAACTCATAATGTCCATACCTAGTGTGAAAGGTAGTCTTTGGGATATCTTCAGATTTAACTTTCAATTGGTAATAACCGGACCTTAGGTCAATCTTAGAGAAAACTCGTGCATCACGGAGTTGGTCAAATAAATCATCAATCCTCGGTAATGGATACTTGTTCTTGATAGTTAACTTATTCAATTCCCTATAATCAACGCACATACGCATTGATCCATCCTTCTTCTTGACAAAAAGAACTGGTGCACTCCACGGTGAAAAGTTTGGGCGTATGAAATCTTTTTCCAATAATTCCTCCAACTGTTTCTTTAATTCCTTAAGCTTCGTAGGTGCTAGTCTATAGGGATTCTTAGATATAGGCTCGACACCTAGGTAAACATCTACAACAAATTCAATTTCCCAATCTGGCGGCCAGCCAGGAAGATCATCTAGAAATACTTCTGGAAAGTTTTGGACAACTAAGACATTTTGATGACTTGCTTTTCCTACTAGTTGTGTGTCTAAAACACTGGCCAAGAAGCACAAATACTCCGCGCATGGAGAAGGTCTAGCGTTGACAGAGGTTATAACAAACATTTCCTTACTCTTCTTCAAAGCTTGAAAGGTATGTTTCAAGCCACCAGAGGGTTGAAAACTAACTACTCCAGTCCTACAATCGATTGTGGCATAATGCTTGAACAACCAATTCATTCATAAGATTACATCAAATCCCATTATATCCATAATAATGAGATCAGCAGGTAAATTCTTGTTTCCTACTAACACAACACTATCAAACATCACTTGGTTAGAGTGCATGCGTTCACCAGAGGGTAATGCAACGTTAAATACATGCTCAGTAGCGGTAAACTGTACATTTAACTTGACAGCAAACGCTGACGCTATAAACGAATGTGTTGCACAAGAATCTATTAAAGTAAAAGCAGGTATAGAGTTGATCAATATGGTACTTGACACCACAGCGGGTTGTTCTTCATCACCCGACTCCATCATGGAGAATATCCTCGGCTTTATCTTAGTAGGGCCACTCTTCAAAGCTGGACAGTCCCTGTTAATATGGCCGACTTTGTTACAGTGGAAGCATCGAATGACTCTGGGATTTGGACAATCCTTGAATGTGTGTCCAACTTCTTCACAGTTGAAACACTTTCCCGTTCCAAACCTGCACTCGCCCAGGTGACTCTTCAAACATTTCGGGCATTGGGGAAACTTCCTGGTATCCTGCACCTTCTTTCCTGTTCCTTGGTTACTCTAGCCTTCACTAGGCCTCTTCATCCCCATATGTTGGTGTGGCTGAACGAACTTTCGTGGGGCTTCCTTTGGTCCAGCACACTTCATTTCTGCTTCTTCCACTTCCAATGCCGTGGACACAACTTCACTGAAAGACAAACCTTTTATACCAGAAAACTTGACTCCTCTGTAAATTTCTGGCTTCAGTCCATGCATAAATTGAAACACTTTATCCTTATTCCTGTGGACAAGATGTCCAGCAAACCTGGACAGGGACTCAAACTGTCTACTGTACTCAGCCACGGACCCCGTTTGTTTCAATTGCAAGAACTCTACTTTCTTCGAAGTCTGGACGGCGCTACTAAAATACTTCTCATAGAATGTTTCCTTGAATTGCGTCAAAGACAAAGCTAGGACATCGATGGTGGTCTCTATCGATTCCCACTAAAGCTGAGCATCACCAGCCAGATGAAACGTTGCCAAAGTGATCTTGTTTCCCTCCCCAACATTGGCATACTTGAACATACTCTCAATCTTCCTAAGCCATTCCTCAGCAACAATCGGATTGGACGACTTTCCATCAAATGTGGGCGGCTGTAGCCTCCAGAATCTGTCTCCTGAATGCTCATTGCTGGAACCCGAGTTGTCACTTCCTTGTACTTCTCTGTTCAACAGTACTCCTAACTGATCGGATTGCTGACGCACCAAATCTGTCTGTTGGTGCACCAAATCTGTCAGCTGCCTAATTACACTAGGATCCTCCTCACTGCTCAAATTTGGCATCTCTCTTGGTACTCTTGGTCTTCCTGGTCGTCTAGACATCTTACTAGATCCCTGCACAGGGTTAATTACACTCATAAATATCTAATAGCTAAGGTTAACATAAACACTTACAGTTGTTGGAGTACTTCCATGCAACGATCGGCACTGATGAGTAATCTTTTGAATGGTTTAACTGAATCGCTCTGATACCAAACTGTAACGCCCCGAGTTTTCTAAACTCGGTTCGCTACTCATAATACTGAACCGAACCATGACATTTTGAGAACATTTTAAAAACTTCACTCAACAGTCAAAATTCGTCATTAAAAAAAAAATCAAAACTTGCTGCGGAAGATCGTTTGTATAAAACACTAATTATTAAAATAATAGAGATAATCGGCCGGAAGAGCCGAGGGCATAAGGATGATGAATATATAAAAAAAATATTAAATTTGAACACATCAACCGATCACGTTCACCACTCGCATTTGCTGAACGACATTTGTCATTCAACATCTGCAGAACGACGCATCGATCATTCATGTCTACCGCTCAACAGTAATCCATTTACATTCTCCCGCTACACATTTGCCATTCGACACGTCGACAACCCACATCTACAGTTCACTTCTACCGCTCATGTCTGCCAAATGACAACTTCTACCGATGACGTCAGTTGGATGACTCATGCATCCAACATCCCCCGCTCAACAGTAACACTCATCATCCACCGATAGACAACATCTACCGATAGACTACTCAACATCCACCGATAGACAACATCTACTGATAGACAACATCTACCGATAGACTACTCAACATCCACCGATAGACAACATCTACCGATAGACTACAGAATAGCGTAACTTGTAAATTTTACTGAAATCATTCAAAACAACCTGACCCAATGAAATGCTTAAAAACAAGTAAGAACCATAGTTAGAACCAACAATGTATCATTTTTTCGAGAAGTCTCAAATATGTACCAGAATTACTAAAAACTAGAACTGTCATTAAAATTCTCGGTATAGTTAAACTGAACAACTGTTCACTAAACTTTCACACCTACTGCCACAAGTTAAACTGCCCCATCAGTTTACCAAGTCGATTCATGAATGTACTCCTCTAACCAGCCTAGTCCTCGACATGCTCAGAGAACACACCTGCTGACACTTCTTCACCTACATCACAAAACTCATCTATTAGCCTAATGCTAAATAAGTAGAGCAATAATGTAATGATAAGCTGAAACATAAATCCTAGTCATGCAGTTTCTACTTTCACATCTCAGTTGCATTTACATTCTTTCTCTGATCTGATCCCTCGATTCCATTGGGAGTTGGATCAATTTTCCCAAAGTCATACATCCTCTTCATCAATTAAGGGGCGGATTACTTCCCTTAACAGCTGATTCGATCCTATATTCCATTGGGAAGCGGATCAATTTCCCAAAGTCATACATCCTCTTCATCGATTAAGGGGCAGATTAGTTCCTTTAGCAGTTGGTCTATTACAATCTGTTCATGCCTTACCATGTCATTACATGTAAATTCATTTTCGTGTTCTTTCTAAAAACATGATACATGACATACCAAAAACATTCAAACAGGCATAAACCTACTGTTTTGTGATGTAGGCCCGAAGGTACACACATACTCCAGTTAACTAGTTTCCTGGAAAAGCTTGGTTGCAAACTACTTTGGGTTTTACTCAAACCTATAGCCGTAGACAGAGTATTAGTTAAGCTTCATTCTAAACTATCCACAAATCTACCAGAACTCGTAAAGAAACTAGTTTGGGAGCTCTGATCATCAAGCATTCCTGATTTGCCCCAAACCCGAACTAACTCTAACATACAACATTCTCAAAACTCACATTTAAAATCCCTTCTAACATCGATAGTTACAATGTAGCAAGAAATTGAAGTAGAACTCACCTAGCTTAGAGAAAATGGGAGAGAAAATCGCCGAGAGAAACTCTGCTTAGGTGAGCTGAATGCCGAGAAAGGAAAATGAGGAACAGTGGCGGCTAAACCTTTATTAAACCCTCCATTTATAACACTGCTTCACAATTACTCAAATGCCCTTGTCTAACCAACTTTAACCTATTTAACCAACCAAACAAATTCACTAAATTCCATAAAAATAAAAGTTACAAAATGACGTTATTAATTAAATAAGGTGGACAATACCGGTTGCTACAATCTACTCTCCTTAAAAGAATTTTATCCTTAAAATTCAGTGCTTAAACAGCTCAGGATAACGGCTCATCATGTCCTGCTGGCGTTCCCAAGTTGCCTCCTCATCATGCTGGTTATGCCATAACACCTTCACTAGCTGAACTTCCTTATTACGTAGCATTTTTGTTGCATAGTCCAGAATTTCTACAGGTTTCTCCTCATAGGTAAGGGTAGGATTAATTTCAATGTTCTGCTGTTCCACAACTTGAGTTAGATCCTGCATGCACTTCTTTAGCATAGAAACATGGAACACATTGTGAATTCCTTCTATAGAGGCTTGCAATTGTAACTGATAAGCTGTCTTCTCAATCCTTTTCAAAATTGAGAAAGGCCCTATAAACCTGGGGTTCAACTTACTTCTCTTTCCGAATCTTACAACTCCTTTGAACGGTGAAACCTTAAGAAAGACTTCATCACCAACATCAAACTCTAATTCTCTACGCCTCCTATCGGTATAGCTTTTCTGTCGGCTCTGAGCTACCAAGATTCTCTGTCGGATGAGGGCAATCTTCTCCACTGTTTGCTGCACAATATCAGGACCAAGCGAACATGCTTCACCAACTTCATCCTAATACAAAAGAGATCTGCATTTTCAGCGAGATCTTTAAGAACTCTGAAGTTAAAAGTGCTTTGGCGAGAGTAGTACCAGGTTGGGTTACCGACTGGGAAGTCCTCGCCAAACAAAGTCGTGAGGGGAGGATATTGGGCTACGGCCTAATCACCAGAGCGGACAATATCTTACTGGGAAAAGGGGTCGTTACAGTATTTGATTATATCTGCCCTCAAGATCCACCTTAGAGAATATCATTAACCTACTAAGCTTGTCCAGCATTTCATCAAGTCTCAACCAATATTTTATGGTAATTTGATTTATGACTCAACTATCCACAGACATTCTCATCGATCTGTCCTTTTTTCATACCAAAAGTTTTGGTATGACACACAGAGTAAGTTTTTCATGAATATACCCATTTTTGAGTAGTTCTATGACTTGTCGGTGTAATTATTTATCCTCCTCCGAGCTTATTCTACTAGTTGGTCTATTTGGTAGAACAACTCCTGGTAAAATATCGGCTTTATGCTTGATCTCTCGTTTAGGTGGAAGACTATGAGGTAATTCTTCAAGAAAAACATCCTCAAACTTAGTGATAAGTGAACTAACCACGTACGACATTTTCCCCAATTTTTCTAGTTTGTCTCAAAATAACATTAAGACAACAGGACCAAAACTTATTGATGTCTTTTTTAGATCACCTTTTCTTGAAAAAAGATTCTTTTCTTTTGCCTTTCTTTTGTTCGTTATTCTTATCAATTTGATCCGATCTGAGAGGGGCTAGCTTGATGTTCTTTCTACCATGTTGAATGAGATAAAAGTTTATGAATATGTCGTGGATGACTTTCTTGTCAAATTGCCATGGGCAGCCAAGCAACATATAACTCACATTCATTGGCACCACATCACATGTAACTTTATCGTGGTAACCACCAATAGAGAAATGAATACTTACTTGCTTTGTAACTTTGATGTTCTAATTAAGCCACCTTAGCCAATACGAAGTAGGAGGATTTGAAGTTTGGAGTTGTAATTTTTCCACCAACTCCAATGCACCTACGTTGGTGCAAGTTTCACCATCAATGATTAAAGAGCACAACTTTTCCTTTATTAAACACCAGCTATGAAAAATACTCTCCCTTTGTCATAGTTTGTCTTCATGGCTACGTGTAGAGAGGGCTTTAGTGATTACCATTAATAAAGGGTTTTCTTGTGCCTGAAATACTTTTTGAGGATTCTCTATATCAACCTTGGTTGGTATTGTGTAATCTTCATTGTCTATCGCATTGTCTCCTTCCCGTACCACCATCACGCGATTTTTAAGGGCATTGAGAAGCAATATGCTCTAAACCGAGACACTTGAAACACTTGATGCCTCTAGGTCTAGGTTGTGAAGTATCACCAATCATTATCTTTCCCTCTAGCACTATTTTGGTATTGCTTTTAATTGGTGTTTTTTACTCTTCAATTCTAACTTGAGAGTTGAAAGTTGAGGATGATCTCAGGTTAGGCCAAAAGGAATAAGGGTTAAGCCTTTTGTGTTTCCTCTCAACCTTTACCATCGATTGTATGACCTCCTCCATAGTGTTATAGGGTTGTAGTTTAACAATGTTTCATATATCCCCATTCAGTCCTTTAATGAAATATGCAATAGCTTGTTCATCTTGTTCTTCGGAGCCACTCTTTATTTTGAGTGTCTCAAATTTGGTTAGATAAGCCTCCACCAAAAAAGGTTCTTGCCTTAAGCTTTGAATTTGTAGAAACAATTATTGTTTATAATGAGTTCAAAACTCGTGGTGCTCGGATATTTTGGTTGAAAAGGTCCTGCATTTGTTGTGACAAATTCTGGATGGCACCTAAGATTTCATCAAATTATTTTTGAACTTGTGGATTGGCCATCCTCTCGGGAGGTTGAATTGGTGTTGTTGTTTGTGGCTTATTCACATCATGGTTTTGAGAAGAATTTGCAACATTTCTAGTCATCATATTTTCTTGGAAGAATTGACAACTTTAGTCTCTGATATCAAATGACGTGCAACGGAATTGATGTATGCAAGTTGGTTGGTAAAAGTTACACGCTACAACTTTTATATTCTCAACGTCTTTCTTAAAAAAAGTAGAACTTCAACGAGCAATCTTGATAGTTTGTATAATCTTACGAAAAATATTAACCAACGAATTGATGAAAAGATTATACGAAAGAACATAGAGAGAACTATATTAAAAAAAATCACAATTCAGAAACACAATTTCAAGTAAAAGAAACGAGCAAAGGTGGGGGCACTCAAGAGCACAATCTCTGCCTCAGCAAGAAGAACAAATTTAATCGAAAGAGTCTAATTACATTGATGTCTTGGTCATGTTTAAATACATCAATGTAAACATAAGAATAAGAAAAGGAAAACTAGAAAATAACAAAAAAAGAATAATTCGGTTAGATCTGAAACTAATATAAGAATAAGTAATTTGGGAAAAGAAAGTATAAGATTAAAAGAAAAATTCTTCTTCAAGGTATGGTTGTTGCTGGGTTAAATCTTCTAGATCTGGATCAAGCCACATTTTGATGCTCGCGAGTCTTGGAAACCCAACTTCATGGATTTATGTTGAATTCTCGTGGCCCATTTACCCCCTATTCATCTTTCATGTGAGAACATGTTTGGACATTTCCTTATCTATCATGTTTGGGCCTTTATCCAATTCGTCTTGAATAGTTTCTGAAATATAACATGCTAAATAATTGTTAGAAATTCGTTGGCTTTGAGATCTAGTAGTGACTTCTCGTGGCACATCAATTCTTAATTCTCTCTCGGCAGCCACTAACAACTCTTCCACGAATGAGGCAAAATATGTTTTGGGAATAAATGATGTCATTCATGCAACGCCCAGAAATTTCAGCATTTCGATGTCCAATTTATGCCCATAAATGAGGAATTGACAAGAATAAAACAAAAGGATTACGAAACCATTAGTTAGAAATTAGGGATGAAGGGCAAAATGGTAAAATGAGTTTAAAATTTATAAAATCTCTCTCTTTCTCCCCTCTCTCTTTCTCCTCTCCGTCTCGCTCTAGCACCGCCCCCACCCCCCCCCCCCCCCCTCCACGCGATTTTCTCCAATTTTCTCCTTCGATTTTAAAGGTTTATGAAGTGGATTTTAGGATTAGAGTTAGATTTTGAGTTGATTTTTATGGATTTTGGTGGTTGTTAGGGTTCCACGAATTCTCCCTCTCCTTCCTTGAAGGTTCCACAAATTTCCCTCCACTTCTCGACGATTTAACGGTAAGACAACACCCATTTGATTTTGGTTGATGAATTTAGAGCTTGGATATGTTAAATTGTGAAATGTTGGGATATTAATGGATATTGAATTGATGAATTGTCAATTTGTTTTGAAAATTTGGGAAAAATATATAATACAGGGAGGTTATGCCAGAAATTTTTAGAAAATGTCTTTAGGAGATTTGTACGAAATGGGGAAATCTCAACTAAAAATTTAATTGGTTCTTGGCTTTTTTGGTCTGCGATTGGGTCGGTATTAATAATGAAATTGTAATGTTTTAGGTGTTTATGACATAAAGAAAAGTCCACGAGTTGCTAAAGAATTCTAGGTAAGTGAGTGTTAGTGTTCAGCCATTAGAGCCCTACATCAAAAGGGTACTAGGAGGCTATGTCTGATGATTGTTTTGATGTGCTATGCTTTGTTAAGACTTGTATGGTGATGAGTAGAGTAGAGGTGTTATGTAGTTCTTTAACGGATGACTTTCCTTGAGCAGGATTATGTTTATATATGCATTCAGGTTACACGTATCATGTTTTATCAAAGAAGCATACGAAAATGTTTTCCTGCATTATTTATGTGAAGAAAATGTAAAGAAGAGCAAGAATATGTAATGTACGTAATGATTAAGCGTGGGTCAGGGAAGTATGACCATGATTTTGTCCCTCTCGGGGGACCATGTCACATGTCCACGTAGTGGACCATCAAACCCGTCTGTGAAGACCATGTACACGAACCATTGCCTACTCCCCCACGAAACCCCCCCGCCCCTCCTTTTAATCCATGTCAAGTGAAAAGATTAAGAAATAAGTAAACGGACATGATTTTTCGAGCATGCATTACTTGAGCATTCATTCATATATGTACACCTCTTACTAAGCATTAGGCTTATGATTTGAACCTTGTGATGTAGGTAAAGAAATCGAAGGTGAGGAAGCTCACCCTGAAGTTGACGGATAAGTCGGTTAATGGATGGTACTTGTGGAGAGCGTTTTGAGCTGGGCAAGGCGATTTCGACCGGTGGGTTGTGCTTCAATGCAATATTTTGGTACATATTTATGAATTAAGAAAAAGGATAGTAGATGTTGATAATTTTAGGGATTTGCTTGGAAAATGTTATGTTTTGAACCAAATGTTTTGATTAAAAGGACATGTTTTATGTTTCTGCTACGTGTGTTATAGTCAATTTCATGATTTTGAGTTAAAGATATGTTTTGGAAGGAGTTTAAGTGAATGTATTAGGTTATGAAAGTTGAGTTGATGTTTGGTGGATTTTTTTGGAGTGTTATTAGGTGAAAATGGAGAAAAGAAATGAAGTGGCGCGGATGGGCACACGAGACCGTGCAGCGCACGCGCGAGGCTTGCAAGAAACTTGCGCGGTGTGTCTGGAGCGTGCCTGACCAATCGATAGAGCGATCGATCGGCGTCTTGGTGAAAATGCGGGTTTGCGGCAGAGAGGTTGCTGATCGATCGCGTGTTGCACGTGATCGATTGGCTTAAGCGGCGCTCGCGATGGTCGACACCTAAGAGGGTGTCGATCGATCAGCAGGGTGTGCCGATCGATCGGCCCCCACGCGTGCGATGCGCTCTATCTTGGTAGGCGGCTTGCACGCTCTGGTTGAGGGATGCGTGCGCCGCGATAGCGTAATACAGGCACCGCGGCAGGGCGATGCGCACACACCCCGACCATGCGCATGTCACCCGGTTCACTTTTTTTTTAATTTCCAAACCAGTTTCAAATGTTTTCTTCCAAATGACTTTTTAAACGTCTCCCACTCATTTTTAAAAAGATTTGAAAGTAAAAAAAAAAAAAACTATTTTAAAGTTTTAATTACAATCGAAAAAAATTTCACGTGAAAAATGTAAAGTATATGACAAGTGACCTGGCGGCCCCTCTGGGATCGTTACAACTATGGTAACAGAGTACCCCAGGTTTTAAAATCGCTCATGTACACTGCCTACCAGCACAAACTGCCGCACTAGGACACTCCATCAACTGTAAGTGTTTAAGATTGAGTCATGTCATTAAGTGTTTGTTTACGTGTCTAATGTGTTTAGGAGTAACAAGATGCCAAGGGAACCTAGACGAGGAATGGACCAAAGTGTAACGCCCCGAAAACCCACCCGGATTCCCGGTTCGCTACAAGGACTACTCTGAGCTAAACGACTCACTAATTTTCCTTATTCCTAACCATTAAGCGCCACGGCGTCCTCCCCGAAAATTTCGGCAGAGTAATGCCTGAAAATGGCGCCCCCAAAATGCTAAGTACCTGCAAACGAATAAATCTCAACCAATCCAGAATACTCCTACAAAACTATCCAGTCTACGAAATCTCCAAACAATCATCATAACAGAACGACAATGTTATCGACCAAAACGAAAAAAGTTCACAGTATAGGGTGACATATCACCCTTAACTATGAATATATACAACAAATACAAATACCCCCACGAAAGACAAAAGTCCGACCCCCCCCCATCAACACCATGCTACAGCTCTTCCTGGGTCGGGTCGCCCTAACACTGTCATCAACTGGGGCCCTGGTCGCACGCCACCAACTGCCACCTACTCCTAGTCAGACTCTAGGTACACACCCACCAGCTCAGCAGTACCTACACCACAGAACACACCGTAAGCTCAAAGCTTAGCAAGTAAAGTGCTGGAAAATAAACGTGAAGCATGAAAACTGGTTATGCAATCCTAACACATGCAGGTCTCTACACACGTTGTCATTATCTCACCGCATCACATCACAAATGTGCCTACAACCCATAACCTGCACAAGACTCATAACATACACACAACTAGGCCGCGACCTACACAAGATTCACAACCTACACAAAACTATCCCACAACCTACACAGGACTCACAACTCATACCCACAACCCGCCAAGTATGCAAGACTCACAACGTACAACTAACAATGACTACACATACACATACGTACCTATGGCCACAACACACACAAGACTCACATCCTACACTATGACAAACTATCGACAGCTTCTCGTCCACATCCGTACTTACAACTCACCACGTATGGAAGACTCACAACTTACATACCATGACCCACAACCTCACCAAACTTACAACCTACGCATGACCGACTCTCCACCTACGCACAACTTACCCACAAACCCGCCAGACTCACCACCTACATACAAGCGTTCTAAAATCCCCACAAAGCTCACTACCTACGTTCAACTATCTCACAACCCTCACAAGGCCCACCACATACGTACGACTGTCCCACAACCCTCACCAGGCTCACTGCCTACATACAACCGTCCCACAGCCCTCACAAGGCTAACCATCTACGTACAACCGTCCCACAACCCTCCCATGGCTCACTACCTACGTACAACCGTCCCACAACCCTCACAAGGCTCACTACCTACTCCCACAACCCTCACAAAGCTCACTTCTTACATACAACCGTCCCACAACCCTCACAAGGCTTTCCATCTACGTACAACCGTCCCACAACCCTCACAAGGCTCACTACCTACTCCCACAACCCTCACAAAACTCACTGCCTACATACAACCATCCCACAACCCTCACAAGGCTCACCATCTATGTACAACCGTCCCACAACCCTCCCAAGGCTCACTACCTACGTACAACCGTCTCACAACCCTCACAAGGCTCACTACCTACTCCCACAACCCTCACAAAGCTCACTACCTACGTACAACCGTCCCACAACCCTCACAAGGCTCACTACCTACGTACAACCGTCCCACAACCCTCACAAGGCTCACTGCCTACATTCAACCGTCCCACAACCCTCACAAAGCTCACTACCTACTCCCACAACCCTCACAAAGCTCACTACCTACATACTGACCAACTACCGACGACTTCCCATCACATACGTATCTACGACCCTTAACCTGCTTACCTCCTCCGGCCCAAGTCTCACTCGAAATTCGCGGAGCAGATCACCTCCGGCCCGAGTCTCACTCGGAATTCGCGAAGCACCTCACCTCCGGCCAGAGTCCCACTCAGAATTTGCAGAGCACCTCACCTCCGGCCCGAGTCTCACTCGGAATTCGCGGAGCACATCACCTCCGGCCCGAGTCCCACTCGGAATTCGCGGAGCACAGCACCTCCGGCCCGAGTCTCACTCAGAATTCGCAGAGCACATCACCTCCGGCCCGAGTCTCACTCGAATTCGCGGAGCACCTCACCTCTGGCCCGAGTCCCACTCGGAATTCGCGGAGCACATCACCTCCGGCCCGAGTCTCACTCGGAATTCGCGGAGCACCTCACCTCCGGCCCGAGTCCCACTCGGAATTCGCGGAGCACATCACCTCCGGCCCGAGTCTCACTCGGAATTCGCGGAGCACATCACCTCCGGCCCGAGTCTCACTCGGAATTCGCAGAGCACATCACCTCCGGCCCGAGTCCCACTCGGAATTCGCAGAGCACATCACATACGGCCCAAGTCTCACTCGGAATTCGCGGAGCACCTCACCTACGGCCTGAGTCCCACTCGGAATTCGCGGAGCACATCACCTCCGGCCCGAGTCTCACTCAGGATTCGCGGAGCACATCACCTCCGGCCCGAGTCTCACTCGGAATTCGCGGAGCACATCACCTCCGGCCCGAGTCTCACTCAGAATTCGCGGAGCACATCACCTCCGGCACGAGTCTCACTCGGAATTCGCGGAGCACATCACCTCTGGCCCGAGTCCCACTCGGAATTCGCAGAGCACATCACTTCTGGCCCAAGTCTCACTCGGAATTCGCGGAGCACCTCACCTACGGCCCGAGTCCCACTCGGAATTCGCGGAGCACATCACCTCCGGCCCGAGTCTCACTCGGAATTCGCGGAGCACATCACCTCCGGCCCGAGTCTCACTCGGAATTCGCAGAGCACATCACCTCCGGCCTGAGTCCCACTCGGAATTCGCGGAGCACATCACCTCCGGCCCGAGTCTCACTCAGGATTCGCGGAGCACATCACCTCCGGCCCAAGTCTCACTCGGAATTCACAGAGCGCATCACCTCCGGCCCGAGTCCCACTCGGAATTCGCAGAGCACATCACCTCCGGCCCAAGTCTCACTCGGAATTCGCAGAGCACATCACCTCCGGCCCGAGTCTCACTCGGAATTCGCGGAGCACATCACCTCCGGCCCGAGTCCCACTCGGCACCGCGTACTACGACTCACAACCTGCATACAACTAACCCACACCCTGCACAAGTCACATAACATAACACTAACGACGACTGCACCTACACGTCACATACAGACTACTCATGACATACACACTACTCACAACATGCGAACAACTGTGGTGTAGGCCCTTATGGGTGACTCTCAGACATTTACACTCACACTACTACTTACCTGGCGTCCTAGCTAGCTCAGGTTTGGCATGTCACGTCACCTACGGCTTCACCTAGCACAATTCAAAATCCACGTTAGTACATAGGCTTAAACTCGCCTATTTATTCTAAAACTAACATTTCTAACTTAACCCAACTCACAACTAACTAAACGAGTCACTAACTTGGTCCGATTAAAAACCAACCCGAAACTTCGATCACACATAATTTTCACGTTGATTATCAGAATCGAACGATTCCAGTGACCACGTACTCCTCTAACAACCTAGTTTAACATACCAAAAGAAATTTTAAAACTATTAGTCATGGCTAGGCCAAAAACCCTAAAATCAGAACCAGTTTTTAAAGCCAAATTTCTCCCTTTCGATTTTTCAACCAATTTTGCCCAATTCCTCACTAATCTATCACATTCTAGCCTATTAAGCATAATTTAGCACAAATTAAAGCTTCCAAATCCAGAAATCTGAAATCACAGAACTCCCCCTTCACAGTTTTCTCTCTGAAAATCGAGGTACCACAGTCCACCGAGGATCACCACTCTCACACCTCTAAATCCCCCAAATTTTCGTCACAAAACAACCAAGAAATAACCCTAATTTGCTCATCACTCAGACTACACCTCGACCGATTGACAGAGAGGGAAACAAGGAGGAGAAACTCACCACTTTTCGTCAAGACTTGAGCACGCAATCAAAGAGGGAGAAAGAGATTTCTTCTCGCCAGAGCTCACTCCTCTGAACGGTGGCTGAAACTGCGTGGTCGCCAGAGGAGGATCGTCGCTTGGGCTCTTCTGTTCGGGCGCTCGGGTTGTAGAAACTGACTGGCTTCTTCGTGAAGCCATTCAGTTTTCTCTTAATTTTTTTTTAATTAATTATTTATTTATTTTATTTTTAGTTAACTTAATTACTAAATCGCCCTCACATGTTTGAACTTTCATATTTCTGTTAAGTTCGCGTCCCCCCCCCCCCCCTCGACCTAAAATTTTAGAAATCCTCTTCCAAATAAAATCTTAAGTTTTAATAAACTAGCTAACCCGTTAAAATCTCTCACGGAAATTCTAACAAGATTTTTAATTTACTAGGTAAAATTTTCGGATTATTACACAAAGAGATACTACTATTGAGAGACTGACCGCACTAGTTGAGATACAATCCTAGTTGTTGGCTGGAGTTATGAACAAGGAAAGGACCGAGAATGGAAATGGTCAAGGCGGTACCTCACAGGACCCATGTAGTGAAAGATTTAGACGACTCTGGCCTCCAACTTTTGACAGGCAATCTTCGGATCCCACTTGTGCTGAAAAATGGATCTGAAAGTTAGAAAGCATGTTTGACTACGCCAAAATGGAGGCGAGCGAGAAAGTGTCATGTGCGGTGTTCCATCTAGAGAAGGACGCCAATTTTTGGTGGGATACAGTTAAGGCTACAGCAAATACAGGAGGGATGACATGAGAGAGATTCAAAACGGCTTTTTATGACAAGTACTTTAGCCGAGTGGTCTGAAATAGTAAGATGGCAGAGTTTACCCTGCTATGCCAAACTGGATAAGTGGCTGAGTACGTCCGACACTTCGAGTCATTGTCTCGCTTTGCAAGCCATCTGGTGAGAGAAAAAGAAAACAAGGTGTATCAGTTTTCCTAGGGGTTAAAGCTGGAGATTTTAAAAGGAGTGAAAGATGCAGGCATTGACGACATTCCATATCACAAAGTTGTAGCAAAAGCCCTGGAATTAGATGATATCGAGATGAAAATGCAACGACAAAGAGAACCGCCGATGAAGTTCTACAGAGAGGTACAGCCGCAGCCACAACATAAGGGGTAGCAGCCACAGCATAATAGGGGCATCAAGAGGCCCAACAGTGCACCTGTGGACCACGGTAAGGGCAAGCGACCCCAAAGGGCTTCTCAAGCTCCTTAGTGCCCAACATGCCCAAAGAATCATTTTGGGAAATGCAAGCTCTATTCGGGTCAGTGTTTCTGATGCAACGAAGTTGGCCACATAGTCAAGGACTGTCCTGTGCCGGCTAGGAATCAGACGAGGGTGACACCGAGAGTCTTCGCTCTGATTGAGGACGATGAAGAGATTTAACATTCTGTCATAACAGGTACAATTTTGATTTGCGGTGATCCTGCATACACACTTATAGACATGGGTACGACTCATTCTTTTACAGCAACTGCGTTTGTATGTAAGTGGAATTTGTGGGCTATGCCGGCTAATAAATTCTATAGTGTCATGTTACCGTCGGGTGAGTCTTTACACTCATATTAGGTGGTGAAAGGTGATATCATATCTGTAGAGGACAAGAAGTTATACGCGGAGCTGATTATAATCAATATGAAGGGATACAAAGTTATTTTGGGGATGAAGTGGTTATTCAGACATTATGTCACTATCAACTATAGATCTGGGTTAGTAGAGTTCCGACCTCAGAATGGAGACCAGTATTCTTGTCAAGCAATACCAAAAACGAGTAAGGTGCCAATTGTATCCTCCATGGAAGCCCAACAATTGCTGAAAAGTGGATGTATGAGTTTTCTAGCTAATGTGGTCGATATACAAGGAAGGGGCGATGCAAAGCTTCAAGACATTTCAGTAGTCCATGAGTTTCCAGAGGTATTCTTGGATGACCTACCAGGGTTACCTCCAGACCGAGAAATAGAATTCATGATCGACGTTAATCCTAGTGCCTCGCCAGTGTCTGAGAATCCTTACCGTATGGCACTAGTGGAACTGAAAGAATTGAAGACTCAGTTGATAGAGTTGGTGGATAAGGGCTTTGTACGCCCTAGTTCGTTTCCCTGGGGTGCACATGTTCTGTTTGTTAAGAAAAATGATGGATCTATAAGAATGTGCATTGACTACAGGGAGTTGAATAAACTGACCATCAAAAATAAATATCCCCTGCCTCGGATTGATGATCTGTTTGACCAACTTCAAGGGGCAAAGGTGTTCTCAAAAATTGACTTGAGTTCGGGTTATTACCAGCTGAAGATCAAGGCCAATGACATTCCAAAAATGGCGTTCAAAACCTCATATGGGCATTATGAATTCCAGGTAATATCGTTTGGATTGACGAATGCTCCTGCAGAATTTATGGACTTGATGAATCGGATGTTTCGGGAGTATCTATACAAGTTCATTTTTTTCTTCATAGATGATATATTGGTGTATTCTCGGACTAGAAATGAGCACGTAGAGCACCTGAGGATTGTTTTGACAACTTTAAAGCTGCATCAATTATATGCCAAGTTCTTGAAGTGCAAATTTTGGCTTGACAAAGTTAACTTTCTAGGTCATGTCATCTCCGATGAGGGCATTTTCGTTGATCCAGTGAAAATACAAGCTGTAAAGGAGTGGCCACAGCCGAGAAATGCTAGTGAAGTGCGTAGTTTCCTAGGATTAGCAAGTTACTACATGAAGTTTATCGAAGGGTTTTCGTTGATAGCCAAGCCTTTTTCTAGTTTGACGAAGAAGGATATAAGGTATTCATGGTCTGAGGATTGTGAAATGAGCTTTCAGACATTGAAACAGAGGTTAACAACAACTCCTCTTTTGGCACTCCCTAAGGAAGATGAGAAATTCAGTGTTTACTGCGACACTTCTAAGATTGGTTTGAGGTGTGTACTGATGCAAGATGGGAAAGTAATTGTGTATGCTTCCAGACAACTAAAAAGTTACGAGCAAAACTACCCTACACACGATCTTGAGTTGGCTGCAGTGTTTTTTGCACTGAAAATATGGAGACACTATTTGTATGGACAACAATGTGAGGTGTTTTCGAATCACAAAAGTCTGAAGTACATCTTTACTTAGAAAGAATTGAATATGAGACAAACGCGGTGGCTAGAATTTGTCAAGGATTATGATATCGAGATCAAGTATCACCTTGGTAAAGCTAACGTGGTAGCCGATGTATTGAGCAGAATGTCAAAGACAATGAAATCTACAGTGTCAGCCATGTAAGTGCCCCTGAAGAATGAAGTTCAAAAGTTTGATTTATAAATAGTTTAGAATTATCGGTCATTCTTTCGGAGTTATCCATTCGCCGACTATTTTAAACCGAATTGAAGAGGCTCAACAGAAAGATTCAAAGGAGAAAAATGATATTTTAAGTAAGATAGTGGACAATTTTTCTGAGTTCAGCCATTCGAAGGATGTTATTCTAAAATTCAAGGATCGATGGTATGTCCCTAGAGACAAAGAGTTACGAAAGTTGATTTTGGTAGAAGCGCACTCGTCGTTTTTCTCAGTGCATCCAAGCAATACCAAGATGTACTGAGCCTTGAAGCTACACTATTGGTGGCCAAATCTTATGAGAGATGTTTCCAAGTACGTAGAAGCGTGCATAGTTTGCCAATAGGTCAAGGTAGAACATCAAAGGCCCAGAGGTACTCTTCAACCTTTACCAATTCTGGAGTGGAAATAGGAGAACATTTCTATGGATTTTGTAGTTGGCTTGCCAAGGGCCATGATAGCATATGGGTTATAGTGGACAGATTGACGAAGTCGGCCAATTTCCTACCTATAAAGATGACTTATACAATGAACCAGTTTGCAGAGTTGTATGTCTAGGAGATCATCAGGTTACATGAGATTCCACTATCGATTGTTTCAGATCAGAATCCTAGGTTTACCTCGAGATTTTGGAAGAGTCTACAAGGCTATGGGAACGAAGCTGACTTTTAGCACTACATTTCATCCTCAAACAGATGGACAGTTTGAACGGACGATTCAGATATTGGAGGATATATTGAGAGCATACGTGTTAGAGTTTCAGGCATCATGGAGCTAGTATCTGCCATTGGTCGAGTTTTCTGATAATAATAGCTAGCAATCCACTATTGGTATGGCTCCTTATGAGGCGTTGTCTGTCAGAAAATGTAGATCGCCTTGTATTGGGTCGAAGTCAGTGAAGCGAAGATAGTAGGTCCTAAAATTTTACAGCAGATGTCCGAGAAGATCACTGTTACTAGACAAAGAATAGAGACTGCACAGAGCCGACAAAAGAGTTATGTAGACTGTAGAAGAAGAGATCTAGAGTTTGCCAGGGGAAATGAGGTATTTCTGAAGATCTCACCGTTCAAGGGAGTTATGCGGTTTGACAAGAAAGAGAAGCTCAGTCCATGGTTCATCAGACCGTTTCCTGTTTTGGCAAGGATCGGTAGTACGACTTACAGATTACAACTGCCTTCAACTATGGACAGAATCCACAATGTCTTCCACGTATCTATGCTAAGAAAGTGTGTATGCGACCCTACACATATCATAGAGCCGGTGAACATTGAGGTTCAGCCAACCTTGACGTATGAAGAAAAGCCGGTACAAATCTTCGAATCGTCAATAAAGGTGTTACAGAACAAAGAAATCTCACTGGTGAAAGTATTATGGAGACATCACAACATTGAAGAAGCCACGTGGAAACGACAACAAGATATGATGGACAAGTATCAAGAATTATTTGTATAAGTAAATTTTGGGGACAAAATTTTATTTAAGGAGGGTAGGATATAACGCCCAAAAATTTCATCATTTTGATGTCCAATTTATGCCTGGAAATGAGGAATTGACAAGAATAAAACAAAAGGATTACGAAACCAATAGTTAGGAATTGAGGTTGAAAGGGAAATGGTAAAATGAGTTTAAAATTTATAAAATCTCTCTCTCCCCTCTTATTCCACCCAGAAGAGCCCTCTCCCCTCTCTCTTTCTCCTCTCTGTCTCGTGCCAGCACCGGCCGTTCCCCCCCACCACCCCTCCCCCACGCGATTTTCTTCAATTTCCTCCTCTAATTTTGAAGGTTTAAAGTAAGCATTAATGTTTATGAAGTGGGTTTTAAGATTAGGGTTAGGTTTTGAGTTGATTTTCATGGATTCTGGTGGTTGTTAGGGTTCCGCGAATTCTCCCTCTCCTTCCTTGAAAGTTCCACGAATTTCCCTCCACTTCTCGATGATTTAATGGCAAGACAACTCCCCTTTGATTTTGGTTAATGAATTTAGGGTTTGGATATGTTAAATTGTGAATTGTTGGGATATTAATGGATATTGAATTGATGAATTGATGAATTGTCGATTTGTTTTGGAAATTGGGAGAAAATGCATAATACAGGGAGGTTATGCCGGAAATTTTTAAAAAATGCCTTAGGGAGATTTATAAGAATTGGGGAAATGCTCGACTAGAAATTTATTTGGTTCTTGGCTTTTTGGTCTGCGATTGAGCTGGTATTAATAATGAAATTGTAATGTTTTAGGTGTTTATGACTTAAGGAAAAGTGCACGAGTTGCTAAAGAATTCTAGGTAAGTGAGTGTTAGGTGTTCGGCCATGAGGGCCCTACATCACAATGGTACTAGGAAGCTATGTCTAATGATTGTTTTGATGTGCTATGCTTTGTTAAGACTTATATGTGCATTCATGTTACATGTATCATGTTTTCTCAAAGAAGCATACAAAAATATTCTCTTGCATGATTTATATGATGAAAATGTAAAGAAGAGAATGCATATGTAATGTACGTAATGATTAAGTGTGGGTCGGGGCAGTATGACCATGATTTTGTCCCTCTTGGGGGACCATGTCACATGTCCACGTAGTGGACCATGAAACCTGTCCGTGAGGACCATGTACATGAACCCTTGCCTACTCCCCCATGAAACCACCCCCTCCCCTCCCTTAATCCATGTCAAGTGAAAAGAATAAGAAACAAGTAAACGGACATGATTTTTCGAACATGCATTACTTAAGCATTCATTCATATATGTACACTTATTACTAAGTATTAAACTTATAGTTTGAACCTTGTAATAATGTAGGTGAAGAAATCGAAGGTGAGGAAGCTCACCATGAAGGTGACGGATAAGTCGGTTGATGGATGGTACTCGTGGTTGGCGTTTTGAGCTGGGCAATGTGATTCTGACCCATGAGTTGTGCTCCAAGCAAGATTTTGGTACATGCTTATGAATTAAGAAAAAGGATAGTAGATGTTGATGATTTTAGGGATTTGCTTGGAAGATTTTATGTTTTGGACCAAATGTTTTGATAAAAGGGTTTTCCACGTGTTTTATGATTCTGCTACATGTTTTCTAGTCGATTTTATAATTTTGAGTTGGAGATATGTTTTGGAAAGAGTTTAACTAGATGTATTAGATTATGGAAGTTGGGTGGATGTTTGGTGGATTTTTATGGAGTGTTATTAGGTGAAAATGGAGAAAAGAAAGGAAGTGGCGCAGATCGGCGCACGAGGCCGTGTGCACTGCTCGCACGTGAGGCGGGCAAGAAACATCCACGATGTGTCCGGGGCACGCCTGATCGATCGGTATCTTGGTGAAAATGAGGGTTGGCGGCAGAGAGGTTGCTGATCGATCGCGCGTTGCGCACGATCGATTGGCTGAAGCGACGCTCTCGATGATCGACACCCGAGAGGCTGCCGATCGATCGACAAGGTGCGCCGATCGATCGACCCCCACATGTGCGCTCTCTGAGTGGGCGGTGCGCATGATCCAGGTGAGCGATGCACACGCCGCGACAGGGCGCACCGACCATAGAAATGATAAACGAGCGAGCTGCTCACCAGCCCGCCAGCTCGGCTTGTTACTGTAGAGGTCCAGGCTCATGAGCGAGTTTGGCTCACGAGCAGGCTCGTTGAGCCCGAGCATCGACAAGCTCGCGAGCGGGATGGCCGAGCTCGGCTCGACCCGCCTTTGTGACCCGAGCCAAACTCGCTCGTGAGCTTGGACCACTACAGTAACGAGCCGAGCAGGCGGGTTTAGCTTGGGTCACACAGGCGGGTCGAGCCGAGCTCGGCCATCCTGCTCGCGAGCCTGTCGATGCTCAGGCTCAATGAGCCTGCTCGTGAGCTGGCTCGTCAAGCCCAGCTTGGGGCCCTGAGCCCTCTCGGCCTCTCCAACGCCTGATGATGCCCAGGTCTTGCCCCTCTCCGACATCGACATCTAGCAACGACGACGAGTACTAGCATCTTTAGATCTTCGGCTTTGGAGTTCTGTCGTCTGCGTCTTCCCTCAGTTCGGTGACTAGGTCGGAGTTCTACGTCTGTGATTTTGTTTTACAGATGTATAGCCAATCGATCGACAATGCTTATCTTGCATCTAGTAGTAGAGCCGATTGATCGCCCACGTTCAGCGATTGATCGGCACTGCCTCTGCCGAGCATTGAGCAAGTAAGAGCACAATTTACATCAAAAAAATAGTTTTAGTGTTTTACAAACAGAGCCGATCGATCACCCAATGAGAGACGATCGATCGCCTCTGTCATTTACTAATTACTCAAATTCTCAAAACAAAAAAACAGAGGGCAACGCCAACGGCTATTAGACAGTTGCATGCAAAGGTAACAATGCAACGGGAACAAAATCGTTGCTTTGCCTGAGTCGCTGAGATTCTCACCAACGGTCTGGTGACTCGTCTTGTGACCGTTGCTCCCATCAGAAACACTTTCGGCCTCTCTCTCCCCCTTCACTCTATTTTTTCTATAAATTCTTCCTCTTCCCTTCATTTTTTTTCACCTCTATCTCTTTCAATCTCTCAATTCAATTCATTTACTCCTTTGATTGCCTGCTCTCTTTGTAATCTGCTCCCAATCCATTCCGGTTGTAACACCAGGGATTTTTTTAATGGGAAAATTTGAGAGAAAATAAAAGAATAATAAAATAGGTTGTTTTAATTAAATTAAAAGAAAAGTGAATGGTTTATTAATTTATATTCGGGTATTCCCAGTGGAGAATTTAAGCCGGGTACGGGGTGAGGGTCAATTGACGAAAGTTTATAATTTAAGACGAGATTTAACGGAAATTTTAGAAGGGACATAATGGTAATCTTAGTTTTATTAATGTTATTGTTATTATTATTATTATTATTATTATTATTATTATTATTATAAATAAATAAAAACTAAAACAACAGAATAGCCGAAGCTATTCTGTCGAGCACCCGAGCTCGAGCGCCGATGGCTCGATCGGAGAAGGAGGGTGAGGGGCGGTGAGCGACGGCGATTCCTCGCCGTTTTCTGGCCAGACGACGGCGGCGAACCAAGGGCTGACGTTTTCGGCTGTCCCTGCGCGAAAAACAGACTGGTAAGCTCTGTTCTCTTGCCCTGTTTCTGTTCTGCTTAAGGTCGGGAAGGGCGGGCCAGCTTGGGCTGCGACCACCGGCCATTTTTGGCTAGTCTCGACATCAAATGGCTGGGCTTAGACCGGCGTGGATCATCGGGCAAGGGAGGGCGCCGATTAGGGTTGAAAACAGAGAACTCCCAGTGTGTGGGGTTCGGGTTTTCTAGGTAAAGCCCTGAAATTTCATTAATTTATGCTAATTGGGTATGTGAGGGATTGATTAGTGAGTAATTGGGTGGAATTTGATGAAAAACCAAAATAGGGAAAATTCCGGGTAAAGGGGCAGTTTGGGTTTTTGCCAATTTGACCTAGCTACGGTCTTTTGTTTTAAAATTCCTTTTGGCACGTTAAAATAGGTTATTAGGGGAGTACGTGGCAGCTGGAATAGTTTGATTCCGATATCCAACACGAAAGTTACGCGCGTTTGAAGTTTCGGGTCGGTTTTTACCGAACCCAAATTAGTGGCCCGTTTAGTTAGGTTTTTGTTGGATTATGCTAGAAATAGTAGTTTGAGAGTAATTGGTGGATGTAGGTTTGATTTTAATAAAGTTTGACTATTTGTCGTAGGTCGAGCCGTAGGTGGACAGGTAACCGAGAATCCTCATTAGGGCTAGGACGCCAGGTAAGTAGAGGACGTTTGTGTTTTGCCTTCGGGCCTACACCACGGAACGGTAGGATTTATTTTTTTGTTTGTTGTTTGGTTGTCTTCTTTGTAGGTTAAGCATTGTTGGTTGATTGCTTTGCTTTGTTTGGGAATTGTTGATGGTTGATTGCTTTGCATTGTTTTGGTCTGGTTAAGCATTTGTGGGACATGCATGGTTTGAATGGTGAGTAGGAAATGCATGGGTGTCTCGTAAGAGATGTACGCTTTGTGTCTCGTAAGAGATGTACGCTTTGTGTCTCGTAAGAGATGTACGCTTTGGGTGTCTCGTAAGAGATGTACGCTTTGTGTCTCGTAAGAGATGTACGCTGGGTGTCTCGTAAGAGATGAACGCTTTGTGTCTCGTAAGAGATGTACGCTGGGTGTCTCGTAAGAGATGTACGTTGGGTGTCTCGTAAGAGATGTACGCTGGGTGTCTCGTAAGAGATGTACGCTTTGTGTCTCGTAAGAGATGTACGCTGGGTGTCTGGTAAGAGATGAACGCTTTGTGTCTCGTAAGAGATGTACGCTTTGTGTCTCGTGAGAGATGTACGCTTTGGGTGTCTAGTGTGAGCTGTACGCTGGGTGTCTTGAGTAGAATGGAATTCTACGAGAGACGTACGTCGTTGTGTTGTTGGTTTCGTGTGGTATTGCATATTTGAAGCACACATCATGGTATAACACGTTAGGTACAATTAGTGACGTTGTTTGGCATTGTGTTTGGCATTGTGAGCATGAACGTAATCAGATAAAGTGAACTGTAAAATGCATCTCGAATAGTGTGCCTTGTCAGGCTGAGGTGCTGGTGTGTAGCACCCCGAGGGGGAACTCTATGAGAGATGACCGGCTAAAACAAGAAATCCTGAATAGTGTGCCTTGTCGGGCTGTGTAGCACCCCGAGGGGATCTCTATGAAGGATGACTGGCTAACAGCAAATAAGCACAACTGAGTGTTAGAAACTGCATGTGTTAGGTTGATTGCATTGTGTGTTGTTTATATTGAGTTGTGTGAGAATGAATTGCTTATTGTGGTTTATATTGATTAGTGTGGGAATGAATTGCTTGGTTATTGTTGTTTGGTGTTTGTTTGTTGTTGTTGTTGTTGTTGGTGTTGTTTGTTCGTTGTTGTTTGGTGATTGTTTGGTTGTTGTGGTCATTTTATGTCGTGCTGTGTTAAAGAGTAAGGCATCCTTTTGGGTGCGGGCAACTAGTATTGTCTGGTCGTGTTGTCGTGTTGTGTTGAGTCGTGTTGTTGAGTTGCATTGTGTGTTGTTTATATTGAGTTGTGTGAGAATGAATTGCTTATTGTGGTTTATATTGATTAGTGTGGGAATGAATTGCTTGGTTATTGTTGTTTGGTGTTGTTGTTGTTGTTGTTGTTGTTGGTGTTGTTGTTGTTGTTGTTGTTGTTGTTGTTGTTGTTGTTGTTGTTGTTGTTGTTGTTGTTGTTGTTGTTGTTGTTGTTGTTGTTGTTGTTGTTGTTGTTGTTGTTGTTGTTGTTGTTGTTGTTGTTGTTGTTGTTGTTGTTGTTGTTGTTGTTGTTGTTGTTGTTGTTGTTGTTGTTGTTGTTGTTGTTGTTGTTGTTGTTGTTGTTGTTGTTGTTGTTGTTGTTGTTGTTGTTGTTGTTGTTGTTGTTGTTGTTGTTGTTGTTGTTGTTGTTGTTGTTGTTGTTGTTGTTGTTGTTGTTGTTGTTGTTGTTGTTGTTGTTGTTGTTGTTGTTGTTGTTGTTGTTGTTGTTGTTGTTGTTGTTGTTGTTGTTGTTGTTGTTGTTGTTGTTGTTGTTGTTGTTGTTGTTGTTGTTGTTGTTGTTGTTGTTGTTGTTGTTGTTGTTGTTGTTGTTGTTGTTGTTGTTGTTGTTGTTGTTGTTGTTGTTGTTGTTGTTGTTGTTGTTGTTGTTGTTGTTGTTGTTGTTGTTGTTGTTGTTGTTGTTGTTGTTGTTGTTGTTGTTGTTGTTGTTGTTGTTGTTGTTGTTGTTGTTGTTGTTGTTGTTGTTGTTGTTGTTGTTGTTGTTGTTGTTGTTGTTGTTGTTGTTGTTGTTGTTGTTGTTGTTGTTGTTGTTGTTGTTGTTGTTGTTGTTGTTGTTGTTGTTGTTGTTGTTGTTGTTGTTGTTGTTGTTGTTGTTGTTGTTGTTGTTGTTGTTGTTGTTGTTGTTGTTGTTGTTGTTGTTGTTGTTGTTGTTGTTGTTGTTGTTGTTGTTGTTGTTGTTGTTGTTGTTGTTGTTGTTGTTGTTGTTGTTGTTGTTGTTGTTGTTGTTGTTGTTGTTGTTGTTGTTGTTGTTGTTGTTGTTGTTGTTGTTGTTGTTGTTGTTGTTGTTGTTGTTGTTGTTGTTGTTGTTGTTGTTGTTGTTGTTGTTGTTGTTGTTGTTGTTGTTGTTGTTGTTGTTGTTGTTGTTGTTGTTGTTGTTGTTGTTGTTGTTGTTGTTGTTGTTGTTGTTGTTGTTGTTGTTGTTGTTGTTGTTGTTGTTGTTGTTGTTGTTGTTGTTGTTGTTGTTGTTGTTGTTGTTGTTGTTGTTGTTGTTGTTGTTGTTGTTGTTGTTGTTGTTGTTGTTGTTGTTGTTGTTGTTGTTGTTGTTGTTGTTGTTGTTGTTGTTGTTGTTGTTGTTGTTGTTGTTGTTGTTGTTGTTGTTGTTGTTGTTGTTGTTGTTGTTGTTGTTGTTGTTGTTGTTGTTGTTGTTGTTGTTGTTGTTGTTGTTGTTGTTGTTGTTGTTGTTGTTGTTGTTGTTGTTGTTGTTGTTGTTGTTGTTGTTGTTGTTGTTGTTGTTGTTGTTGTTGTTGTTGTTGTTGTTGTTGTTGTTGTTGTTGTTGTTGTTGTTGTTGTTGTTGTTGTTGTTGTTGTTGTTGTTGTTGTTGTTGTTGTTGTTGTTGTTGTTGTTGTTGTTGTTGTTGTTGTTGTTGTTGTTGTTGTTGTTGTTGTTGTTGTTGTTGTTGTTGTTGTTGTTGTTGTTGTTGTTGTTGTTGTTGTTGTTGTTGTTGTTGTTGTTGTTGTTGTTGTTGTTGTTGTTGTTGTTGTTGTTGTTGTTGTTGTTGTTGTTGTTGTTGTTGTTGTTGTTGTTGTTGTTGTTGTTGTTGTTGTTGTTGTTGTTGTTGTTGTTGTTGTTGTTGTTGTTGTTGTTGTTGTTGTTGTTGTTGTTGTTGTTGTTGTTGTTGTTGTTGTTGTTGTTGTTGTTGTTGTTGTTGTTGTTGTTGTTGTTGTTGTTGTTGTTGTTGTTGTTGTTGTTGTTGTTGTTGTTGTTGTTGTTGTTGTTGTTGTTGTTGTTGTTGTTGTTGTTGTTGTTGTTGTTGTTGTTGTTGTTGTTGTTGTTGTTGTTGTTGTTGTTGTTGTTGTTGTTGTTGTTGTTGTTGTTGTTGTTGTTGTTGTTGTTGTTGTTGTTGTTGTTGTTGTTGTTGTTGTTGTTGTTGTTGTTGTTGTTGTTGTTGTTGTTGTTGTTGTTGTTGTTGTTGTTGTTGTTGTTGTTGTTGTTGTTGTTGTTGTTGTTGTTGTTGTTGTTGTTGTTGTTGTTGTTGTTGTTGTTGTTGTTGTTGTTGTTGTTGTTGTTGTTGTTGTTGTTGTTGTTGTTGTTGTTGTTGTTGTTGTTGTTGTTGTTGTATGTGGGATTGTTGAGTGGATAGCTGGTTAGTGAAGTAAGATTATTCTGGATTGTTTGGGATTGGATTGTATGCAGGTATCTAGCATTTTGGAGGCGCCATTTTCAGGCGTTACTTTGCCGAAATTTTCGGGAAGGACGCCGTGGTGCTTAAAGGTTAGGATTAAAGGAGTCTAGGCAACTAGGTATGACCTAAAAGAGTTTTAGGAGATTTAGTTTAAATCCTGCGGTGTTAATTTTATTTTTTTTTAATGAGGTTTTAGCGTGAGATTGGTTAGCAAGTGGCGCACCGAGCCGGGGCGGGTTCGGGGGCGTTACACCGGTGCTCTAATTCATTAAACAAGGTAAAATTTAGTTTTTTTTTTTTACATATATTTACATCATTTTTATTTATATTTAATAGTTATACTAAAAAAATTTTTTACATTAATTTTTTTTAATAGGTTACATATAAGTGAGTGATCAATTCACACCGCCACATACAAGCTCTTGTTGGAAATCAGTTGTGTGGTATCATTTTTTAATTTGACGTTATTTTTAATTATAGATCCACGCGATTATAATATTGATTTTGATGATGATATTGAAGAAATTATGAATATAAATCTTGCATTTTCAATAGGACAATCATTTGCACAAGCATCCACATCCACTTCATCACCTAAAAAATAAAAGAAATAAAACGTCTAAGGTATGACAACATTTTGTAATGAAAGATATTAAAATTGGTGGAAAAGTAGAATCTAGAGCTCAATGTAAATATTGTATTAAAAATTATGCATATGTTTCGGGTAGTTCAACTACCTCACTAAATAGGCATTATCAAAAGTGCCACTTAAACGAGCAAGTTAGAGATCCTATACAAAGATTATTAAATGCTAGTGGTAGTGACACTTTTATGTATTCACAAAATAAAATGAGAGAAGGAATAACAAAACTTGTAGCACAATGTGAATTATGCATATGTTTCGGGTAGTTCAACTACCTCACTAAATAGGCATTATCAAAAGTGTCACTTGAACGAGCAAATTAGAGATCCTACACAAAGATTATTAAATGCTAGTGGTAGTGACACTTTTATGTATTCACAAAATAAAATGAGAGAAGGAATAACAAAACTTGTAGCACAATGTGAATTATGCATATGTTTCGGGTAGTTCAACTACCTCACTAAATAGGCATTATCAAAAGTGTCACTTAAACGAGCAAGTTAGAGATCCTACACAAAGATTATTAAATGCTAGTGGTAGTGACACTTTTATGTATTCACAAAATAAAATGAGAGAAGGAATAACAAAACTTGTAGCACAATGTGAATTATGCATATGTTTCGGGTAGTTCAACTACCTCACTAAATAGGCATTATCAAAAGTGTCACTTGAACGAGCAAATTAGAGATCCTACACAAAGATTATTAAATGCTAGTGGTAGTGACACTTTTATGTATTCACAAAATAAAATGAGAGAAGGAATAACAAAACTTGTAGCACAATGTGAATTATGCATATGTTTCGGGTAGTTCAACTACCTCACTAAATAGGCATTATCAAAAGTGTCACTTAAACGAGCAAGTTAGAGATCCTACACAAAGATTATTAAATGCTAGTGGTAGTGACACTTTTATGTATTCACAAAATAAAATGAGAGAAGGAATAACAAAACTTGTAGCACAATGTGAATTATGCATATGTTTCGGGTAGTTCAACTACCTCACTAAATAGGTATTATCAAAATCGTCACTTAAACGAGTAAGTTAGAAATCCTACACAAAGATTATTAAATGCTAGTGGTAGTGACACTTTTATGTATTCACAAAATAAAATGAGAGAAGGAATAACAAAACTTGTAGCACAATGTGAATTATGCATATGTTTCGGGTAGTTCAACTATCTCACTAAATAGGTATTATCAAAATCGTCACTTAAACGAGTAAGTTAGAAATCCTACACAAAGATTATTAAATGCTAGTGGTAGTGACACTTTTATGTATTCACAAAATAAAATGAGAGAAGGAATAACAAAACTTGTAGCACAATGTGAATTATGCATATGTTTCGGGTAGTTCAACTACCTCACTAAATAGGCATTATCAAAAGCGTCACTTAAACGAGCAAGTTAGAGATCCTACACAAAGATTATTAAATGCTAGTGGTAGTGACACTTTTATGTATTCACAAAATAAAATGAGAGAAGGAATAACAAAACTTGTAGCACAATGTGAATTATGCATATGTTTCGGGTAGTTCAACTACCTCACTAAATAGGCATTATCAAAAGTGTCACTTAAACGAGCAAGTTAGAGATCCTACACAAAGATTATTAAATGCTAGTGGTAGTGACACTTTTATGTATTCACAAAATAAAATGAGAGAAGGAATAACAAAACTTGTAGCACAATGTGAATTATGCATATGTTTCGGGTAGTTCAACTACCTCACTAAATAGGCATTATCAAAATCGTCACTTAAACGAGTAAGTTAGAAATCCTACACAAAGATTATTAAATGCTAGTGGTAGTGACACTTTTATGTATTCACAAAATAAAATGAGAGAAGGAATAACAAAACTTGTAGCACAATGTGAATTATGCATATGTTTCGGGTAGTTCAACTACCTCACTAAATAGGCATTATCAAAAGTGTCACTTAAACGAGCAAGTTAGAGATCCTACACAAAGATTATTAAATGCTAGTGGTAGTGACACTTTTATGTATTCACAAAATAAAATGAGAGAAGGAATAACAAAACTTGTAGCACAATGTGAATTATGCATATGTTTCGGGTAGTTCAACTACCTCACTAAATAGGCATTATCAAAAGTGTCACTTGAACGAGCAAATTAGAGATCCTACACAAAGATTATTAAATGCTAGTGGTAGTGACACTTTTATGTATTCACAAAATAAAATGAGAGAAGGAATAACAAAACTTGTAGCACAATGTGAATTATGCATATGTTTCGGGTAGTTCAACTACCTCACTAAATAGGCATTATCAAAAGTGTCACTTAAACGAGCAAGTTAGAGATCCTACACAAAGATTATTAAATGCTAGTGGTAGTGACACTTTTATGTATTCACAAAATAAAATGAGAGAAGGAATAACAAAACTTGTAGCACAATGTGAATTATGCATATGTTTCGGGTAGTTCAACTACCTCACTAAATAGGCATTATCAAAAGTGTCACTTAAACGAGTAAGTTAGAGATCCTACACAAAGATTATTAAATGCTAGTGGTAGTGACACTTTTATGTATTCACAAAATAAAATGAGAGAAGGAATAACAAAACTTGTAGCACAATGTGAATTATGCATATGTTTCGGGTAGTTCAACTACCTCACTAAATAGGCATTATCAAAAGTGTCACTTAAACGAGCAAGTTAGAGATCCTACACAAAGATTATTAAATGCTAGTGGTAGTGACACTTTTATGTATTCACAAAATAAAATGAGAGAAGGAATAACAAAACTTGTAGCACAATGTGAATTATGCATATGTTTCGGGTAGTTCAACTATCTCACTAAATAGGTATTATCAAAATCGTCACTTAAACGAGCAAATTAGAGATCCTACACAAAGATTATTAAATGCTAGTGGTAGTGACACTTTTATGTATTCACAAAATAAAATGAGAGAAGGAATAACAAAACTTGTAGCACAATGTGAATTATGCATATGTTTCGGGTAGTTCAACTACCTCACTAAATAGGCATTATCAAAAGTGTCACTTGAACGAGCAAATTAGAGATCCTACACAAAGATTATTAAATGCTAGTGGTAGTGACACTTTTGTAGGTTCACAATCTGGTATACATGATATTTGGAATCAATTAGATACGGATGCATATTCTAGTTCTATGCGAAACGAACTAGAAATTTATTTTGACACTCGATATCAATTTTTTTGAAAAGAAAATTTTGATATTTTAAATTGGTGGAAAATGTTTTCCACCACATATCCTATTCTATCTATAATGGACGTGTGTACGATGATCGCCGAGGATGACTTGCACCCGATCTCGTGGAGGCACTCATTTGCATGAAAGATTAGAATGACGTGGTTACGAGAAACCAACAACGAGATGACAAAATTCTCGAAGACTTTCAAAATTTGGACGTTCAAGAAGATTAGCCTTTTTGTAATTTTTTCATTTTGTAACTTTTTTTGACATTTTGCACATGATTGACGATTAGATGGATGCCAACCTAGTTGAGATGTGTTTAATTTTTAGTAATGCAAATGTCAAAATTTATAAATTTATAATGAAGATTATATTTTTTTAGATATTAGTTTTTTTAAATAAATGTCCGAGTGATAGCCGATCAGTCGCCCAAGTGGAACGAGTGATCGGCTATCGCTCTAATTAAAACAGAGCGATAGCTGATCACTCGCCCCAAGTAGGGCGATTGATCGGCTATTGCTCTGTAAAATAGAGTGACAACCGATCAATCGCCCCGCTTGGGGCGAGTGATCGGCTATCGCTCTGTTTTAATCAGAGCGACAGTCGATTACTCGCCCTACTTGGGCGACTGATCGGCTCACATATAAAAGGATTTTACTCTTTAGTTTAGGACTTTAGGTCAGACAGCAACATCCCCAAGTGCAGATCAATCGCCCCTAACTCCTTCAACTCTGAAATCTACCAACAACTAAATTCAATGCCGAAAACCGCCAAATCTCCCTTCGCAGCGCCTCCCCTCCCGTCAATCGCAGTATCGTAATTCGCACCACAATTTTGACCTCTGCGAATCCAGCTCAGTAAGGCTCACCATCCGACCAGGTTATATTTCTTCTACAATTTGATAATTTAACTGAATATTATTCGATTACTTTGTATTACTTTGTGGAATTTGGGTTGATTTTGATTGCTGAGGTTGGTTTGAGATACAAAAGTAATTGTGAACAAAATTTTATAATTGTGCACACCACTTATTCGATGAAATGTTTATGAGAATTCAAGTTTCAAAAAATGATAATTCTCTTTATATTTTGTGTGTTGGAAGTTATTGTACACAAGTATCTTCTGTACAATAACTTATGACAATTCGAATCCAGCGAACCCAAGTTTACCTATCTTCCCGGAGCACCTATTGAGGCCATATCACCCTCTACAAGAGGGTGAGGACATGGACAATAATGAGCCCGACTAGTTATGAGTTATGTTATTTTTCATCTACATTTTTAGTTTATTTTATGCATTGAATTTGAAGACATTTATTTTAAATTTAGGTGATTATAGCTTGCCTTGTGAATTTGCTATATTTTATGATATATTTTAGCTATAAAATCTGAAATCTTTATTTATGTAATTGTAAGCTCGGCTCGTTAAGCTCGGCTCGTTAAGCTCGGCTCGTTAAGCTCGGCTCGTTAAGCTCGGCTCGTTAAGCTCGGCTCGTTAAGCTCGGCTCGTTAAGCTCGGCTCGTTAAGCTCGGCTCGTTAAGCTCGGCTCGTTAAGCTCGGCTCGTTAAGCTCGGCTCGTTAAGCTCGGCTCGTTAAGCTCGGCTCGTTAAGCTCGGCTCGTTAAGCTCGGCTCGTTAAGCTCGGCTCGTTAAGCTCGGCTCGTTAAGCTCGGCTCGTTAAGCTCGGCTCGTTAAGCTCGGCTCGTTAAGCTCGGCTCGTTAAGCTCGGCTCGTTAAGCTCGGCTCGTTAAGCTCGGCTCGTTAAGCTCGGCTCGTTAAGCTCGGCTCGTTAAGCTCGGCTCGTTAAGCTCGGCTCGTTAAGCTCGGCTCGTTAAGCTCGGCTCGTTAAGCTCGGCTCGTTAAGCTCGGCTCGTTAAGCTCGGCTCGTTAAGCTCGGCTCGTTAAGCTCGGCTCGTTAAGCTCGGCTCGTTAAGCTCGGCTCGTTAAGCTCGGCTCGTTAAGCTCGGCTCGTTAAGCTCGGCTCGTTAAGCTCGGCTCGTTAAGCTCGGCTCGTTAAGCTCGGCTCGTTAAGCTCGGCTCGTTAAGCTCGGCTCGTTAAGCTCGGCTCGTTAAGCTCGGCTCGTTAAGCTCGGCTCGTTAAGCTCGGCTCGTTAAGCTCGGCTCGTTAAGCTCGGCTCGTTAAGCTCGGCTCGTTAAGCTCGGCTCGTTAAGCTCGGCTCGTTAAGCTCGGCTCGTTAAGCTCGGCTCGTTAAGCTCGGCTCGTTAAGCTCGGCTCGTTAAGCTCGGCTCGTTAAGCTCGGCTCGTTAAGCTCGGCTCGTTAAGCTCGGCTCGTTAAGCTCGGCTCGTTAAGCTCGGCTCGTTAAGCTCGGCTCGTTAAGCTCGGCTCGTTAAGCTCGGCTCGTTAAGCTCGGCTCGTTAAGCTCGGCTCGTTAAGCTCGGCTCGTTAAGCTCGGCTCGTTAAGCTCGGCTCGTTAAGCTCGGCTCGTTAAGCTCGGCTCGTTAAGCTCGGCTCGTTAAGCTCGGCTCGTTAAGCTCGGCTCGTTAAGCTCGGCTCGTTAAGCTCGGCTCGTTAAGCTCGGCTCGTTAAGCTCGGCTCGTTAAGCTCGGCTCGTTAAGCTCGGCTCGTTAAGCTCGGCTCGTTAAGCTCGGCTCGTTAAGCTCGGCTCGTTAAGCTCGGCTCGTTAAGCTCGGCTCGTTAAGCTCGGCTCGTTAAGCTCGGCTCGTTAAGCTCGGCTCGTTAAGCTCGGCTCGTTAAGCTCGGCTCGTTAAGCTCGGCTCGTTAAGCTCGGCTCGTTAAGCTCGGCTCGTTAAGCTCGGCTCGTTAAGCTCGGCTCGTTAAGCTCGGCTCGTTAAGCTCGGCTCGTTAAGCTCGGCTCGTTAAGCTCGGCTCGTTAAGCTCGGCTCGTTAAGCTCGGCTCGTTAAGCTCGGCTCGTTAAGCTCGGCTCGTTAAGCTCGGCTCGTTAAGCTCGGCTCGTTAAGCTCGGCTCGTTAAGCTCGGCTCGTTAAGCTCGGCTCGTTAAGCTCGGCTCGTTAAGCTCGGCTCGTTAAGCTCGGCTCGTTAAGCTCGGCTCGTTAAGCTCGGCTCGTTAAGCTCGGCTCGTTAAGCTCGGCTCGTTAAGCTCGGCTCGTTAAGCTCGGCTCGTTAAGCTCGGCTCGTTAAGCTCGGCTCGTTAAGCTCGGCTCGTTAAGCTCGGCTCGTTAAGCTCGGCTCGTTAAGCTCGGCTCGTTAAGCTCGGCTCGTTAAGCTCGGCTCGTTAAGCTCGGCTCGTTAAGCTCGGCTCGTTAAGCTCGGCTCGTTAAGCTCGGCTCGTTAAGCTCGGCTCGTTAAGCTCGGCTCGTTAAGCTCGGCTCGTTAAGCTCGGCTCGTTAAGCTCGGCTCGTTAAGCTCGGCTCGTTAAGCTCGGCTCGTTAAGCTCGGCTCGTTAAGCTCGGCTCGTTAAGCTCGGCTCGTTAAGCTCGGCTCGTTAAGCTCGGCTCGTTAAGCTCGGCTCGTTAAGCTCGGCTCGTTAAGCTCGGCTCGTTAAGCTCGGCTCGTTAAGCTCGGCTCGTTAAGCTCGGCTCGTTAAGCTCGGCTCGTTAAGCTCGGCTCGTTAAGCTCGGCTCGTTAAGCTCGGCTCGTTAAGCTCGGCTCGTTAAGCTCGGCTCGTTAAGCTCGGCTCGTTAAGCTCGGCTCGTTAAGCTCGGCTCGTTAAGCTCGGCTCGTTAAGCTCGGCTCGTTAAGCTCGGCTCGTTAAGCTCGGCTCGTTAAGCTCGGCTCGTTAAGCTCGGCTCGTTAAGCTCGGCTCGTTAAGCTCGGCTCGTTAAGCTCGGCTCGTTAAGCTCGGCTCGTTAAGCTCGGCTCGTTAAGCTCGGCTCGTTAAGCTCGGCTCGTTAAGCTCGGCTCGTTAAGCTCGGCTCGTTAAGCTCGGCTCGTTAAGCTCGGCTCGTTAAGCTCGGCTCGTTAAGCTCGGCTCGTTAAGCTCGGCTCGTTAAGCTCGGCTCGTTAAGCTCGGCTCGTTAAGCTCGGCTCGTTAAGCTCGGCTCGTTAAGCTCGGCTCGTTAAGCTCGGCTCGTTAAGCTCGGCTCGTTAAGCTCGGCTCGTTAAGCTCGGCTCGTTAAGCTCGGCTCGTTAAGCTCGGCTCGTTAAGCTCGGCTCGTTAAGCTCGGCTCGTTAAGCTCGGCTCGTTAAGCTCGGCTCGTTAAGCTCGGCTCGTTAAGCTCGGCTCGTTAAGCTCGGCTCGTTAAGCTCGGCTCGTTAAGCTCGGCTCGTTAAGCTCGGCTCGTTAAGCTCGGCTCGTTAAGCTCGGCTCGTTAAGCTCGGCTCGTTAAGCTCGGCTCGTTAAGCTCGGCTCGTTAAGCTCGGCTCGTTAAGCTCGGCTCGTTAAGCTCGGCTCGTTAAGCTCGGCTCGTTAAGCTCGGCTCGTTAAGCTCGGCTCGTTAAGCTCGGCTCGTTAAGCTCGGCTCGTTAAGCTCGGCTCGTTAAGCTCGGCTCGTTAAGCTCGGCTCGTTAAGCTCGGCTCGTTAAGCTCGGCTCGTTAAGCTCGGCTCGTTAAGCTCGGCTCGTTAAGCTCGGCTCGTTAAGTTTTAATGAAAATTAAAAAAAAAATTTACGTGAAAAATGTAAAGTATTTGACAAGTGACGTGGCGGCCACTCTGGAGTCGTTACAATTCATAGCAAAATTTGGCCCACCAAAGTGACGATCTATCAATTATAGCCATGTCACCACAATTGACCATTAATATTGTTAAGTAACTATTGGTGTAATGCAAAAGTTTTAATTTGCAACGGGCCTCAATGAAATTTAGAATTTAAAAAATTGTAGGTTTTATAATTGTTGTGAAAAATATGTTCGCAAGTGTACGAGTCGCAACAAGTAATATAGTGATAAAGAGAGTGTCGAACCCACGAGTACTTGTAATTAATAATCAAAATAACTAATTTTAATTCTAAATTGAACACACGTTTTATGATTTTTAATAAGCAGTTAAAATAAATGACCTAAACAATTAAATAAACTAAATAAAATAGCAAAACAAATAAACTGAGATTAAATCAATTAATAAAAGCCTAGGAACTACGACTTCACCAAGACAATATTTATTTCAGTCCTTCGCAATTATATTCATAAATATTCTTCCTATGTTGATGATCGATTTCACTAAATTCTATCACAATCTCTCTCAAGCATTGCGTAATTTATCTGATTAATGTGTTATCACTTTTCAGTCTCAAATCCTACATTAATCAAATACAAATAAATCAAGAAATCACAGTGATCACACCAATACCATAACTATCTCTAGCCTACGTATATTCATGACATTAATTTCAGTGCACGGATATTTATTATCTCTCGGTCTCAAAACATCCCAAACAACAAGTAAAGATTGGCTAGAAATTTACAGGCTTTAAGAACGGAAATCAAATGTGCCAAAAGTTGTGGAAAAATACTCAATAAATATAATCAAACGAAGGAATATAAAATAAACATAGTCTGGCTACATCGTAGCCCTAGTAGAAAAGTTTAGTTCATGCTAGAAAATAAATTAACAATAATAATAGAAAAATTCATAATTAAATTACAGAAATAAAAGAAGAAAAACTATGCTGTGCCGTTGAAATCACCTCTCTGCACCGTTGAAAATCGCCTCCAGCCTCCTCCTTTCAATCGCTTGCCGAATACATCATACTTTTTTTTCCCTCTTTTCTTTAGGTTTTTATTTTCTTCTTTTTGATAAATCAATGGGCGAGATTCACTGCTTCCTTTAATTGACGGCTCAGATTAAATGCAGTGAGCTTTCCAAAATTGATTCCGTGTGGCGATCGATCGCCTATAACGAGCGATCGATCGCCTCTCGTTTCTGTGCTTCGATCGCCAGCAGTCGATCGCCATTCTTCGATCGCCTCTTCTTTGCTTTAAAATTTATCTTCATGTGGCGATCGATCGCTTGAAGGTGGCGAGCGATCGCCACCTTCTCTGTTTTCTTGCACTCCGCTCCTGATTTTTCCATGTTTGTGGCGATCGGTCACTGGTATGTGGCGACTGATCGCCACCTCTTCTGTTTCTTCCTTTTGTTTTAACTAAATTCTTGCCTTCCTTTTGTATTTCTTCTCTTCCTTTGATTTTCTTCTTCTTCTTGTAACTCTTTTTATTCAATCCCCTGTTTTAAATAAATTTTCTGCACACTTACACAAAATACATTAAATTCTTTCAAACACTTGAGATAAACTTACCAAATCACGTCTAAAGAGTACAAATAAGTGTGTAAAATACACACTTATCACACCCCTAAACTTGAATGAAAGCTTGTCCTCAAGCGAACAAAATGCAAGTAAGTTAACTCAAATATATAATCTCAATTTGAAGTCTGCTCGATAAAATATAACAATGGTAAAACAATCTTAATCAAGATTTTTCGGTAATTCGTCTCATCTTGAAATAGATCTATACTAAAACACCAAGTTAAACACTTTGCAAAAGAAATAACTCATAATAGCACATTGAAAATAAATCACATAGAAATCTTCGTGTGTGTGTGCGTTCAGTCTTATCTTCTTCTATTTGTCGGTTCAACTAATGTAGCTATAGGTAAGGATATCACTCTTATTTCACTCGGTTTCACTCCATTCACTCTATCGCTCATCAGCTTTGTCCACTATCCAACTAATAGCAAATATCCATAAATCAAAACAAAGGTCATTAGGTCTTCACAAGCTTGTAATGAAAGGCTGGGTTAAAGGGTAGAAATTTTATGGATTCAAGCGAATACTTAGAGCACCACTCATTCCTCCTTATTTCACTCATTCAAAATTTTCTTATATTCACTTACTGGCTTGCTGAACTCACTCAAACTTTCTTCTAATATCACCCCCAAACTTACTTCACTCCTTATCACCCATCTTAACTCCTTTGTCATTGTTACAACACAATATCAATACAAACCTAATAATTGCATAAGATAAAACCAGAACGAAAGCTAAATTGTTCAAACTTGCTCTTTCTTTCTTTCTCTTTTTTTTTTCCAATTGACACATAACATAAATACAACGAAGTAATGCTGCAAAAAGAAATAAATGACAAAGGAGTTGCTATTGAATTTCACCAGCTCTCTTTTTTTCAACTCTCCCCTAATTAGATCAATATCCATGTGCTCATTTAATAGGGCAATAAAAATATATAAGGCTGGTCTGAGTTCAGGTGACTACTGAATGGTAAATAATAGGCTCAAAATGGTAACTATGGGTATCATTAAATGACACAACAAGGTAGGCTTAGAAAGCTCAAACGGTTCAAAGATGGCCTAAATCATTCTTTTGTTTCAGAAAAATTTCAATTCACATTCGAGGATTGTAGACAAAACTACAAAGGATTTTCCTCTCAGGGTCCTCACTATCAATGCATTTGACTGGAGTTACTCTCCCTTACCGTGTTTACTCTCGTTCACTCCCTTACAGTATCTGGGTTTCACTCTTAGTAGACTACACAAATATCACCAACAAATAAAATCAAACAAGAATGAAACGTGTTCAGATTTGTGAAAATAACTATGTAAGCTCGGATCAATGCAACTAAAACAAATTAATCTTGTACTCAGCATTTCTCAAGAATTAAAGCATGAATCTATTTCTATTTCAATCATCATCGACACCTTAACCAGGATTTCAGAATGCATAACCATGTCATATCTCAAATGTTCAACAAAGCAGAAAAATAATCGAAGTTGACAAAACACCCCCAAACTTAAATTCAACATTGTCCTCAATGTTATCACAGCATACAAGAAAAATATGAAAAAGAATATCATACCTCATGGAGAGTTGGGCATGTTATCGGCACTGTGGAGCTTCATTTGAAGGATCAGTCTATCTAATTTTTTTTTTAAATGAAATAAACATAAAAATAAACAAAACTAATGCAAACAAAAATAGAAATAACAAACTAAAAATGATACTTGGGTGGGTTGCCTCCCGCCAAGCGCTTGTATTTATTGTTGACGGCCCGACATCATACTTCTTCATGTTGGGTCGAAATATATGATGGACTTTGTATTTTCACATGTACTGTCCCAATATGGTGTCAATCGTTGCCCATTTACCAACTTGTCATTCGCCAGAATCTTATTGTAGTCGGGTGGTTTCTTAATAGGTGGTATTACCTGTAATGTCGATTCCCCCAGATTTTCAACGTATTGCATCTCATTCAGCTCAAGAGAGTCGCTTAGTTGATGTGAGGCTTCCATTGTAACAGTGTTAGGGAGTTCCACCCAAAATATGTCAACGCTAGATATTGGGTACTCTATTGACTTATACACCTTGAATGTCACCTCTTCATCCTGTACTTGCAATTTGAGCTCCCTCTTTCTAAGATCAATGACAGCACCACCTGTAGCTAAGAATGGTCACCCTAATATAATCGGCACATTTTGATCTTCTTCCATATCAAGCACAATAAAATCGACAGGGAATATAAATTTGTCGACCTTTACGAGCACATCTTCAATGATTCCCCTCGGGTGTTTAATAGAACGATCGGCCATCAATAATGTAACCTCTGTCGGCTTTGCTTCCCCTAAATTGAATTTCCAGAATATAGACAAAGGCATCAAATTAATGCTTGCCCCCAAATCGCATAGTGCCCTGGTAGATACAGAACTGCCAATCTCGCATGGTATAGTAAAACTTCCTGGATCTTTTAATTTTTGAGGTAGCTTTTTCTGAATAATAGCACTGCATTCTTCTGTAAGAGCTATAAAACCACACTCCTCTATTTTGCGCTGTGGGAAAGAATATCTTTCAAAAATTTAGCATAACGCGGCATTTGTTCCAAAGCTTCGGCAAACGGAATATTAATGTGGAGCTTCTTGAAGACTTCAAGGAATTGAGAGAATTGCTTGTCAAGCTTCACATTTTTCAATCTTTGTGGAAATGGCACTGGAGGCGGTTGATGAGCTGGGTGTGATTTTTGAACTTCATCTGTATTAGTCTCCTCATTAACAACTTCTGGCATGTCTTTTTCTTTTTGCACTGGTTCAACTAATGTGCACTGTCGAGTGGTAATTGCATTACAATGCTCTTTCGGATTTACTTCGGTGTTACTTGGTAATGAGCCTTGGGGTCTTCCATTTATGATGCTTGCAAAGTGCCCAAGTTAATTTTTGAGACTGCGGATTTGAGCTGATTGATTTTGCATCGCTGTACGGGTCTCGGTCATAAACTGCATAAGGGCGGTTTCAAGATCATTTGTCTTATCAACTTGTTGAGATGGACCAGGTTGAGATGCTTGAGGTGGCTGCATAATGTTCTGAGAATTCTTCCATGAAAAATTTGGGTGTTGGTGCCATCTGGGATTATAAGTATTAGAATTTGGATTTCCTTGACGATTGAAGTTGCCCATATAATTAGCTTGCTCCGCGGGTTCAGTTGACGTGTGATTTCCCTCTTGACATTCTTCACTCAAGTGCGGCCCTTGACACCACTGACAACTAGCTTTAGATGTTCTCCCAACACGCGCTGCCATATGGGATTCTTGCAATTGCTTAGTCAATGAAGGCACTTGTAGAGTCAGAGCTTTAATAGCCTTGAGTTCAGGAGTACCCGTTGTGCGTTTCATAATTGATCGCTCTACTGGACACTGGTTATTATTGAGCGCTAATTCTTCTAATAACTCATAAGCCGCTTCCTCGGTTTTTCTCATTAAAGCACCACCTGCAGCTGCGTTGACCAGAGTTTTAGTAGAAGCAGATAATCCCACATAGAAAGTCTGAATATGCATCCACTTTGGTAATCCATGATTGGGACACCTCCTCAACATATCTTTAAAACGTGCCCATGCCTCATATAATGTTTCCCCATCAAATTGACTGAAATTGATTATATCATTGCGAAGCTTGGCGGTCTTCTCGAAAGAAAAGAACTTGGAAAGAAATTTCTGACATAAATCTTCCCAAGTAGTAATAGAATTAGCGGGCAAAGAGTTAAGCCAGTTCTTCGCACGATCTCGTAATGAAAATGGAAATAGCCGTAGTCTCAATGCATCATCCCCCACATTTTGAAATTTGAAAGTGTCGCATACCTCTAAGAAATTTGCAATATGATCCTTGGGGTCTTCTAAAGGTAGTCCACTGAATTGAGATTGTTGAATCATATGCAATGTGCCCGGCTTGATTTCAAAATTAGCAGTGATAGCCGGTTTGCGAATAGCTGAATGTACTCCGGAGACAGTAGGTATAACATAATCAAGTAAGGTCCGGTGCTCGACATTATTGTCCCCGATATTATTTTCCCCATTATCTCCCATGATGGCGTGCGCTTGTTGAATAACTTTTCTTCTCGCTTTACGATTTTGTCGACACGTACGTTCGATTTCAAGATTAAGCGGGAGAAGATTGGCGTCTCCTTCCTTACGCATACACCTGAGAATAATACAAAAATAAACAAATAAAATAAATAGAATTCAAAATAAAACTAAAAATAATTAATTCGATATCAATAATAAAGTCCCCGGCAACGGCGCCAAAAACTTGTTGTGAAAAATATGTTCGCAAGTGTACGAGTCGCAACAAGTAATATAGTGATAAAGAGAGTGTCGAACCCACAAGGACTTGAAATTAATAATCAAAATAACTAATTTTAATTCTAAATTGAACACACGTTTTTATGATTTTTAATAATTGCAGTTAAAATAAATGACTAAAACAATTAAAATAAACTAAATTAAAATAGCAAAACAAATAAACTGAGATTAAATCAAATTAATAAAAGCCTAGGAACTACGACTTCACTAAGACAATATTTATTTCAGTTCTTCGCAATTATATTCATAAATATTCTTCCTATGTTGATGATCGATTTCACTAAATTCTATCACAATCTCTCTCGAGCATTGCGTAGTTTATCTGATTAATGAGTTATCACTTCTCAGTCTCAAATCCTACATTAATCAAATACAAATAAATCAAGAAATCACAGTGATCACACCAATACCATAACTATCTCTAGGCTACGTATATTAATGACATTAATTTCAGTGTACGGATATTTATTACCTCTCGGTCTCAAAACATCCCAAACAACAAGTAAAGATTGGCCAGAAATTTACAGGCTTTAAGAACGGAAATTAAATATGCCAACAGTTGTGGAAGAAATACTCAATAAATATAATCAAACGAAGGAATATAAAATAAATATAGTCTGGCTACATCGTAGCCCTAGTAGAAAAGTTTAATTCATGCTAGAAAATAAATTAACAATAATAATAGAAAAATTGATAATTAAATTGCAGAAATAAAAGAAGAAAAACTATGTTGTGCCGTTGAAATCACCTCTCTGCACCGTTGAAAATCGCCTCTAGCCTCCTCCTTTCAATCGTTTGCCGAATACATCATGCTTTTTTTTTTTGCCTCTTTTCTTTAGGTTTTTATTTTCTTCTTTTTGATAAATCAATGGGCGAGATTCACTGCTTCCTTTAATTGACGGCTCAGATTAAATGCAGTGAGCTTTCCAAAATTGATTCCTTTGCTTTAAAATTTATCTTCATATGGCGATCGATCGCCTATAACGAGCGATCGATCGCCTATAACGAGCGATCGATCGCCTATAACGAGCGATCGATCGCCTATAACGAGCGATCGATCGCATCTCGTTTCTGTGCTTCGATCGCCAGCAGTCGATCGCTAGTCTTCGATCGCCTCTTCTTTGCTTTAAAATTTATCTTCATATGGCGATCGATCGCCTATAACGAGCGATCGATCGCATCTCGTTTCTGTGCTTCGATCGCCAGCAGTCGATCGCTAGTCTTCGATCGCCTCTTCTTTGCTTTAAAATTTATCTTCATATGGCGATCGATCGCCACCTTCTCTGTTTCTTCCTTTTCGATAATCAATGGGCGAGATTCACTGCTTCCTTTAATTGACGGCTCAGATTAAATGCAGTGAGCTTTCCAAAATTGATTCCGTGTGGCGATCGATCGCCTATAACGAGCGATCGATCGCATCTCGTTTCTGTGCTTCGATCGCCAGCAGTCGATCGCTAGTCTTCGATCGCCTCTTCTTTGCTTTAAAATTTATCTTCATATGGCGATCGATCGCTTGAAGGTGGCGAGCGATCGCCACCTTCTCTGTTTTCTTGCACTCCGCTCCTGATTTTTCCGTGTTTGTGGCGATCAGTCGCTGGTATGTGGCGACTGATCGCCACCTCTTCTGTTTCTTCCTTTTGTTTTAACTAAATTATTGCCTTCCTTTTGTATTTCTTCTCTTCCTTTGATTTTCTTCTTCTTCTTGTAACTCTTTTCATTCAATCCCCTGTTTTAAATAAATTTTCTGCACACTTACACAAAATACATTAAATTCTTTCAAACACTTGAGATAAACTTACCAAATCACGTCTAAAGAGTATAAATAAGTGTGTAAAATACACACTTATCAATAATACGAGTATAATATTGTATGCTTTGGAAACGTAGCTCCGGACACACGTCCCTCATGTTTTTTCTTTGGGAGTTTTCGTTTCCTAAGACGTATCATACTAGTTTAAAGAGTGATTTTATTTGTGAATAACTCATCTCAGCCATACCCAATCGATGTAGAATGTTACATTCTTTTTATATGGGTTAGATCGTCACATGTTAGCATGATCTTGTGCCACCACGTTACTTTTTCAAAAATTTGTGTTGCAAAGTGTCAAATTTGATGATGCGGACGAGTTGGAAAAGTGTAAGTGGGAGAGTTGCATCTTCATGTTGAAAATAGGTCAAAACAAAATGGAAAACCAGGACAAGCAACAACCAACTTCTAGCAATTACACATGCTGTGCTGACTAATCTGACAAATATGTTCATTTGGGACCAAGGAAAAAAAGAGCTGTAAATTGTATATAAAACCAAGATAAATGTTAATGTAAGGTGAGTTCACTTTCTCACTTACAACCCTTAGAGTTTACTACCTAAACCTTTAATCGTGTATGATCTGTAGTTTGATAAACTCAACATGTGGGATTTTCTAGCTTTATCATCAAACTGAAGGAAAAAGTAGCTAAAATAAACTTAGAGGTCCAAATATATTTCAAATTTGTTGTAAACAACGGGAACAGGACATTAATTTATTTCAAAAATAGTTTGATTTAATTCTGATTTGAAATTTTGGATTTACGCTCAACTCATTTGGCAAACTCTTCGATTTTACAATTTTTGTCTCCCGCTGTTCACTAAAGTGAAAAAGCTCTCTTTCTCCCCTCCCCCCACCATATCCGGAGAAGAAAAGGGAAAGAAAAAAGAGAAAAAAAAATATCGTTATCTATGCATTTCCTTCTCTTGAATATTCAGAATGGTTAAGTTTGCATCCATCTCTTTCAACACGGAGACAAAAGACAGCATATGGACTGTTTTGTTTGCTTCTTCTTTACATGACTTTAAAATAGCTCATCTGTTACAGTCTTTATCTTTATTGGAAACTCAACTTTACCCAATTTTCTTCAGAAACAAGTACAGAAAGTTAAAAAAAATACAACAAATGCTGTGACCTTTGTTTCCTTTTTCCTACCCAATTTTTAGTATGTTGTCATCGTTTGCATCAGCCGACCCATTGAAAGGAGCGCAAACACGAACTGATGAAAGAGCTTGATCGAAAAGCTTAGCCTTTCTGCCAAGATATTCATGCCAAGTTACGGGTCTGAAAAGTGGAGGATTACTTGGGTTGATGAGTTTCGAAAGTGGAGAGATTTCCACATCAGAAGGGGGTCCGTACAAGAAGACAACGGAGAGACGTTGCTGGGTCCGGTTCACCACTGCCCGATGCCGTGCACTCACGTACAACCCGTTTGATAATATGTGGAGAAGGTCGCCGGCGTTGACAACAAGTGCTCCGGGAAGAGGAGGGACGGTGACCCACCCGGTTGCGTCTCGGTGGACCTGCAAGCCACTAATGTTGTTCTGATAGAGGATTGTGAGGATGGTCGAGTCTGTATGGGCCGGCAGACCCATTGCCTGAGCCGGGTACGGACAAATTGGGTATGAGTTCAATTGCAAGGCAGCAGTTTCACCTTTGACTTCACCATTGGAAGCAGCCCACTTGATGTCATTATCATCTTTGGTTATGCCCAGAGAACCAAGCATCAGCCACATTAGCCTCTCAGCAAGCCTGTTCATCTCATGCTGATACTCTTCAATCATTGCACTGGAGAACAAAAATTAATATCAAAACATTGTAATATACCATAAAACAATGTAACACTGAAGATTCTATTGTTGTAAAGATCAACCACACAAATGCAAAAACAGTGATTATGTGGATTTTTATATGCTCCATAAATGAAGCCATATCTTCTTTGTGGGTCCGAATCTCTCATCGTAATCTTGTTCATTGCACTATCAGAATAATAAACCGTTGTCAAAAAGGGTTTAACTACAAGTTAAAAATCATCTTTTGTAGTAGTGTACTTCGAATGCCCTAATAATGAACAAGAAGCTACGTGCATGAGAAAACATGTAAACAAATTACCAGAATTTGAGGTGATCTTGTGGCCAAAGCTGGCGAAAGTGTTCGAGAGGGGATCCGACAATGGTGAAGCCTTCTGACCACACGAGTTTAGGGAAGAAGCAAGAGATTCTAGCGAGGCCATAGCCGGAAACACCATTGGGGGAGCGAGAGGCTCTGAGCTTTTGCTGAGAAGGTAAGGTGAAGAGGGCTCCCCCAATACTTTCAATGTCATCCAGTAATCTTGTTGGAAAGCCATGATTGGTGATTTGAAAAGCTCCCCAGCTTCTACAGGCGTGGCCAATGAGTTTGAAGTCATTTGGGTTGGAGAGATCAAGAACTGGAATGGAGTCTGTGGTTAGAGAATCCGCAGATGAGTAGTCATCCAACTGGTTCCATTTGTAGGAGTCTGGCACTTCTTCAAGTAAACTGAAGTCCAGTTGTTTATGGTGGACGTGGATGGGGTGGGCTTTGAAGGCATCAGAAAGTCTTGAAGGCATAGAGAGAAAGAGAGAGAGAGAGAGAGAGAGAGAAGAGAGAGAGAGAGAGATATGTGATGAGAAAAGATAGGGTTAGCGAAGCAAGTTGCAGAAGTGAGAATAGTAATGGAGAATAGTTGTGGAAAACATAGGATGATATAGAGGAAGATAAGGTGAGAGAGATGATGGCGAGAAGAGAGTATATATAGAGATGATGAGAAGATGGTGACAAGGGTTCCCCACTGATCCAGGGCCACCACTGTGGCCTCTGCCACCAAAAGAAAGCTAAAACTCTAATTAATTTCCTATTAATATGGTTTTTTTAAAATATTATTGTAAAAATCTGAGTGGACCTACTCATACTTTTTGGTAAGTTGGTGACAATTATTTATTACATAGATGAACTTCTGGTGCGAGAAGAGAGAGAGAGAGAGATATGTGATGAGAAAAGATAGGGTTAGCGAAGCAAGTTGCAGAAGTGAGAATAGTAATGGAGAATAGTTGTGGAAAACATAGGATGATATAGAGGAAGATAAGGTGAGAGAGATGATGGCGAGAAGAGAGTATATATAGAGATGATGGAGAAGATGGTGACAAGGGTTCCCCACTGATCCAGGGCCACCACTGTGGCCTCTGCCACCAAAAGAAAGCTAAAACTCTAATTAATTTCCTATTAATATGGTTTTTTTAAAATATTATTGTAAAAATCTGAGTGACCTACTCATACTTTTTGGTAAGTTGGTGACAATTAATTTATTACATAGATGAACTTTCTGGTAAGTTTTATAGATCTTTTCTTTTCTTTAAAGAGTACAAGTTTTTCGAACTTATAGTGTTCTACATATGGGTGCGTGTGTGTGTATTAACTTTCTCACACATTTGATGAGTTCTTTTGGTAAGTTTTATAGATTTTATTTCCTTAAAGAGAAGAAGTTTTACAGATTTTGTTTTCATGAAGAGAGGAAGTAAAATTCTTATGGTAACTAAATAAATTACTCAATCCATTTGCATAACCTTCAAATGGTGGGAAGGAGAGATGGAGAGAGAAAGAGAGATGAGAAGGTGGATAGATTGAGTGGAATGATGAGGTTTATTTTATAAACATAAATAAAAATAAAACATTTTATGGATTTTCCCAAATTTATTTATGAGAATATGAGTGGTTTTAGAGAGATAAGTGTCGTCGGAAGAAGAAAGAGTAATAATATGTTACTCTCTTATTCTACTTTATTAAAATATTCGCTGACCTGTCAAACAATGAATGATGCAATTACAATGATAAATTATAATATTAATTGCACTAATCATTGTTTATCATATTTTAAGATAGTAAAATAAAAGAGTAAACGTTAACCTTATTGAATGAGAAAAGGAAGCGAAAGAAGAGTAAATAAGTGTACTAATTGGACAAGAGAGATAAGAAATTTGAAAGGACCTTGTTGTCCTCTATAATGAACAACATTAACCGATAGAAAGAAAATAGAAGGGCATCTCAACCCTCTACATCCATTGACAGAGCCCCACTAAGGGGCATGGTATGGAGGGACCCTTCATTACCTCCATGTTCCTATGTCTGTCTTGTCCTTAAACTCTCTCAAGTGGATGTGGATCAATAGCAGAAACCATTCGAGATGGATGTATTGATGTCCCTCAAAATATTCAAAGAAAACCATGTTTTATATTCACAAATTTGAACAGACTTCTTGCTGGTGGAGGGTGAAAATACAAGTTCAAACACATATGTTGGGAGGACTTTACTAAGAGATGCACTTTAAAAAAACAAAAACAAAACAAAAAACTCGCATACTTCTGTTATGAAAGAATTAGTTTCGGCTCTAACAAAGTTTGAACAAGATCTTTTTAGCTAAATGGCTAGAACATCCTTATTTTTGAACCGTTATGTTCTTATTTTATTAGACAGTGAAAAAAAGGTTTTAAAAAGTGAAAAAATGATTTGCTTGCAATTCTAGTTTAGTTGCCTAATGGAAGTAAGAAATTAGATATGTTACTAAGAAAGCAAAGGCCACAAGAAGATTTGGGTACCTAAAATTGTGATTTAAATTTTCTATACAGGTGGAAGAATCTTAAAAAAGATGAATGATATCTACATAGCACTTGCTTTAGGCATATGAAAATAGATAAATCCAAATTCTCTTCATATACAAGAAAAAAAGGGTTATTAAGAGAAAATCAAAGAGAAAAGATAATAGGTGTCAGTACTATTGATCATGTGTCTAACTTCATTCTTGAAAATGCCTTGTTAGCTGAAGTTTGAAGCATGATCTACATGGTATAGGTCGATTGTGTAGTAAATGATATAAAATAATCTTTAAATCCAAACATTTCATAATAAAGGATAAAATAGATCTAGCTGTTCATTGGGCATAGTTTTATAAAAATGTTCTACTATTGGTCTCAATAATCTATCTAGAGTAGGTGATAAGTGTTTTTCTATTAATCAATCAAACAAAAATAGCTAGATTTGGCATAAGAGACTAAGACATGTAAATATGGATACTATTTCGAAAATCTTTAAAAGCAATTTAGTTAGGGGCTTACCTAAGCTCTCATTTGATAATAACTGAATTTGTAATGTTTGTCAGATGGGTAAACAAACTAAGAGTTTGTTTACACTTTAACATGACGTGTCATCATCAAAATTCATTCAACTTCTCCACATATACCTATTTGGTCCTTCTAAAATCACTAACTCAAGTAATAAATATTATGCCTTTTTTATCATAGACGATTACTCTAGATTCATCTTGGTGTTTTTCTTGAGAAATAAGTATGAGACCATAGGTATATGTTCTAGCTTACGTATCTCTTCTAGATTAGGAAGCAAATTCAAAATGAGAAGGATATTAGAATTGTGACAATTGGAGTGGAATTTGAAGATCCACTATTTAAACAACTTTATCATGAAAATGACATTGAAAGCTAAGAGAAAGAAAACAATTTTGAAGGAGTTAGCACTAACTATATTCTAAAATGTGAGTCTATCTCGCTCAAAATTCTCCATGAACTTTGGAAAGGAAATAAATCCAAAACAAAAGTAGCCTTAAGGCTTTTGAGTGTAAATGCTTCATCTTAAATATTAAGGATACAGTTAGAAAAATTTGACTTTAAAATAGATTATGTATTTTCCTAAGATATTCATGTAATACCTCGGATTTTTTTAGGTTAATTTAATTAATTTAAATTAGGTTGGTTATTGGGTTAACTAATTATATCTCGGGAGTTTCGGTGGAGGAGTTAGACCGAGGGGGAGGTGAGGGGCAATTTATACAAATTTAACGGTTGAAAAACGGAATTAACGGGATTTTTGAGAGGGAAAAATGGTAATGTTATTGTATTTAATGTTATTATTATTATTATTATTATTATTATTATTTTAAAAAAAAGATAAGTAAAACGACAGAATGGCTTCTTGCCATTCTGTCGTTCGAGGGTCGAGCGCCGAGCGCCGAGCGCCGAGCGCCGAAGACCCGATCAGAGAAGGAGGGAGAGAGGGGGGTGATGATCGCCGACGATTCATCGCCGTTTTCAGGCCAGACGACGGCGGCGATTCCAGGGTCGCCATTTCCGATCGTTTTCGCGCAAGACCAAACGGTAAGTCTGCCTATTCCCCTGTTTCGGTTCTGTTCGTGGCCGAGGGTGATGAGCGAGTTTGAGCTCCGATCACCGGCCAATTTTGGGAGTTCTCGGCATGGGTTTGCCGACCCTTGGACCAGTAATGGTCGCCGAGCTGTGAGGAGCTCAATTTGAGCGAAAAACAGAGAAGTCACAATTTGTGTTCTTCGGTTTTTCCTGTGTGAAGTCTTAGGATTTTGTTAGATTATTCTAATTAGGTGTGAGGGTGGTTGATTGGTGAGCAATTGGGTGAAAATTGATGGAAAACCGTGAGGGGGAGAATTTCTGGTTTAGGACAGATTTGAGTTTACTGTTTCTGACCTGGCAACGGCCATTCATTTTGAATTTCCTTTTTAGCAGGTTAAACTAGGTTGTTAGGGGACTACGTAGCCGCTGGAATTGTTCGATTTCGATAACCGACGCAAAAGTTACGCGCAGTCTGAAGTTTTGGTTTGGTTTTTACCGAACCCAAATTAGTGGTCCGTTTAGTTATGTTTTAGTTGGGTTAGACCAGAAATAGTAGTTTGAGAGTAAATTGGTAAATATAAGCTTAATTTTAATGAAGTTTGAATGTTTGTCATAGGTCGAGCTGTAGGTGGACAGGGAACTGAGTGTCCTCAGCAAGCTAGGACGCCAGGTAAGTAGTAGTGTGGTTGAGAATGTTTGAGAGTCACCCAGAAGGGCCTACACCACAGTTGTTTGCTTGTTGTGAGTTGTGTGTATGCCGTGAGTGGTCTGTATGCGATGTGTGTGTGTGGTGGCCATAGGTACGTGTGTGATGTGATGTGGAGATGAAGTTGTGTTAGTTGGTCATGGAATGCAGGTTGGGGGTCGTAGGTACGTGCGTGAAGTGATGTGGATGTGAAGTCATCGTTAGTTGGTCATGGTATGCAGGTTGTGAGTCGTAGGTACGTGTGTGATGTGAAGTGGAGATGAAGTCGTGTTAGTTGGTCATGGAATACAGGTTGGGGGTCGTAGTTACGTGAGTGAAGTGATGTGGATGTGAAGTCATCGTTAGTTGGTCATGGTATGCAGGTTGTGAGTCGTACGTACGTGTGTGATGTGATGTGGAGATGAAGTCATGTTAGTTGGTCATGGAATGCAGGTTGGGGGTCGTAGGTACGTGCGTGAAGTGATGTGGATGTGAAGTCGTCGTTAGTGGTATGTTGTGAGTCTTGTGCAGGTTGTGGGCCAGCTTTGCATAGGTTGTGAGTTCTATGTAGGTTGTGGGCTAGTTGTGGGTAGGTTATGAGTCTTGTGCAGGTTGTGGGCCATCTCTGCATAGGTGGTGAGTCCTGTGATGTTGTGGGTCAGTTGTGCGTAGGTTGTGGGTTTGGTGAGTCTTGTGTGTGTTGTGGCCATATGTACGTATGTGTATGTGTAGTCATTGTTAGTTGTAAGTTGTGAGTCTTGCATACTTGGCGGGTTGTGGGTACGGATGTGGACGAGAAGCCGTCGATAGTTGGTCATAGTGTGTAGGATGTGAGTCTTATGTGTGTTGTGGCCATATGTATGTATGTGTATGTGTAGTCATTGTTAGTTGTATGTTGTGAGTCTTGCATACGTGGCGGGTTGTGGGTACGGATGTGGATGAGAAGCCGTCGATAGTTGGTCATAGTGTGTAGGATGTGAGTCTTGTGTGTGTTGTGGCCATATGTACGTATGTGTATGTGTAGTCATTGTTCGTTGTATGTTGTGAGTCTTGCATCCATGGCGGGTTGTGTGTACGGATGTGGACGAGAAGTTGTCGTTAGTTGGGCATGTCGTGTAGGTTGTGAATCCTGTGTAGGTTGTGGGGTAGTTTTGTGTAGGTTGTGAATCTTGTGTAGGTCGTGGGCTAGTTGTGTGTATGTTATGAGTCTTGTGCAGGTAATGGGTTAATGACAAATATGTTACGAGTCTTGTACTGGTTGTGGGTTAGTGGTACGTATGTTAGGAGTCTTGTGCAGGCAGTAGGTGAGTTGTACGTCAGTTGTGAGTTTTGTGCACGTTATGGGTTGTAGGCACGTTTGTGATGTGATGCGTATGTGGAGTCATTGTTAATTGATTGTGATGCGTATGTGGAGTTGTAATTAGTTGATTATGGTCAGCATGCATCATGTTTTAAAAGCTACGCAAAATATTTTGAGCATGTTTTCAAGCACGGAGGGAGAGTAGTGGAGGTGAGGTACGGTGCGGATAGGCGACAGTGGGCTGGAGTGTGACTGTGGGCCCCGCTTCCGGGACGAGCTGGAGCGGTGGCGACGTGCTTGTGGTAGTGCGGTGTATTGGCCAACTGCCCGGATGGTTGCACTTCGAGTCGAGATAATGGCTGGAATGTGACTTATGGACCCCGTTCCTAGAGGAACCGGGACGGCGGTGACGTGCCGGTAAACGATGCGGTGTACGAACCGACTGCCCGGTGCAGTTGCATTTCGAGTCGAGACAGGGGGGAGGGGTTTTGGGTGTGACTTATGGACCCCGTTCCTGGAGGAACCGGGACGGCGGTGACGTGCCGGTAAACAATGCGGTGAACGGACTGACTGCCCGGTGCGGTTACATTCCAAATCTCAGTGAGATACGATACGGTGAGATGATGACAACATGTGTAGAGACCTGCATGTGTTAGGCTTGCATAACTAGTTTTCATGCTTCACGTTTATCTTTCAGCACTTTACTTGCTAAGCATTGAGCTTACGATGTGTTCTGTTGTGTAGGTACTGCTGAGCTGGTGGGTGTGTACCGAGAATTTGACTAGGAGTAGGTGGCAGTTGATGGCGTGCGACAAGGGCCCCGGTTGATGACAGTGTTAGGGCGACCCGACCCAGGAATAGCCTTAGCATGGTGTTGATGGGGAGTATGACTGTTTGTCTTTTATGAGAGTATTTGTATTTGTTGTTTATAGTCATAGTTAACGGTGATATGTAACCTATACTGTGGACTTTCTTCATTTTGGTCGATAGCATTTTCGTTCTGTTATGATGATTGTTTGGAGATTTCGTAGAATGGATAGTTGTGTAGGAGTATTCTGGATTGGTTGGGATTTATTTGTGTGCAGGTACTTAGCATTTTTGGGGGTGCCATTTTCAGGCGTTACTCTGCCGAAATTTTCGGGGAGGACATCGTGGTGCTTAATGGTTGTTAGGGTTAAGGAAAATTAGTGAGTCGTTTAGCTCAGAGTAGTCCCTGTAGCGAACCGAGAATCCGGGTGGGTTTTCGGGGCGTTACAATTCTGGTTCAAGTAAAACATAAAAAGTATTCAAGTAAAAACACTAGTTGTAGAAGAAACCATCCATGTTACCTTCATTGAACCCAATCAAATGTCAAATGAAAAGGCTGCTAGTTATTAAATAGAGAAGACAAAGAGATTTTAAACCTAAACCATAATAGTCAAGGTGCAAGTTCCTCTCATGAAGAATTAGTTGTTGAAAAGGATGACTGTCCATGTGAGGAGGAAAGAGAAGTTATTCTTAATGATTGGAAGTATGTTAAGAGTCCTTCAATCCTGATATTTTAGATTATTTCATTGTAGGAGTAAGAACTAAATCCTCTATTACAAAATTTTCTCCAAATATTGATTTCATCTCTCAAATTGAATCAAAAATTTTCAAAGAGGCCGAATGTGATGAAAATTGATTGTAGATATTCATAAGAAACTAAATTAATTTTAGAGGAGTGAAGTATGATAATTAGTTCCAAGACCAAAGGATCATATGATAATAGAAACTAAAAGGTTGTTTAAAAATAAATTGGACAAAAATATTTTAGCTATAAGACATAAAGTTAGATTAGTAGCTAAAGGATGTAAGCAAGACGAATGTATTGACTTTAAAGAGACTTTCACTCATGTAGCCCTAATGGAATCAATTCATATGCTGCTCATTTCTGCTTATTATAAGAATTTTACCTTATTCTAAATAGATGTAAAAAGTGCCTTCTTGACTTGTTATAACTTGGAAGAAGTGTGTGTAGAGAAACCTCTAATTTTAGACACATGATGAGGAAGATCATGAGCAACTGATGCTAGGGTCTAGTAGACTGCATTGTATTATATTGCACCTCGTGAAGTCTGTTGATGTTTGTTGTTACTTTTGGATTGGGTTCCTACCTCGGTATTAGACCCATCCATATTTCCTAATGTTCGAAAAAGATACTCATGGTATTGATTTGTGATAGGTACTGACGAGTTTGTGGATTTTAAGCCAATACAAGAGATTGGTGCTCGTGTTTGTATGAAGAGGGATTGTCGTCGATGTATGGATTTTCTTTTCTATTTAACTTAACGGGGCATGTCGTCAGCACATCAGCTTTTACAAATATGTACGTATATTTTATACATTTAACATTGCACATTTGATTTCATTTTTATTGTGCATCTATATACTAAAGGATTAATTGATGAGAACCACGGGTATATGAAACCCGAGACCCTTCAACAACGCGGAATTAGAAACTCAGGAACGCCTGTGAAATCAAGTATAAGGAACTTGACCCCAATCGAACCTTGCCGACGGAACCAAAGTTATCAAACAAGGAGCTTGACCCGTAACCGAACTTGTGGTTAGAACCAAAGCTATCAAGTTGATCTTTCAAGTTTTGACTTGAGGAAGATCTAGTTCTTCACAAAGAACAAAAGAGAAAATTCTCACAAAGAGTAACTCAAAATCATGTATATTGCTTAATAATGTTGAAGTGTCTATGCCTTTAAATAGGCTACAAAATATCCTAAAAGTAATTAGGAAATATTACTAAAACGATAATTATGAAACTTTCTAAAACAATACTTAGGAAAACTTTCTAAATCTATGATTAGGAAAGCTTTCTAAAACTATAATTAAGAAACTTTCTAAAACTATAATTAAGAAACTTTCTAAAACTATTTTTAAGAAACTTTCTAAAATTACGCGATCCAGCCCACTATAGAAACTTTTGAGAAGTAATCCAGTAATCTTTGAACGTGTGCTTGATCCTCCATTTATGCCTTACCTTGAAGAATGTCATAATGGAAGGGGATGCTGAATTGAAAATGTTGATCTTCGTAAAACATGTTTCTCCATGAAGAACTACAATATTTTGAGATTGATATTTGTCTTTGGACTTGATCTTGGTCGCACCTTGATTCACATTAGGGCCTCCTTTGTTAGATGGATTATTGTTCTTGACATTGGGCTTGGACCTATCTTGGTTCATATCATTCCCTTTCCCTTCGAAGAGATTCGTCTTCGAATCTCCTGGATCATACACAAAGAAATTCACACTAGAAAAAGGACTAAGATTGTTAGAAAAAATAAAATCTTTGGAATAAGTAACAAGTGCTTGTTCCCTTGCCAACATGACAATATTGTTCTCACTTTCTTCATCAATTTCCTTCACCTTTTGTACCTCAACTTCATAATCTTTTGGTTCATGGTTCAACAACACTTTTGCTTCTTGAATCTTTGAGATTTCTGGAAAAATTTCCTCCATCGAGTAGTTATCTTTCTCTTGTTGAAATATCATAAAAATTGGATCCTGTTGAAGACAACTAACTTCCTCTTTTATGGGCTCTTTGGTAGGTGGTTCTTCAGTTGGTGGATCTTTAGTTGGTGGCTCTTCAATCGGTTGCTCTTTGGTTGGTGGCTCGTCGTCTTTTTGTGTAACCTCTTGTTTCTTCAATATTTATTTCTTTGCCTTTTGTTCCATCAACTCATTGTAGTAGTCGATCAAAAAGTTGTCACTTCGTTTTGTTCTAGTATGTCTCTCTCTTTTGTAATTGTCATCCTCGTAGTCGAATTCCTCATAGTAATACTCAATTGGTGATTTGCTCTTCCGTGCATGGCTATGAGAAGGAGATTTTTTTCTTTCATACCTCATGTCTAACGCCTTAAATTCATCTAGTATAGCCTTCATGTACTTCATAGCAAGTCTTTAATCACTACTCATAATTTCAAGAAAGAAAAATAAAAATTATTAGTGAACAAAACAAAGTAAGTAAACGGAACTCACTCACTCCCTCACGTGTTTACACTCGATTATATGTCTCTCCACTCATGTTTCCCTCAAATAATGGCTTGTATATGATAGTCTCACCCTCTTGCCTTTTACCACTCAATTTTCTCTTTAAGCTCTTTATGTAAAAACCTAATCAAGAGAAAAATTCAACAAGCAAAAACAAGTAAGATCAAACTTTTTAACTCAAAATTCTAATTTCCAAAAAGGAACTCAAGAGAGTAAACTTTTCAAGAAAGAAACTTTTTACGAAATGAAACTTTTCACGAAATGAAACTTTCAGAAAGGAAAACGTTTTACGAAAGGAAACTTTTCAAGAAAGGAAACTTTTCACAAAGGAAACTTTTCAAGAAAGGAAACGTTTTTTCGAAAGGAAACGTTTCAGAAGGGAAACTTTTCACAAAAGGAAACTCTTCACGAAAGGAATTGAGACAATCAAGAAAGAATTGAATAATCACACCAAAAGCAATAATGATGCCTATAATGAACGAAGAAGAAATTGATACTAGTGATATTGATACTCGAAATATTGAGATTTTTTTTTTTTTTTTTTTAAAGAAGAAAACTTGACAAATAAAGAGAATCGTTGATTCAATGACTTTTTTTTTTTTTTTTCGAATTTCCGAAATTTTTTTTTTAATTTTCTGATTTTTTTTTTTTTTTTCAAATTTCAATTTTTTTTTTTTTTGAATTTTCAAAGAAAGAAACTCTAGAAGAAGAAAAAAAAAAAAAAAAAAACAATAAAGATAGAAACTTGAATCTAGGAGCCAAATCTCTGATACCAAATGATGAGAACCACGGGTATATGAAACCCGAGACCCTTCAACAACGCGGAATTAGAAACTCAGGAACGCCTGTGAAATCAAGTATAAGGAACTTGACCCCAATCGAACCTTGCCGACGGAACCAAAGTTATCAATAAGGAGCTTGACCCGTAACCGAACTTGTGGTTAGAACCAAAGCATCAAGGAGCCAAATCTCTGATACCAAATGATGAGAACCACAGGTATATGAAACCCGAGACCCTTCAACAACGCGGAATTAGAAACTCAGGAACGCCTGTGAAATCAAGTATAAGGAACTTGACCCCAATCGAACCTTGCCGACGGAACCAAAGTTATCAAATAAGGAGCTTGACCCGTAACCGAACTTGTGGTTAGAACCAAAGCTATCAAGTTGATCTTTCAAGTTTTGACTTGAGGAAGATCTAGTTCTTCACAAAGAACAAAAGAGAAAATTCTCACAAAGAGTAACTCAAAATCATGTATATTGCTTAATAATGTTGAAGTGCCTATGCCTTTAAATAGGCTACAAATCCTAAAAAGTAATTAGGAAATATTACTAAAACGATAATTAGGAAACTTTCTAAAACAATACTTAGGAAAACTTTCTAAATCCATGATTAGGAAAGCTTTCTAAAACTATAATTAAGAAATTTTCTAAAACTATTTTTAAGAAACTTTCTAAAATTACGCGATCCAGCCCACTATAGAAACCTTTGAGAAGTAATCCAGTAATCTTTGAACGTGTGCTTGATCCTCCATTTATGCCTTACCTTGAAGAATGTCATAATGGAAGGGGATGCTGAATTGAAAATGTTGATCTTCGTAAAACATGTTTCTCCATGAAGAACTACAATATTTTGAGATTGATATTTGTCTTTGGACTTGATCTTGGTCGCACCTTGATTCACATTAGGGCCTCCTTTGTTAGATGGATTATTGTTCTTGACATTGGGCTTGGACCTATCTTGGTTCATATCATTAATTCTCTTGATGCTTTGGATAGTTTTAGTGTCAAAGCATCATGAGGCTATCACAACACATCTTCTACTGTGTGAAAAGATTTGTTTATACATTCTGAAAATGTGTAATAGGGCGTTGATGACACGTTCTTTGATTTTTAAATTCCTAAACATGATCAAGGTGTATTTATCAATTATGATTCACAGGTGTTGTCATCACTTACATTTTTTGCCGGCCACTTGGGTCACACTGCTGGATCTTCGAATCTTCATCACTTTCATTTCTTTATAGTTCATGAGGTGCCGTTGGATCTTTAGATCACTGCCTTTCTTTGTTGGTGTGCTTGAGTGGTCCTTGAGTAACCTTTCTTTTTCATTGGGGACAATTTTAAATTTAAAGTACAATAATGACTTACTTTGATATAGTTTTCTACGTATACAATAATATATTTATCAACACCTCATCAATGGCTCGTGGAGACTAGTTTGTTGAAAACGATGGAAAGAGATTCTCTAACCGATTGTAAACTTTTGCACAACAACTAAGTCATGGTTTAAGAAGACAAATGAACTAGTTTTACATACATTGCATTGAGTATAGGTTTTCTACTGAGATAGTCACTCAATCCAATTACACTCTCCCTTTCCAAGCAATGAGAAGAACAGTTCGTAGTTGAAATTTGATGGTGGTTTCCTATATCCTAATTTTCTTTATTTGAGTGTATTATTTAGTTTCCCAATAAGGATTTTTACTCTATTCGAGTATGTATAAAATATTTAGAATGTTTTGGATATTGGTTTGGGTGGGACAGTTATATAAATTCTTCGAAGTATTTTTTTTTTCTATTACCACTATTTGGATTTAGGTTCATCTCGTGTGAGTTATGTCTTTGATTTGTGTTAAAGTCTTTAACTGCAAACCAAGTCTTGAACTAGGCGATCAGGTCCTCTCCTAAGATCCGGTCATTTGACCTAATGTTTTTGTTTGGCCACCACTATGTCATTACAAGACTGCCACAAGGCTCTCTAGGCATTTCGTTACGGGCTACCTCCACACTTGATGCTTTGAAAAATACTGCCTCATGCTTGGCGTTCCATATCTCTTTCTAGGCTACCATTGTGTACAACTCAGTAGAATAGGTACTCGAGACTCGACAACCGTTGTGAGCTGCATTCTGACATTGCTTAAGACTAGACGATTGCAACTCATCACTAGGTGCTGACACAGATGAAACTTTGACATTTTGAACCATCGTTTTACTCAATTACTAAACATGATCTTCAATAAATGTTGCATCAACTCAACAAACATGTCTGTAATTCAAAATACACATTTTCAAGGTATCTCTAATGAGAGTAAAAGATATATTAACTTAGAATTAAATTAAATATTTAAAGTAAATTTATCGTCAAAACAATGAAGCTTAATTCCTATTAAACTAACACCAAGTTATTCAACCAATGATTAATAGCAACACAACGATGCTCAAATTGCTAAAATGATTTATCAAAGCTTTTGAGTTACATGTCATCATTTGGCTAGATGTTCATAAGAGATATTGTTAAAGAACCTAGCTTCTCCAAGATTATTGAGAATCCCTCGTTTGGATAAGATCCAGTAGCTAAAGAATCTAGCTTATTGCCTTTATGTTTGATAAATAAGCCCGAATCAATTTTTTCAATCCTAAAATCTCGTTGTAGCATAAATTCGCAATTTAGAGCTTCATTATGCCCCTATAGAGTTTCATACTGGGTATTTGTGTGGGTTGACCAGCCCTAGCAAGGGTCGACCTTTAATCCTCATGGGTTTGGGAGGAGTCGATTGAATTCCAATGTGGTTGACCTTTGCTCTTCTCTGGTTTGGCAGGGGTCAACTGGGTTGGCATGCGACCGATACGTCTAGTCGAATCGCCTAGTCGACTAGCTTGATCCACAGGTTGACTAACTATTCAATCAATCAAGACGACTGGTCTCATACTATGGTCGACAAAACCGTGTTTTCAAGTGACGAGAATTCGCAAAAATACATCATTTCCCACCGATTTTACCCCGATCGGTCTAGAACTCTGCAAATGATAGAAATCTACATGAATAACTTAGAAACAACAAAAGAATTCGAGTTTCCATACTTGAATATGAACTAACAATAAACCCTAAACTTTAAGTGGGATTTTTTTGCTATGAGCTTCAAAAGCATTCCCCTAGAGCCTGAACCACATGAAAGTTAAAACGAAGTGATAGAGTGAAAACTCTGAACATAAACTAATACTTTACATAGGGTACTTTAAATTTACCCTATTTCTTCCAACTTTAATCATGCGGTAACTTTCTAAATTTTACTGATTTGACCAATTGACTGAAGAATCCAAGTGGACACAATATGATAAAACGATTCACATGAAATGTTGTTGTGCAAACCACTAAATTGGGAAATTCCTATCGAAGTGTTGCTCGATTAATTTGTGTTATTAAAGTGTGTTGAGCTTTAGTCTAACATATCTTATTACTATACTTAGAAATTGCATTTGAGAGAATTAGGTCCTTGTGAAAAAACCTTCGAACACTACATTTGTTGTATGTGGAAATGGAAAAATGGTGAAGTCCTTAGAAGCTGGCAAAGTTTGATTGATACCCAGAAGATCAATCACGTGTAACTAGAAAAGTTAGAGGAAATGAATCTTCAATGGGAGCCTTGGACCACAAACGTATGCAGTTTGGCTGTTATAATTAACAAAAAAACTAGATAACTTAATTCACCCCATCTTAGGTTATCTTAGGTTACAACGATCTTACAATTAGTATTTGAGTCAAATTTATAGCTTTTACTTTGTTAAAAGTGGAATCTTTTCTTGAAAATTCATATATGGCTTCTAATATGAATGGATTGTATATTTGGTCAATTTATCTCTAGACTACTATTTGTTGACTGCAATGGTTATATTTATTGGAGGTATAAATGTTTCTTGAGTATAACAAAAAGGATAAAATAAGATTGTGCTTAACTACTAAAACTGTAACGCCCCGAATTTTATAAACCCGGTTCGTTACTCATAACACAGTACATGATTAAGAAATTCTGGTAAATTCTTAAAACTTCGCTCAATGGTCAAAATTCGACTTTTATTTAAAACATCAAGACTTGCAGCAGAAAAGAAAACCTTTTACGTAAAACAGGATTAAACAAAGCTATAAAATAATACTTATGTAAAACAATTAAATAATAGAAATAATCGGCCAACAGAAACGAGGACATAAAGGTTTTGAATATTTAAAGGTCGTAAAATCTCGCATCCACCGATCACAAAACGACAAAATTTACTACTCACATCTACCGCTCACATCCACCGATCACAAAACGACAAAATCTATTACTCACATCTACCGCTCACATCCACCAATCACAAAACGACAAAATCTATTACTCATATCTACTCGACTCTATCACCCAACATCTACCGGTGAACAGTACACTCACGTCTACCGATAGACAACATCCACCGGTGAACAGTAACACTTAACATCCACCGATAGACAACATCCACCGGTGAACAGTAACACTCAACATCCACCGATAGACAACATCCACCAGTGAACAGTAACACTCAACATCCACCGATAGACAACATCCACCGGTGAACAGTAACACTCTAAACAAAAGGACAACTCTGCCTGCTAAAAGAACTTGTAAATTTTAACAGCAGCTATTCAAAACAACATAAATCTACAACTTTATAAATCCAGAATAACAACCTACAACTAAACCAAATCATGTTTTCATAGTCAGGATAATCCCAAAACATTAAAACTACTACTGTCATTAAAATCTTCAGCACATTTCAACAACATACTTGTTCACTAAGACTTCACATACTGACATTTGTTAAACCGCCTCATCAGTGCACCAAACCGCAGCATAGAAGTGCTCCTCCAACCAGTCTAGTCCTCAACATGCTCAGAGAACACACCTGCTGAAACTTCTTCACCTACATCACAAAACTCATCTATTAGCCTAATGTTAAGTAAGTAGAGCAAATATGAATGAAATACTGAATTCATAAATCCTAATCATGCAGTTTCTACTTTCACATCTCAGTTGTATTAATGCTTGTTTCCCTGTTGATGCCCCTATTCGATGGGAAGCGGATCAATTTTCCCAAAGTATTTTCCCTGTTGATCCCCTTGTTCGATGGGAAGCGGACAAATTTTCTCAAAGTATTTTCCCTGTTGATCCCCCTGTTCGATAGGAAGCGGATCAATTTTCCCAAAGTATTTTACCTGTTGATCCCCCTGTTCGATGGAAAGCGGATCAATTTTTCCAAAGTATGTGTCCACAGTCTCATTAAGGGGCGGATTAATTCACTTAATAGTTAATCTGATTCAATCTGATTCAATCTGCTTATCAATTACCATGCTACTATATATGTAAATTTATTTTCGTGTTCTTTCAAAAGTATGATGCATGGCATACTGAAAACATTCAAACATGCATAAACCTACTGTTTTGTGATGTAGGCCCGAAGGCACACGTATACTCTACTTACCTGGCTTCCCGAGAGATTCTTGGTTATAAGCTACTTTAAGAGTTGGCTCACCTAAAACATAAGCACAGCATTAACTTAATTTTCTACTAAGCTTCATTCATCAAATATGTGAAAGGAAACTACTGGTTCATTCCAAACTAACTAAACTCGGGGTTATCTAGTTTTGTCTACCTTCTACATTGCATCACTAGTTTCGTGCTTGATCGTTTCAGACGATCCAAGCGGTTATGGACTACTTGGGGTGTCTACTAACTGAGGGGTTAGGACCGTGAAACCGTAAAACGTAGTTGACTCGGTCGTGGCTCACCAAAACTCAAAACTGTCCCGAAAACAGCACACTCAAGATTTTCTATTTTATTCCACCATAAACTGTTCATCAAATGTATATCTTCTATTCATCCTAAATCATCCAGAAATCTAAGGAAGCTAGTCGGGAATTCAGTTCCTCGTGCATTCCCTGATTCACCACAAAACCCGAACCCACTCTCACTCATAACTCTCAAAACATAGACCTACACTCCCCCTCCGTTATCTAACCACTAAAACCACTAGGAAAAATCAAAGAGAACTCACCTAGGTTGAAGAAAACCGGAGAGGAACTCGCTGGGTGGAATTCACTGAAGAGGAGTCTGCCGAGCTCCGAGAGGAAAGGAGGGAAGAAATGAGGAGGCGGCTAAACCCTTCACTAAACCTTCCTTTTATATCCTATATTTCACAAATTACGCATATGCCCTTGACAATTCAAACTTTAACCTAACCATTGCTTCTCTCATTTTCCTTCATTAACATACTCAAGCTATTAGTTATATCCCCTTTAATTCCATAAAAACGTATACCACTAACGTCAATTCAAGTCAATAATTTGTCGGGTGCTACAAAAACAATAAAGAATCTATATTGTTCCTTAAATAGGGATGAATATAATACAAGGGAGTGACAATGCATATGTAATTTTGCATTTACTTGGAGTCGCAGACAAATCCACAAACCAAGTGAAAGAAAAAACGGTAAATAATGTAACCTAGTACTAAAAATAATAATGTAAACAATGTGTATGTAATAGGTACTTATTTAGGTTATATGAGCATAATAAACCAGTTTTTAGTTAGCAATTTGGTTTTATTTATATTTGTTATAAATACTTTAAAAATTAAAAAATTACACATAATATAATTTATATAACATTATCATTTAACTGTATTAATTTTGAGATCTCATTTTGAAACACTAGATTTAATGTGATTTAATAGCATTGTGTAATGAACTGATGCCACAAACATGGTAATTCTTCCTACTTGAAGAATTCACAAGTCATGATTTGCTCGCCTTGTCAATGGTACGGGAATGGGGCATTGACAGCACGTTTGATGTCTTTCGGAAGTGATTTTACAACAAATGGTAGTAAATGATGGAAAGTATCATAATAAATATAATCTCTCCTATAAAGTTTCATTGTACATGATTCTTCGTCTTTTAAGTACTAAATTGGACACTTGCATGTGATGGAAAGTAGTTATGATAGGAGGTAACTTGAAATGATGCACTTAGTGTTATATCGTATCATTTGTTTCTTTTGGTGATATGAACCAATGAAGGCCAAAAATCAAAGTTCCAATCAAAGATTTTTCAAATATGGATAAAAATTCATTGAAGGAAGATGATGTATTTGAAAGTGTACAAAAAAAATTTTTGATTAAAAAACTACAAGTAGAATCCAAAAAGATGTTTGGAGAGAGATGCATGAAGATTTACAAAGATTAGAAAGAGAGGCGTAAAGATTCACCCGAGTTTGAAAGAGATAAAGATTCAAGCGAATTGAAGAGAGATAAAGATACATGAAAATTTGGAGAGGGTGTGGCACACATGCCCTCACGGAATAACTAAAAAGAGAAATAGAAGCACAACAACAAAACATGCACATGCAAAATCCATGCAGAGTTTCTTTTTCTCTATCAAATTTAGCAAGTACTTATTTCCTAATTCTTGATGAAAGGTGGAGTACGAATTTAGGTAGGAGAGCCATGAAATTCATCAATCAAATTGGTCCAAGTTTTCTTTTATTTGGTTATCTAATTTGTAACGACCCTAATACTATACCCGTATTTCCCGTAATATATTTTTTTTTTTATCCCAATATCTTTAATTAAACTCTGGGCGGAACTAAACCGAAATCGAAATCGGAATCAAAATCGGAATTAAAATCGGAACTCAAAATCATTTAAAACCATTATAAAACCATTTAATAAAAACTTAAAACTTTAATAAAAATTATTAAAACTTATTCAGAAAGTTGGGAGGGCAAAATGGTCCGCCTGGACAAAATGAGGGCGGCGATCGATCTCTGCAACTGCAGAGATCGATCGCTGTATTAAGCCAGCGATCGATCTCTGCAGCTGCAGAGATCGATCGCTGCAGCTGCTTCATGCAAGCAGCAGAGATCGATCTCTGCTGCAGCAGAGATCGATCGCTGCTTGCAAGGGCGGCGATCGATCTCTGCTCTGCAGCAGAGATCGATCGCTGCCTACAAATGCAGCGATCTCTACTTCACTTCAACACTACTCCTTCAACACTTCATCAATTTCACCTCTCTGGAACGTGATTCCAGAGAGCAACTTCACCACTTCTATAACCCTAAACACTTCAACATTTATCCGATTTTTATGAACCTAACTCAATCAAAATATATTCTAAATTCCGCCAATTCACAGCGGACTTTGCGAAATCCAACTGCGTGGATATATCTAAAACTCGGACTAATCCGTAACAACCTAAAACATTTCAAAACATTTTCATAACGTTTAAATACAGTTAAATCAAAACATATCTATATAACGTTAAATACAATTAAACCCAAACAGTTCCAGAATTTCAAAACGATAAACATCCTATACATATTCTATCAATTATCCCCAAAATACCCCCAAAAAGACCCTCATAATCTATACATACTCCCCACGGGTCGGTGAAGCCTCGACTGCGCCAGCACACCACCGCAGCCACCCTCGATCAACTGGACTCATGCCTCAGGTGGAGGGACATCGTCCTCACCTGGTACCTCGATGTCTAAGTCACCTACACCATACATAACACACTATGAGATAAAAATCTCAGTAAGCTCTAGTAAATGCAACTACATGCTATGCTATGCGTGTGAGTTCAGAAATCATGCAGCATTTTCTTTACTTATTCATTAGGGATCACCGAGATCTAATCCTCCTAACTAGAGAGAGCACATCCAGCGGGCGGACTACTCTTTCCAGTTAGAAGAGGGGGGTACACGCTTACAACACGTACAGCCGTGCCTGAGCCCCACCTCGCATAACCATCGTATGAGTGCATAATAAATGTGGTACTGTGACCAGCCCGTAGTCGGCCTCCACAGTAGGTCCCGCCCCTCTCCAGGCCACATTGTGAGTACATAATAGATGTGGTACTGTGACCAGCCCGTAATCGGCCTCCACAGTAGGTCCTGCCCCTCTCCAGGCCACATCGCCAAGTTAAAAAACATCGTGCGGAAATTCATTTTCATGCTTTTCTTTTAAAACACGTGATGCATGAACAGTTCATAACATAATTTAAATACTCAGCATACGTACCATCAAGACTGTAAAAGGAAACCTAACCTACGAAACAATTAAACCTAACTACCCAACCGAAGCAATATAAACTAGCACGTCATCAAAATCCTCGAAACGACTTCGATGTAAGGTGTAGGCCTATCGGCCGGAAAGGTATCACGAGAACTTACCTCGTGTCCAAAGCAGCTTAAACTCCGTCCACGAGCACTGTTTACCTAAGAAATTCACAATGATTGACGTTAAAACGAGTTTAAGTCAATAAACGTCCAAATTGTCAAAACCTTAACTAAGAGATTTCTTAAAGCTCTAATTCGATTCGTTGCACTAGATTATCGAGAAATTTACACTCGGCACCTAATTCCTCAATTTACGAGTTTATCCTAAAATCTCGAAATTTCGTAAATTCTAACATTTTTCCTAAATCGATTAGATTCGTCCAACTACGCCCAATACGTTCAATATATACTAAATCATCGACGACCTATCGATTACGAGCTCTAAATCTCAGTTTTTATCGAAAACCTAATCGAACCTAAACGTTTAGAAATCAATGAAACTCGGAATTTAACGCTCTAAAACTATAGAGACTTACCGAGAACGTCGATTGGAGGAAGAAACGTGAAGAAGACGGAACGAACGGGAGGAAAATCGGAGTCCGAAATCGAAGAGGCGTCGCGCGGCAGAGAGGATTTGCGAGAGAAAGAGAGAAAATAGGGAGGAAATGCATTCTGTCGAAGGAAGGAGGAAATACTTAGTTTTTATTATAAATTTTGGTTTGCAAATTACCATTTTACCCTTCTTACTTAATTCTATTTGTTTCGTCTTTCGTTTCGTTAATCGTCCAACGATTTGACTTCTCCAAATTTTCATATTTTGCCAATAAGTCCAACTTATTATTTGGGATTTAACAAAACTATCCGTTCGCAATTTGGACTTCGTTTGCTATTTTTACTAAAACGTCATTTACTTTACGATAGTGGTAATTACTCGGAATATAGTGTTACTATCCCGAAAATTCCCAAACTTTCCTTAAAATTCCAATTAGCCATTTGGATCGTAATGACGCTTTCTTTTCGTAAATCCGACCTGATTTGACATATTTACAAAAAATGCCATTATATAATAAAATATGAATATAATATAATATATCCAAAAATCCGTACAAGCCGGATATTACATTCTACCCTCCTTATTCAGAATTTTGTCCACAAAATTAAATCATACAAACAAATCAGGATACTTAACCATCATATCCTGCTGTCGTTCCCACGTCGCTTCTTCCACCTCATGATTCCGCCATAGAACTTTAACTAGCGGAATTTCCTTGTTGCGTAAAACCTTGATGGAATACTCCAAAATACGTACCGGCCTCACCTCATAGCTCAAGGTAGGCTGTACCTCGATCTCTGTAGCCTCCACGATATGCGACGGATTGCGCAAGCATTTCCGAAGCATAGACACATGAAATACGTCGTGGATACCCTCCATAGAAGCTGGAAGCTGCAGTCTATACGCCAGCTTCCCGACCCTCTTCAGAATAGGAAAGGGCCCCACATAACGAGGGTTTAGCTTACCCCTCCTTCCAAATCTCGCAATGCCCTTGAACGGAGAAACTTTGAGGTACACCTCATCACCTTCCTCGAACTCTAGCTCTCTCCGTCTAGTGTCAGCATAGCTCTTCTGTCTGCTCTGAGCTACCTCAATGCGCTGTCGGATAATGGCAATCTTCTCTGCCGTCTGCTGTAGAATCTCAGGACCTACGATGCTGGCCTCGCCAACCTCGTCCCAATATAACGGAGACCTACATTTCCGACCATACAAAGCCTCATACGGTGCCATGCCAATGGTAGCCTGGAAGCTGTTGTTGTACGAGAACTCCACTAGAGGTAAATATCGGCTCCACGAGCCCTGAAACTCCAGCACACACGCTCTGAGCATATCCTCAAGAATCTGGTTCGTCCTCTCTGTCTGACCGTCAGTCTAAGGGTGGAACGCTGTGCTAAAATTAAGCTGAGTCCCCATAGCTCTGTGTAAACTCTTCCAGAACTTTGACGTGAATCTCGGATCTCTGTCGGAGACAATAGAAACTGGCACGCCGTGAAGTCTGACAATCTCCTGTACATAGAGCTCTGCGAGCTGATCCATAGACGATGTCATCCTCACAGATAAGAAGTGGGCCGACTTTGTCAATCGGTCCACAATAACCCAAATGCCGTCATGGCCTCTCGTAGTCCTCGGGAGCCCCACAATAAAATCCATAGATATCTGCTCCCACTTCCACTCCGGAATCGGCAGTGGTAATAATGTTCCGGCCGGTCTCTGATGTTCGGCCTTAACCTGCTGACATACTAAGCAAGTCTCAACGTACCTGGCAACCTCTCTTTTCATGCCCGGCCACCAGAAGTGCTGTTTCAAATCCCGGTACATCTTAGTACTTCCCGGGTGCACAGAATATGCAGAAGAATGTGCCTCAGTCAAAATCTCCTGCTTCAAACCCTCGTCGTTAGGCACGTACCACCTGTGCCTAAATCTCAGAATGCCATCCTCTGATAAATGAAAATCCGACGAGTCTCCCAAGGTCATACTAGATCGAAGCTCCATACACTCTGAATCGCTCTGCTGAGCCTCACGTATACGATCCAGAATAGTCGGTCTGATAGAAATATTGGCTAGCATACTGGATAACTCAGCCACAATCTCCACGTCGAACCTCTGAATCTCAGATCGCAGCGTAACTGACATAGCTGCAAGTGAAGGCTGAATCGCAGAAGGCACTCTACTCAAGGCATCAGCAACCTTGTTCGCCTTTCCCGGATGGTACTTGATATCAAAATCGTAATCCTTGACAAACTCAAGCCATCGCCTCTGTCGCATATCAGCTCCTTCTGCGTAAACAAGTATTTCAAGCTCTTGTGGTCGGAGAATATCTCGCACTGCTGCCCATATAAGTAATGTCTCCATATCTTCAGTGCGAAGACCACAGCTGCTAACTCGAGGTCATGCGTAGGGTAGTTCTGCTCGTACGGCTTCAACTGCCGAGAAGCATAAGAAATAACTCTCCCCTCTTGCATCAGTACACAACCGAGTCCCACTCCAGATGCATCACAATAAACACTGAATCTGACACCTTCAGCTGGTAGTGCCAGTACTGGAGCAGTGGTCAATCTCTGCTTCAACTCCATAAAACTATCATCACAAGGAGCCGACCATACAAACTTCTCGTGCTTCCGAGTCAATCGTGTGAGGGGAAGTGCGATCTTCGAGAATCCCTCTATAAACTTCCGATAATAACCGGCCAATCCGAGAAACCCACACACCTCACGTACGTTCTTCGGCTGTGGCCAATCTCTGACCACCTGAATCTTGCTCGGATCCACAGAAACTCCGTCCTGTGATATGATATGGCCAAGGAAGCTCACTCTGTCAAGCCAGAACTCGCACTTCGAAAACTTTGGATACAGCTGGTGCTGACATAGGGTCCTCAGAACAATCCTCAGATGCTCCTCGTGTTCTTCCTTCGTCTTAGAGTAGATCAATATGTCGTCGATGAAAACCACCACGAACTTGTCCAGATACTCCTTGAAGACACGGTTCATCAGATCCATAAACGCTGCAGGGGCATTAGTAAGTCCAAAAGACATGACAAGGAACTCATAATGCCCATACCTCGTTCGGAATGCCGTCTTCGGTATATCATCCATCCGGACCTTCAGCTGATTGTAACCCGAGCGTAGATCAATCTTCGAAAATACTCGGGCACCCTGAAGCTGATCAAATAAGTCGTCAATCCGCGGCAGTGGATACTTATTCTTCACCGTCAATTTGTTCAACTCTCTATAGTCAATGCACATCCTGAGGGTCCCATCTTCTTCTTGACGAATAAAACAGGAGCACCCCAGGGTGAAACACTGGGTCGAATAAACCCCTTCTCTAACAGCTCATCAAGCTGAGTCCTCAGCTCTCTCAACTCAGCTGGTGCTAACCGATACGGATTCTTGAACCTCGGCGCAGAGTTAGGATAGACATCAATAGTGAACTCGATCTCCCGGTCTGGGGGTAACCCGGGAAGATCATCAAGAAATATCCCAGAGAACTCTCTGACAATAGGAATATCGCTCGGCTTCAATCCGCTGAGCAACTGAAAATCAAAGACAGAGGCCAAATAAATAGAGCACGCACCTTTGAACTGCTCGTTGACCATCATGGAATAAGAGATAGGCGAGCTACCCAATCTGCTCATCGCCTGATAAGAAAACTCAGATTTACCCGGAGGTCGAAAAGTGACAATCCCGGATCGACAGTCGATGGTAGCGAAGTGCTGCGATAGCCAATCCATCCCTAGAATAAGATCATAATGCTCGATGCCCATAACAATAAGGCGAGCTATAAAGAGTACGGTCCCCAATCGAGATAATGCTGCCCTGGACTACACGGCCTGACTGCATACGCTCTCCTGAAGGTAGCATAACGCTATACTCGCACTCTGCTAACTCAGGCGCAAGCCTCAATCTCGACACACAAGCGGTGGAAATAAAAGAATGTGTAGCCCCCGTGTCTAATAAAGAAAATACAGGAACACCAGTAACCAATATAGTACCTGCAATCACGGCAGGCTGATCCTCGTTATCAACATCTCCAGGCTCGATAAAAGCGAAGATCCTGGGCATAACTTTCCTCTGATCACTACCCGACTGATCTCTGCCGGGCTTCGGGCAGTCTTTAATAAAATGGCCTGGATCACCACATCGGTAGCATACACCCAAGCCATATCTACACTCGCCAGTGTGCTCCCTCTGACACTTAGGACAAACTGGTAACTGAGAAGCACCCTGTACTTGCTTCCCCTTTCCTCTGTCTCTACCTCCCTCAAGAGGTCTCTTCACACCCCTCGGCTGCTGCTGGGGCTGTGCTCTCGGCTGCCAACCTCGACTCAATGACTGAGGTCGGATCTCTCTGAAGAAGCCCTTGGATGGCTCCCTCGGTCTAATAGAACTCTGGCCAACTGCCTCAATATCAAGCGCTCTAGCCACTAGATCGTCATAGGATACGTTACGTACTCCTGATACCGTAAGGTGCATCCGGAACTCCTGGCTAAGTCCCTGTAAAAATCTCCGTACCTTATCCTCGTTGACGCTGACCTGTCGTGGAGCAAACCGAGACAGCGCCTCAAATCTCCTGACATACTCGGCAATAGTAGCAGTCTGTCGTAACTGCATAAACTCCACCATCTTCGCCTCGCGAACAGTATGGCTAAAGTACTTATCGTAGAACAGCTCTCTGAATCTCTCCCAGCCCATAACAGTCACATCGGTGCCAGACTTGATGGTATCCCACCAAAATCGAGCATCCAAGGCCATATGATAAGTCGCCAATGCAACCTTCTGCCCATCCACAATACTCGCATAGGCTAGCATATCCTCCATAGTGCGAATCCACTCCTCGGCTGAAGAGGGATCCGTAGACTGTCCGTTGAATATAGGAGGCTGGAGCTTCTGGAAACTCTCCATCCCCTGGTTACCCGGAATGGCTGCATCCCGAGCTCTAACGCCCTCTCAGTCAATCATAGTGCCCAACTGCTGTGACTGTCTCTCCATCTGCTGAGACTGTCTCTCCATATGCTGAGACTGCTGGGCGATAAAGTCCTTAAGTGTATCAATAGTGTCATCTCGGTCATCTCGGTCCTTTCTTTGACGCACCATGTTTATATCACTCCTATAAAATTTAAAAGCAAATAATACTAAGAAAACTGAAATCAAACAAAGCTATAAGCATACTTACAGTTGATGAAGAATGTCCGCGTAGTGGCTGTGCAGTCGAGCAGTCTACAGAACCGATTTTAAAACCCGGGGCTCTGATACCATAAATGTAACGACCCTAATACTGTACCCGTATTTCCCGTAATATATATTTTTTTTTTATCCCAATATCTTTAATTAACTCTAGGCGAACTAAACCGAAATCGAAATCGGAATCAAAATCGGAATTAAAATCGGAACTCAAAATCATTTAAAACCATTATAAAACCATTTAATAAAAACTTAAAACTTTAATAAAAATTATTAAAACTTATTCAGAAAGTTGGGAGGGCAAAATGGTCCGCCTGGACAAAATGAGGGCGGCGATCGATCTCTGCAACTGCAGAGATCGATCGCTGTATTAAGCCAGCGATCGATCTCTGCAGCTGCAGAGATCGATCGCTGCAGCTGCTTCATGCAAGCAGCAGAGATCGATCTCTGCTGCAGCAGAGATCGATCGCTGCTTGCAAGGGCGGCGATCGATCTCTGCTCTGCAGCAGAGATCGATCGCTGCCTACAAATGCAGCGATCTCTACTTCACTTCAACACTACTCCTTCAACACTTCATCAATTTCACCTCTCTGGAACGTGATTCCAGAGAGCAACTTCACCACTTCTATAACCCTAAACACTTCAACATTTATCCGATTTTATGAACCTAACTCAATCAAATATATTCTAAATTCCGCCAATTCACAGCGGACTTTGCGAAATCCAACTGCGTGGATATATCTAAAACTCGGACTAATCCGTAACACCTAAAACATTTCAAAACATTTTCATAACGTTTAAATACAGTTAAATCAAAACATATCTATATAACGTTAAATACAATTAAACCCAAACAGTTCCAGAATTTCAAAACGATAAACATCCTATACATATTCTATCAATTATCCCCAAAATACCCCCAAAAAGACCCTCATAATCTATACATACTCCCCACGGGTCGGTGAAGCCTCGACTGCGCCAGCACACCACCGCAGCCACCCTCGATCAACTGGACTCATGCCTAGGTGGAGGGACATCGTCCTCACCTAGTACCTCGATGTCTAAGTCACCTACACCATACATAACACACTATGAGATAAAATCTCAGTAAGCTCTAGTAAATGCAACTACATGCTATGCTATGCGTGTGAGTTCAGAAATCATGCAGCATTTTCTTTACTTATTCATTAGGGATCACCGAGATCTAATCCTCCTAACTAGAGAGAGCACATCCAGCGGGCGGACTACTCTTTCCAGTTAGAAGAGGGGGGTACCGCTTACAACACGTACAGCCGTGCCTGAGCCCCACCTCGCATAACCATCGTATGAGTGCATAATAAATGTGGTACTGTGACCAGCCCGTAGTCGGCCTCCACAGTAGGTCCCGCCCCTCTCCAGGCCACATTGTGAGTACATAATAGATGTGGTACTGTGACCAGCCCGTAATCGGCCTCCACAGTAGGTCCTGCCCCTCTCCAGGCCACATCGCCAAGTTAAAAAACATCGTGCGGAAATTCATTTTCATGCTTTTCTTTTAAACACGTGATGCATGAACAGTTCATAACATAATTTAATACTCAGCATACGTACCATCAAGACTGTAAAAGGAAACCTAACCTACGAAACAATTAAACCTAACTACCCAACCGAAGCAATATAAACTAGCACGTCATCAAAATCCTCGAAACGACTTCGATGTAAGGTTAGGCCTATCGGCCGGAAGGTAAATCGTTGTTTGCCTCTTTCTCTCTCGCGAAAGCTGCTCCTTTCGACAAATTAATGGCCTCTCCGCATGACGGAGTAATGACACGGCTCTCAATTTGAGAAGGAAGGAACCTCGGAAACCTCATCTTTCTTTATAGAATTTTGCTTCAAACAAGCAATTTCTCAGCTTCAGATTCAGTAATAGTTTGATGAAGGACATCCGTGGGAAGGTCACAAATAACACCCACCGGGACGACTGAGATCGCCCAATCGAGAACCTGAGCGACACACTTCGGAATCTCGGAAATGTCTTTGGACTTGGCGGAAAATTGGGAAAAGGGCTTCACAGCCTCAATCTGATCAAGCTCCTGAAAGTCACCGAGACCGAAATCTTTGATCACACGAACCAGAATCCTGACATAGGCCAAGCATTCACATGGCGTTGGAAACCCCAGCTAGACCAGAACGCAGCCCGGGACCAGATACAGTCAAAAGCACACTGGACCCCGACCAGTAAGATACCCATAAGCAGACG